>JAESUZ010004061.1:0-206467 GCA_017311185.1 Proteles cristata cristata
CCCCTGGCTGGGGGGGTGGGGGGGGAGGGTGCAGACCAGCTTGTGAATAGGTTTATTTATTACCTTTAAAAAGAACGGCAGAAAATAAATTACGTATTCAAAATTAAATGAATCCTGACTGCAACTATAACTAGAAACGTTAAAGGGACAATCGGTGCTAGCGGTGACCCGACCCGACCGCTAGAACTTCCAGAAGAATGGACACGTGGCTGAGCCGCCAGGGTTACTCCTCAAGCTGCCGCACATGAGCAGTTTAAGCTCCCAGGAATGAAAACAGACTCCCGTCAGGGACAAGTGCTTAGTTCGGTTCTTGAAGGAAAGCATACAAACCAAATAGTGAACGACTTCTCCCCACTCCGGCCTCACCGGGCTCTCTGACAAAACGTGCCCCGCGCGCCCACCCGTGTCCCCGTGTCGAGGACCTGCCAGACTGGCTGGATGCACACGTGCTGGTCCAAAGTGGCCGGGAAAGGCATTAGTAGGTACTTCACGAAATAGACAGACTAACAGCTCAAAGTCTGTTTCATGAATGGAAAATGCTAGACACTCTGCCCTCAGGTAACCTTTGCCACCTCCAGAGTCAGTTACTGAACGTGGCTTCTTGTCGGGGAAGAAAATTGTGCAGGGAAAAGAATCTCACATTTTCTTCTCAAAATTTAGAAGTGAAAAGGTCAAGTAAAAATAAATACAAAGCAAGCGAACTAATTTGAGCTCCTTTTCCCCCTGTACTCGCTAACAGAGCAGAAAGCTGAAGTTAAAAATAAAAGAAGTGTGAGCTTTCTGGAGAAAGGGCCGTGGGGTAAAAATACATGTTCATGTCTGACGTGCAGCTGAAACGGGGCTCGCGGGTAGTCCTCCTGGGCTCTGTTCCGCTTTCCACCAAATACCTGCAAAGCCCGGAGAATAAAGACCGAACGCTCCCCACCGTCGGTGAGAAGCGCAGACCGACAGACAATCTCGTTCCCGCAAACCTTCACCGCGGAACTCCACAGGAAGGTTTCAGGGGTAAATACACCATTTTTACTTAAAACTGGTCTGAGCTGGCTTCCCCGCAGCGCGCGGCCAGAAGCACACTGAGGCATAACCTCAGCAAACCCGGAAAGCCCCGGAGGCACACCGCTAGGGGGAGAACGCCGCAGCCCCCCACCCACCTGTCACCGAACCGTTGGTGCCAGAAGGGCGCCCGGGGTCGGGGGCCAGAGCAACAGGTGCCGCGCACGGCACAGCCCTGGGTACTGTAAGAAACCGTGTCCAACGGGGGTGCGGGGGTGACCTGCACACAGCCACCCAAGCAGCTCCTGAAGCGGGAACATGCTTGCAAGTCAGGGTGTGGCAGTCTCCACGGGCACACACCCGGCCCTGTGCACGCACGTGGTGGGTACACACACACACCTGGGCTCAAGCACACACGCAGTGTTTACATGGGCGCACACAGGTACACACCCGGGCCCATGCATGCACGTGGTGGGTGCACACACATAAACACACGGGCCCATGCATGCACGTGGTGGGTGCACACACATAAACACACGGGCCCATGCATGCACGTGGTGGGCACACACACACGCACGGGCCCATGCATGCACGTGATAGGTACACACATGCACACATGCGCGCACATGGGCCCATGCGCACACGTGGTGGGTACACACATGCACACATAAACACACGGGCCCATGCATGCACATGGTGGGTGCACATGGGCCCATGCACACGTGGTGGGTACACACATGCACACATAAACACATGGGCCCATGCGCACACATAGTGAGTGCACACACATGGGCCCATGCATGCACATGATGGGTACACACACGGGCCCATGCATGCACGTGATAGGTACACACATGCACACATAAACACACAGGCCCATGCATGCACATGGTGGGTGCACACACGCACACATGGGCCTATGCACACACGTAGGTGCACACACGCACACATGGGCCCATGCACACGTGGTGGGTACACACATGCACACACACAGACCCACGCATACACGTGGTGTGTATGTGCACACACAAACGAGCCTGTGCACACACACGCACACACCTGACCCTCGCACGCCCATGTGCGTGTGCACACACCCCCACCCCCGCAGGCAGCAGCTGGGCAGACAGGTGGCTGGCACAGGAGCCCCAGAGACCGCGTGGCTGAGAGGGCTGTGCATGTTGGGCAGCGGCCCCGCGCGGTACTGCAGTCCATCATCCATCACAAGCACAGAGCATCAGCAGGGCTCACACCTGAGGTGGCCGAGATGCAAGCGTGTGAACAGATATAAAGTGACATCTGCACCGGTGACACCCGTGTGCACGAATGCACACACATGAAGGCAGCACCCAAGATGGTGACACAGGGTGTCCGGGTGGGGAGACGACTGCTTTCGTTTCTTCTTCTCGCCTCTGACGTCTGAATGTCCCGTGAGGATGCGCACAGCCGGAAGAGAAGGCGCCAGCGGCGGGAGGCCGGCCCACAGCGGGAAGGGCGCCTGCCTGCGCCCGTGCCGTCTCCCGCCAGCGCACGCCGCTCCCTGCTGCCCCGCGCCGCCCCTGCTCTGACCAGCGTGGCCAAGCTAGTCAACTCCATTTCTCTTCATTTAAATGTAAATGTGGCACCTCCTTAAGTGTCAATTTAATGGGTAAAGCAGCTGGGGTAGGGTGGAAGGGGCCCGGGGTCCCCAGGACCCCCTGCGCAGGGCCACTCAGCATGAGGCCTTCACGTCCGGTCGGTCCTCACGCAAAGAGCAGGCAGGTGCCAGCCGACGAGAGCACGATCCTTCTGGCAGCTCTGACCGGCTTGTGCCAGCGCAGCCCTTCAAGGATGGGGCCCCTCACGCGGGGCAGCCCGGCCGCCCAGGCGCAGGTGACCTGACCACGGCCGTCCAGCCAGGGCGCGGCTCCAGGCCGGCAGACGCGGCGGCAGCTCCCGGAGGCTGCGCCGCTCCAAGTCCGCCGTATGTCTTCCTCTTCTCTGTCCTCAGTCGTCTGTCCTCTGTCCAGACCCCCAAGGCCGACCCCGCCCAGGGGGCCACGCTCTCAGTGCTGTCCGTACACAGCCGCTCTTGCCGCCCGAGGGCGGGCCCCACCACGGTGGCCCAGCCTGTGATGGCGCCGCGGGGCCACAACCACACAGCCTGCAGACGAAGCACTGCCTTCTCCCTGAGCTCTCGTCCACCTCAGACCCCCTCCCGTCAGATGGAGTCGGACATCCAAAACGGACGCGGGGACACCCTAAGAAAACAGGCAGCGGGGCAGACGCCCCCAGAGTTAACAAGCCCTCAGTGCGGGGACGGGGCGCGGTGGGGTTTGGAGAAGAGAAGGCTCAGCCCAGAGCAACCACAGAGCCAGTGAGGAGCTAAAAGGGCATCTGGCAGCTTCCCCCAAACCCACTGCCTCCTCATGGGGAGTACCCACAGCCGGAGGTGTCCAGAGGCAGAGCCGTGGTTTTCTCGTAAAGTCCATCTTGAAGAGCACCGCATGCAAGGAAGCTCAGAAATCAGCAACCGGAAAGACCGACCCTCTCGGGGGCTGCAGAGGCCCCAGGCGCCTCGGCTACCACGTCAGGTCCCATCAGCACCCGCACTGCCTGCGGCCATACCACCCTGAACGCGCCCGACTCGGCTCATCTCGGAAGCTAAGCAGGGTCGGGCCTGTTAGTACTTGGAGGGAGACCGTTCAGCACTCGCACTGGGGGCAGCCGAGAGCTGGCTTGTTCACCAGCGTGACGAGCGGAGGCCAGTATCAGTGATGCTGAAGGGCCATTTTCACGTGTGCGTGTAAGTGTGCGTGAGCGCACACGTGCACATCTCGTCCTGCCTTCGCCTATTCTCCTGCAGACATTTGGTCTTTTCCCCCCACGACTTTTAAATATGTAAGGTTTATCACAAAGATTTCTCTCACAACAGATGCCTTTGTCTTTTGACGTCACTTACATTGTTGTGCTGCTGGTTTGTTCGGGGAGGGCAGCTTTTCATTGCTGTAGTATTTTTTTAGTCAATTTCGACCATCTTTTCTTTTATTGAGCCTGAATTTTCAGTCATACTTTTAAAAGCCTCGCCCAACACACAGGTCACACTCAGCCGTGCTCTTGACGAACGCCTTAAGCGTTTCGTCTCGCACGCTCAGCTCCCTGAGCCACCTGGAGCTCATCCCTGCACACGGCACGAGGCCCAAACCCAATGCTGTGTCTTCCAAAAGGGGGTTCAACTGTCCCGAATTCCTTTCTGAAAAAGTCCACCGTGACCTGGCAGTCAGAGATCCCGCTTCGATCATGTACTGCGTGTCCACCGGGACTCGGGCTTCCTTCAGAGCTCCCTCCTGCGCCGGCCACGCCACCGTCCTGCCTCCCGCGCCAGCCACGCCACCGTCCTGCCTCCCGTGCCGGCCACGCCACCGTCCTGCCTCCCGTGCTGGCCACGCCACCGTCCTGCCTCCCACGCCGGCCACGCCACCGTCATGCTGCTTCCTGTCGAGCGCCTTTTCGGTGTGCTTTGCGGTCTGGAAGGCCAGGTGCCCCGCCAGCCTTCCTCTCCTGCGTGTCTAGGTACCGTGCACGCCTGACTTCTGTGTCGGTTTCAGAATCCAGGGAAGTAATGAGTTCTGTTGCGTTCCTATCTCAGTGGGACCCATTAAACGCGTCCGTTAAGCTGGGGGAGAGCTGCCATCGCAATGATGCTGGACAGCCTAACCAAGAGAAAGGCCCTTCCGCCGCTCTGGGCTCCTTTCGTGTCCTTCTCAGGAAGTTCTAGAAGGGCCCTCACCCGGTCTTCAACAGCTCTGACATTCGTCCCCGAGCCTGGCTTCTCTGCTGTTGCTGTGCACGGGCCGCCTCCCCACAAACGCCTGCTAACTGGCTATCTTTTGTGAATGTGAAAGTGACTATCGATGTTTGTATGTTATGTATTTATTTCTGCCGCCTTAACTAATTTTTATTATTTGAGGTTTTTTAACCACTGTTTCTGAGGCTAACCATCCCACGTGACGGCCCCTGTACGGGACAGCACACCACTGTAGAAGGTTCTATCGGACGGGACTGTAGTGTTCCTGAGTCCCTGCTAACGTCACGTTACCTGTGCTGTTCCACGTTCTGTGCCTCTGTTTTCTCTGGTCCCTTCTTCAGCCCGGCTGGTAAGAGCATTAGGACCCCCTCTTAATTTTCTTTTTAAAGCTTATTTATTTTTGAGAGAGAGAATCCCAAGCAGGCTCCAAGCTGCCAGCGCAGAGCCCAGCTACGTGGGACCTGAACTCACAAACCTCCAGATCGTGACCTGAGCTGAAATCAGGAGTCAGACACTCCACCAACTGAGCCCTCCCCCCACCCCCTAGGATCCCACTTATAATTTCTAGTGAAACCGCACATCTCCCGCCCCGCCCTGCCCTGCGGCCTCTGCGTCCAGCACCACACCTGCCGTGGGATGAGGGCATGGGGGAGGGCGGCGTGGGGGAGGGCGGTGTGGGGGAGGACAAATTAGCACCAAAACATGCTGCGCTGTGCCAGGTCTTCAACATCTTCGCCTTCTGGCTCCTTTTTAAACCTTGGATGAGACTTTGGTTTGGTTTGGTTCAAAGACCAAACCAGAACTTCTGTCTAAAACAAACTGAACGACTGACCTTGGGAGTCCTGAAAAAGAGACACTTGGATTGCCAAATGTTACTTCTTTATTAGAATCTGGAATAGAAAATGCACACCCGAACCCTATTTCACTTCTCCAGTGTCCCAGCGGCCGTGTGTCACCATGCGCACCCTGGCTCAGAATACCCTCCGCCAGAGGACACCGACCCACCTCAGACCAACCAAACGGGGCTGGTAAAAGTAGAGCAGGCTGAACTTTTTTTACACTGCTAGGAATTCATTTTTACTAATTTGTTGCTTTGACTAATTCCCAAGTCACCCATTTTTAGAAGGATAAGAGAAAAGAGCGACAAACAGCAAACGTCCCCGACACTCATGGCTCCCCCGGGCGCTCCCTGACCCTGTGCCGGAGGCGCCCCTCCGGGAAACTCAAGGCCAAGACCGTGGTCCGTGCAGCCACACGCCGCCTCCAGTGCACACGGTCAGGGCAGCCGGAGAGAACAGAGCGGACGCACTCAGAATGACTAGCTAATTGACGGACCGTATTTACACTCAATACGTTAGTCTAGGCTGCAACACTGAACGTGACCACAACCCACCCTGAACACAGAGCTTGGTTAAATATCAGAAAAGGGCTTTAAAATCAGCAGGCATCACAGCCAAGTGAAGAAAGGGAACTTCAAACAACAGCAAGGAATGCAGCAAGCCTGCTGCTACAGGATACAACTGCAAGAAGACAAAGCAATCAAAGCCACTGTGGAAAAGAAAAAGACAAAAGCAAACAGCTCTGAAAGCCCAAAGCCCTACCGATAACACTTGAGAATCCTAGAAGAACTTCATCAACAACTCAAGATGCAAGGAATTCTTAAACACGGAACGACACCAAGGCAGCTTTTCTCTCACAAGAGTTTCCGAGCCGGATCGCCGAGCTTCCTGCACACTTGCTCCACAGAACAAAGACAGCGTCGCTCGCAAACCAGGCTGAAAAAGCAAAGAAAGAGGCAGATCTCCGCCAAACTTCCTAGACACGGGCGCGCTGTGGGAAGAAACCTCACCGCACACGGTCAGAGGCCTGGACGTGCTGGGTTGCCTGGCACGTCTGCACCTTCCCGCAGCCCCGTGTTCCCATGAAGGAGCCCGGCTCTTGAAATACACACACGACCCACGTACGTGTACTCGTCTGAGGGAAGTCCAGGGGCAAGCGGAGGAACCGCACAATTAGGCTGCTTTTATCTGCACGATGTTCACATGGTTCGAGACTTCCTTACGCCTCTTACGGGTGGTCTCATTTAAAATACATTCAGTCATTTACGACCTGAGAACCACGGACGCGGTTAAGGGGGCATCTGACGGAACCAGAGGAACCAGGCCATCCATCTCTTTCATGACACTTAAAAGGCCAAAGTGAGACCAAATCTGTAAAAAGTCACAAGTGACAGTCAAATATCAAAAATTCAAAGGATCAAAGATTCATCTAAAACAGAAGAGAAACTCACTGAGGACGTGAACCCAACACCCCACGTCGCCTCACTGTCTCTGCACTAACGCTGGTGTCTGACTGGACACTCAGGAGGCGTGTACTGCACCCAGGACTATGTCCCCCGAGGAAAAAATGCCAGCTTTGTATTAATGTCATAAACACCACGACCCCTGGCGGCCAGCAGTCTCCTCAAGAAGACGCGCAGGAACAAGCTGGGGCAGCACATGTGCCGAGCAAGGGCCCTGGGGCAGGCGGCTGGGTGCGCACCAGGACAGCCCGCCGCTGCGAGGCCCTGCCCCTGCTCACCACTGCCCGCCCACACTTCCTCTGCTTTGAGCCCCTCACGGCATCCCCTACAAAGCCATGACTGTCCAACTCGGCCAAAACAGATCACGCCAACTTTGCTGGAGCGGACTGTGAGCCAGCTGGGCAGGAGACCCATCTCGAAGCTCTCTGAGAAGACCCTCCCTGAGAAACACCTCCGCCCTGGTACACCCCCCACAGCCCCCGGCCGCTGCCCTGATCCTCCCTCCTCTTCCGGAGTCTAACTCTCTCCCAGGGGTCCCAAGGGAAATGGGTGCAGCAGGCAGGGGCCCCTCTCCTCTGGCCCTGCTCCTTCACACCCCGCGCTGCACAGGACGACCACAGAATGCAAGCTCCCAACACCTGGGCAGCACCCTAACCCTCCCGGAAGTGACCGGACCCACAGACGCAGACCCCGCTAAACCACAACAAACTGCAACCCGGCACGACCTCCTCTCGGCCGGATCACAAAGGCGCCCGGGCCGTCCAAGGCCTCCCAGGACAGGGCACGTGTGGGGGTGAAGCAGGGGACACGGGGGCCTGCAGTCCTAGCGACTCAAGTCAAAAGACGTAACCCAGGTGTGAGGACACTGGCCGGGAGGCCCGCACGGCTGGGCGGAGCCTGTCTGACAAAACCAGGGGACATGCTCCTCGGAATAACAAGCTCAGTCTACAGGCAGAGGCGAGAGGACAGGACGCAAAAGTCAGTGATACTTCGGGGCACCCGGGTGGCTCAGTCGGTTGGGCGTCCGACTTCGGCTCAGGTCATGATCTCGCGGTTCGTGGGTTCGAGCCCCGCGTCGGGCTCTGTGCTGACAGCTCAGGGCCTGGACCCTGTTTCCGTCTGTGACTCCCTCTCTCTCTCTGACCCTCCCCTGCTCATGCTGTCTCTCTCTCTCCTAGAAATAAATAAAACATTAAAAAAAAAAAGTGATACTTAGGGCAGAGGATTAGCACACAAAACAGCTTCTAAGGAATTAGTAGCTTTTTTAAAAACACTATCTTTTAAAAGACACTTTATTTTTTAAGCCCTCTAGATTTCAAGGAAAACTGAGATGACATACACAGCTTGGCCCCTTTATAAACACCTTACATCAATATGGTACATGGGTTATGATTAATGAGCCGACATTAACACTTCATTACTAATTAAGCTAACGTGCCATAGTTTACGTTCAGGTTTCCTCAGTTTCCCCTGATGTCCTTCTTCCGTCCTGGCCCCCGTCCAGGACTCCACGTGACCTTGATCACGTCCCTCTGCGTCTCCTCTGGGCTGTGAGTTTCCCCCATTGCCCTGGCAGCGTTGAGGAGGGCGAGTCGGGTACCTGGGGGTGTCCCCCGGTGGGAGTAGCCTGATGGCTTCTCATGACTGGACTGGGGTCCCGGCTCAGTGGGTGGGGGACGCGCCCATCTCTCCCACGCGGCCCGGGTGGGTGCCGTCAGCGTGCTGTCACCGCTGGTGCTGGCCCTGGTCCCCTGGCGGAGGTGTGTCTGCCGGGTGCCCCCCCGCGTGACCCCTTCCCCTCCCCGCACCGTCCCCTGTGGAAGGGGGTCGCCGCACAGAGCCCACACCTGAGGAGTGGGGAGGTGGGCTCGGCCCCCCAAGGACGGAGCAGCCGTGTAGACAATGTGGGCTTCTCCTTCGGAGGAGAGTATATACAGCTTACGTGTCAGGGTGCCCCTGGATCATTTACGGATGTCAGTCTAGACACGCGTGTCTTTATTTTACACCGGCTAGAATCCAATACGACTTCCTCTTGCCGGGGCTGATCCTGCTCTGGCCACTGGACGCGCCCTCAGGTGGCCCCTGGGTCCCTCTGATGTGCCCATCAGGGAGGCGTTGTGCTGTGTGTGAGCCAGTCCTTCCCGTCTGGGTCCCCGCGTGCTCCACACTCACCTGGGCCTTTCCTGCCCGAGTCTAGAAAGGAGCCCTTGCTCTTTATTTTTTATGTTCTTTTTTTTTCTTTTTTTCTTTTTTTTTTATTTATTTCTAGGAGAGAGAGAGACAGCGTGAGCAGGGGAGGGTCAGAGAGAAAGGGAGACACAGACTCTAAAACAGGCTCCAGGCTCTGAGCTGGCAGTCAGCACAGAGCCCGACGTGGGGCCCAAACCCACAAACCGCGAGATCATGACCTGGGCAAAAGTCGGACGCTTAACCGACTAAGCCACCCAGGCCCCCCTGTTCTTTTTTTTTTTAATGTTTATTTTTGAGAGAGAGAAAAAAAAAGGAGAGAATGAGCGGGGGCAGGGGGCAGAGAGAGAGGGAGACAGAGGATCCAAAGCAGGCTCTGCACAGACAGCAGAGAGCTTCATGCGGGGCTTGAACTCATGAACCTACGAACCATGAGATCATGATCCAAGCTGAAGTCAGGTACTGAACCGACTGAGGAACCAGGCGCCCCTGGGTGCCTTTTTATGGAGTATGCTGTTACATATTTGAAAAATATACTTAATAGAAGACAGTTTTACCTACGTTGAATCCAAGTTCTACTTCTGATACCAGCACCCCAAGCTGCTCTTTCCCACCATCACAGACTTCGGTTCATTCAAAAATTCAAATGTCTGGGGGCACCTGACTGGCTCAGCCAGAGAAGGACGGGACTCTTGATCTCAAGGTCATGAGTTCGAGCCCAAGCTTGGGTGTAGAGCTTACTAATTTAAAAAATAATTAAAATTAAAAATACAAATGTCTGTATATTAAGTATACAGTTTTTTGTAAATTTTCATAAGAGTTCTGCTTGGGGAGAAAAAATGTACATTTCCAAAGATGGGCGAGTTCACTGTAACTTCCAAACCCAAGAGTCCCTGGCTTACTTAAGAAATGTCCTTTCAAACTACAGTCCAGGAAGTAAACGTCATACATGAGTAAAACCTGGGAGAAGCGCTAACAAAACAATGTCATAGCTACATCACAGGCATATTTAAGAAAAAGATACCAAAATCTCAAGGTTTTTAAAACAAAAACTCCGTGGGCGCACTACAGGAGGTAAGGTTTCCGATGTCCCCAGAAACCACTGACCCCAGGGATCTGCAGAATGGCGTAACCGGCCAGGGGCGCCCCCGCCCCCCGGAACCCGGAACCCGCACTTAGCAGCCTCGCAGCACAGGCGCAGGCACAAGGCGCTGCCGAGGGGGGCGCGCGGCGCGCAAGGCCCGCGCGGATGTGCGCGCCTGGGGCCTCCGGGGCGCACGCGCCTGCGGGGGCGGGGCGGCATCCCGCGAACCAACGGTTAACAGCCGCCCGCGGGGGTTGAACGGTGCGGCTGACCCAACCAGACGGCTCCGAACAGGACCTGGAGAGGACCCTGCGGGGTGGACTCGCCTGGCGACAGCCACTACGACGAGCACCGGCAAGGGGACGCGCCGCAGCCACGGCCATGGCGCCCCAGCCCGCGCCCGCACTGCTGCTGCTGCTGCTGCTGGTGACCCAGCTCCTGCCCGCGCAGACCTGCGTGGAGGCCACGGCCGCCGCGGCCACCCCGACCGCGGCCCCGGACGGCAACTCGTCGGCAGGCCGGCCCCTGCTGGGCTCTGAGCTCAAGGCCGCAGCCCGCAGCCCGCGCCCCGCGCCCCGCGCCCTGGCCCTTCTGGCCCCGCTCATCCCGCTCGCCCTGCGGCTGCCCCTCGGCTAGGGCAGGGCGCCCGTCCAGCGCGGCCAG
This sequence comes from Proteles cristata cristata, assembly GCA_017311185.1. Lineage (NCBI taxonomy): Eukaryota > Metazoa > Chordata > Mammalia > Carnivora > Hyaenidae > Proteles > Proteles cristata. The sequence goes on from JAESUZ010004061.1 coordinate 11,014, forward strand.
CACCCCCGGGCGCCAGGGCTCCCCGCCTCCACTCCTTGACTTCACGAATAGAAATGGGTCCAGAAAAGGGAGAGTCCCACCGTGACTGGTTTGCAGCTTGTGGCCCCAAAGTCCACACCTCCTGCGAATCCAGGTACAGACTGAAAGAAGTTGGGGACATCCTATCGAGTTCAAAAAGGGGCTTAGGAACTTTGGGTACCTGCACCTCTACCTTGGGAATTAGAAGATACTTGACCCGTACTTTGGTTCATTAAATTCATAAAGTCAAAAATGACTGGGTGGTTTGCAAAGTGTTTCTCTGTGTGATGGGTGACAGGCAGTGGCCGCCGCCCCCCGCCCCCCCATTGCAGTCTGGGGAAGCTGGCGATGGTCACGGCTGCATCTGACGTGGGGACGGCACAATGACAGCAGACACCCCCAGCCACAGCACGTGCACCCTACTGCCCTTCCATCCCGCCCCAACGGGAACCTGGAGCGGACGTATATAACCTTACATAATCTTCTCATGCTGCTTGTTTTTGTGTATGTTTTTACAAGGTGACTCTTTTAAATTTTTAATGTCTATTTTTGAGAGCAAGATAGAGCATGAGCAGGGGAGGGGCAGAGAGAGAGGGAGACACAGAATCTGAAACAGGCTCCGGGCTCTGAGCTGTCAGCACAGAGTCCATCACAGGTCAAAAAACCCACAAACCTCGAGAGCCAAACTTGGATGCTTAACCAACTGAGCCATCCAGGTTCCCCCTTAAAACATCCCTTTTGAATCTTAAACATGAAGTTTGGTAAAGCACGTGTTTAGAAAAGGAAAGATTCGAAGTTTGCCTGAGTTAACATTCACACAAGTTTTATGCTATTCTTACAAGTTTTTATCTTCATAAACCCACCACTGAACACGTCCGTATCAGTATCTTTAGGCAGTACCTGGGACAAAGCGTAAAGTAGTTTCTGGAAGTTAATCTCACACAACCATCAACACAGACCCTCTCTGAAGTCTCCAGGTTATCATCGCACATGGACACTTGTTTAACAGGCTATGAGGCCTTCATAACCAAAGACATGCCAGCCTTAGCATTCCAGAAACACCAAATTCAACAACCTTCAAAACAGCAGGTGTGAACAAACACTGTGTATGTTCTGGAATGCACACTGTGTTTAGTAATTAGGCTTTGATTTATACAAAGTAATATGGTATTGCATTGAACATGAATGACAAATTCTTTTTTAAAGGCTTAAAGAGCAGTCTAAAGAAAAATCCAAATTTAAAAGGCTTTACCCTGCATTAAAGGATGACCAATTATAGCCATATTTGATTAAAAGGAATAATGAAAAGGCTGGTTCTCTCACAGGAAATTAACACTTTCTTGGTCACCAATCCCTACCACTTCTCTCTCACAGTAATGCTGAATCCTTAACAGAAGCCACGGAAATTCCTATCAGATGATCCACAGTTTAATTCCAATCCTGATCCTAAGCACCTATCAAATTTTGTCTCTACAGTTTGGAGAAGCTATTTCTAGCTCTAGCTGCCCATTGGTTAAACAACTTCGGTACGTGTTTTCTTGGGGAAAATTCTGTCCCTATACTGGGGACCAATCATTTCTGCTCTACCGGAAGATGCCCAGTCTGGCCTAAAACACTAAGAACACCTGACCATGTCTCCGATTCCAAGGCAAAGGGCGCAAGGCTCAGGGAGAAGGTGGCCAGCTCCTGACTTGCCGCACACCCGCCCACCTGGAGGGCTCGGCCAGCCGCCCCATCTAGTCCTGGCCCAGCTCTTACTATCCACAGACACTATCTCAAATGGGTCACATAATCATTCAATCCTCACAGTAATGAGATAGGTATTAGTACCCCCATTTTACAGTTGGGAAAACCAAAGACCAGAAGGTCAAACAACACGTCAGGGTCACACAGTGAGAGGTGGGGTTGGGATGGCCCAAACGCAACAATCTGGTCCCAGAGTTCAGGCAAATAACTACTTCCTTCGGCTGCCTCTCAACTGAAGATAAGGGGGTACCCCCACAGGCAGGTCTGGGTCATCTCGGGGGGGCCAGCGCCTGATGGAGGAAGAGCAGCACAGGGAAGGCCACGAGGTGGCAACAGAAGAGGCATATGTGAGAACCTGAAGAGGCAAGGAGCTGGACTCAAGCAGACAGAGCAGTCAGAGGGAGGAGGCCGTGGGCCTGGAGCACACGGGGACGGCGGTCAGAGGGAGGAGGCCGTGGGCCCGGAGCACACGGGGAGGCGGTCAGAGGGAGGAGGCCGTGGGCCCGGAGCGCACGGGGACGGCGGTCAGAGGGAGGCGGCCGCGGGCCCGGAGCGCACGGGGACGGCGGTCAGAGGGAGGAGGCCAAGGGCCACTGGAAAGACACGGAGGAGTGGGCATCCTGGGCAGGGGATGAATGGAGCAGCCGGCACAAAAGGTGCGGGGACCTGATGTGACAGCGAGGAAAAGCTGCCAGGTGTCCAGCAACTGGGGGAGTAGATGACACGTGCTGTGAGGAGAAGGGGCAGGAAATAAGGAAAATAAAGGGGTTGATTCCAGATGTTCAGGAACACCTGTGAGACACCAGCCTGGGGGGAGGGGTGACGTGCCCCCTGGCAGGCCTGCGGCCCAGAGCCCGTGGGGAACTGGAGATGGAAAAGCAGATGTGCCCCCTCCCCAACCCCCCCGTCAAAGTTGGCCCGTCTGCACCCCCACCGCCCAAGCTTGTTCCCTACAGGCTCTGTCCCCGCAACGCCCCCGCCTTCCATGCAGCTGTGCGGGCCAAACCCCAGGCCAGGTGTCTGCTGTCCCCACCTGCCCTGCCCCTTCGCCTCCCACCCTGCAGCGGCCTCCCCACCCGCACCCGCACCCCACACCGCACCCGCCCTCCAGCCAGCACCTACACCCACCCCCACCCCCGCACCCGTACCCGCCCTCCGGCCGGCACCGAGAAGAACCTTCCAAGCTGCAGTTCTGATCTCATACCCCACCACCGCCTGCTCGAGTGAGACTCCACCACGGGCAGTGAGCCCGCAGGCCCCTCTGGCCACACCTGCACCCTAGACCTCCAGCAACGCCGTGCCCTCTGGGGAGCACCGCCCGTGGAGAAGACTCTGAAGGACTGCGGGGCCGCCCTCCGTTCTTCCTGACCCACCACCCCCGCAGCTCGTTCCCTGCAGGAAACACGGGGGAAAGAAGCTGAACGTGAACAGGAAGCGACGCGGGGAAGGCTGGTCCAAGTCTGGGGCAGGCTCCCCCCGCTCCCAGCTCTCCGGAGCCGCTCTGGACGTGCCCTCGGGCGGGGTGGGGCGTCTCTCTAGTGCAGGCAGCCTCAGAAACGTGCAAGAGGCTGCAAAGAAGCGGGTGAATACAACAGTGGTCCCCCTGGAGGAGGGTCTGCCCCCCCCATCCTGGGGGGCGGATGTGGAGGACCCTGGTGGGCACCTGTCCCCGCACAGACAGCGGGCGGCGCCTGCCTTCCCGATACAGCCCAGCCCGAGAGGGGACTTCTCCAGGCGTCTTCCGCAGACACAGCAAAAGTCACTTTCGGGTAGAGGGGCTCAGGCCCCTGCTCCTCTCATGCCTGCGGAGAGACTCCAGCCCACTCCCTCCGCCCTACGGAAGGAGGCGTGGTTACCGGTGGTCGTTGGCTGGGCCCGCCCACAGCGACCATTCACTCAGGTCACTGCACAGAAGGGGCTTGTCCCGCCAAACGCACCCCATACTTGTCCTCAGTCATCCGTGTCACCAGGGGGGTAAGTCTGTCTGGTTTGGGGTGAAAGATTAGCAAGCTCATCCAGCCCAGACAGCCCCCTTCTCCAATGACTTTTGTATAAAACAGAGCCTGCATCTATCCCCACGTGCCTGTCTCAGGTGTGGACTTGAGACGGACTTGAGACAGTAAGAAATGGGAAGCATCTGGCGGTCCGGTAGGTACCCCTTCCCCACAGAGCCTGACTTCTTTACGCACAGACTCTGCCCCAGATCCTCGTGACCACAGGCAATGCCAGCACTCTTCCAGCCAATGATGCGGACACTGGGGGTTTCCAGAAATGCCTTCCTGAGAGAGACTCCGCCCCTTCCTGCTTCCCTGCCTTTCTACGAAACATCAGGCTGGAGTCAGAACTCATCACAAGACACAAGCAGCCAAACATGAGAATGAAACAGTGGACTGGAGACAGAAGGGTCCAGAAGCCACCGTTTCAGCCCGACTGTCCACCAGAATCTTGGTACAAAGGACCCAAGAATGAAAAGCCACACCAGCCAGGTTTTCTGCCACACGCTGCCAAACCAACCCTGACCCAAACACAGGCCACGGAAACGGCGTGGGCACAGGTCCTAAGGCCAGCCCTGCTACAGACCCGGATCCACAACAGTGATGGTGACAGCCTCTGGCCTCCGAAAGCTCATGTCCAGGGCAGAGGGAGAGTCAGTGCGCAGCCAGCCAACGGGGCCACGGCGAGCGTCCTAGGGCAGGGTGATCCGGGCCACAGCAACGCGGGGAGACAGCCCCGCCGAGCGGACAGCATTTGAGCTGATGGCCCAGAGACAGGCAGGTGGCAGGCAGCCTGTAAACACCTGGGGGATGACCGTCCCCACCGGAGGAACAGCCTGGGGGGCGCCATTGGTACAGATCGGCAAACAGGAAAAATGGAGGGAAGTCAGGCAGGGAGAAGGCCGGTGAACTTTCTCCTAAGGGAACTTACTTTCCCCATCATGACGGGAAGTCACTGGAAGGGCTCAAGCAGGGGTTACCTGATGGGCCGTGTCCCTAGAAGGATGTCTGCAGTGACCCCATGACGGTGGACCGCATGGGAGCAAGTCTGGACCCCGCAAAGCCAATGGGGAGCCCCTGCGGCTCACAGAGGGGGGACGCAGGGACACATTTGGAGGAGCTGGGGGGCCTCGTGCAGACAGCGAGCGAGGTGGGAGAAAGGAGAATCTGACAACGGCCACGGGCCCCCGTGGGAGGCACGGGGAGGCCGGGCCGGGCCGGGGACCATGTGAGCAGGTGCACGCTGCGCCACTTCCAGAGTGGAGGGCAGGGGCTGCGGCTGCGGGGCGAGCAGGCAGGAGAGGCATCCGCAGCCAGAGCAGGTGGGGGCTGGGGGGCCAGGTGGCTCAGGCAGTTCTGTCAGAGGCTGCTGAGGGCCTGAGCAAGACAGGGACAGGACAGCTTTGACCTTGACAAAGACAGGTCACCAGTGACTCGGAAGAGCCACTGCAGAGGGACAGGGAGGCCAAAAGCCAACCAGAACAGTCAAGAAGGTGGTGACGGGGGGGCAGGCATCCGAGCCGGGAGGCCCAGTGTGACCACCCTGTGCCGTCCCCCACATGGAGGCCCCCGCTCAGTCTGTCCTCAGGTTACCTGTGTGTGTGGACTGCTAGATAAACAGGTGTGCATCACAGACATCCCCACGTGCCATGCACTTCCACCCTGTCCCCCACCCCCAGCCCCATGCGAGGGGCACTCAGAAAAGGCGGGCAGGGAGGTGAGAAGAGCCGTGTGAACACCGAGCCCAGCAGGACGGGGTCCTGAGGACACACAGTGTGGCGCCGAGACGCAGCCAGACACGGCGCTCGGGGGCCACTTCTCTGCACAGAGAACGTGTGCCTGCAGGTGACCACACCAGCACCGAAACACCAGAAATGTGCTTTTCGCCAAATCCACAATCCAAAGCCTCCCTGGGGAGTGAATGAAAACTTTTACTTACAGATTTCTGAAAGCAGAGGTAACTCCAGACGACAAACAAGCACGGGCTCCTCAGCGGGCTCTCGGCGCCTGGGACGCTCTGCCCCCAGCAAGAGTCAGGACGGCGGCCCGACAGAGGCTAAGACCACGGGTCTTTAGTGAGGCTCAGCATACACGCTGGATGCCGCGCTCGAATCCAGCTGCTCACTGAGTTGTAAAGAATGTTTCTGAGTAATCTGATATACTTTATTTCTCAAAAGAGCCTCAATTTTTATTTTTTTAGCAGTAACATTTTTAAAATTCTTTTTACGTCTTTATTTTATTTTGAGAGACAGAGACAGAGAGCGAGTAGGGAAGGGACAGAGAGAGAGGGAGACACAGAATCTGAAGACAGGCTCCAGGCCCTGAGCTGTCAGCACAGAGCCCGATGTGGGACTCGAGCCCACGGACCATGAAAACATGATCTGAGCCAAAGTCGGAGGCTTAACCGAGCCACCTAGGTGTCCCAAGAGCCTCAATTTTTAAACACAACATCACCAGAAACCCATCTTAGGAAAATACATTAAATCAAGAAACCAAAAAGTTCTTAAAGTTTTGTGAATCAAACAGGCTACAATCACATATGGCCACACAGCTAATCAGGTGAGTCATGAGCTGCGAAGATGACGAACAGGTCGCCAGCAAAAACGAAATGCCATAAAGCAAGTTATTTAATTTGATTTTATCAAACATGTTCTTTCTTTAATTTTTTAAATGTTTTTATTTATTTTTGAGAGACAGACTGAGTGGGGGAGGGGGGGGACATAGAATGTGAAGCAGCTCCAGGCTCTAATCTGTCAGCACAAAGCCCGATGTGAGATGACGACCTGGGCCAGAGTCAAACACTGAACCGACTGAGCCCCCAGGCGCCCCCGTCAAACGTTTTCTAAGCCCCCACTGTGCCCCGGCTGTGCAAGGACAGGAAGCCCGACCCTAAGGTGCTCAGCAGGGCAGAGAAAAGTGCTCAGTTATAGCCAAGAGGACACAGAATAATTACGTTCTGGCCTGTAACTTTAAAAACCTAGGTCTTGGGGCGCCTGGGTGGCTCAGTCGGTTAAGCGTCCGACGTTGGCTCAGGTCATGATCTCATGGTTCGTGGGTTCGAGCCCCATATCAGGCTCTGTGCTGACAGCTCAGAGCTGGAGCTGCTTTGGATTCTGTGTCTCCCTCTCCCTGCCCCTCTCCTGCTCATGCTTTGTCTCTGTCTCTCAATAATAAATAAACATTTAAAAAATTAAAAACAACAAATAAAAATCCAGGTCTTGGCTGGCAGCATCCACTTCCTGGGCCTTGTCACACCACCAGACTCCTAACGCAGCAGACACGTCCCGCCACGCCCCCCAAATGTGGCTGCTTGTGTGTCCCCCAGGCCCTGCGCCAGGGGCCTCTTCCTGGAAGAAGACACAATGAAGGAGGGTGAGGCCAGGCCAAGAAACAGGCAGATCTGCTCAGACACGGCTGTGCACATACAATGATGGATTTCGGCCTCAGATCACGACCACCCTGACCCTCGCCACACGGGACAAGGACTGGTTCCAGAACCACAGAATGAAACGCAAGAGGTGTCAGGAAAACACCACCGGCTCAGAGAACAGCACAAGTTCGGCTCTGAGGGCTAAGCACACACAGGCACACACAGCTTCCGATCACCAGGGACGTCAGCGGGGGCTTCCGGAGACCCGCCATGGGGAGTGTAAGCAGACAGGGGATACTGTGGCCACGCACCTGAGCCTGTGCTGCGAGAGGGTCCCCGCAGCCGAGACCCAGCGCCGACGACACTTTCCTCCTGGGACCTGGGCAGCGCTAAGGATAGCCTGGCGCAGCAAGTCAGCCGCTCGGCACGCCAGCGTCCCCAGCCACGGTTCACGCCAGCTTCTCTGTGGCCTGAACCACGTGAAGGGGGGCGTGAGGCCCCCACAGTGTGGCAGGAGCCGTGCCCCTTCCTTCCTCCGGAGACCCTGCTTATCTCAGAGCCCGGGCTTCCTGGTTTTCATTGTTCACTGCGTAAATGCGGGGGTGGGGGGTGATATGAGACTCATCAAGAGAGTTCAATAACCGAGTAACAGATAACCCAGTTGGCTCTAGAAAACAAGATAAAGATTTCCTTGAATTTAAAACTAACCATGATAGTAATTTTGACATCTCTAGGGCCTGAGATATACCTTCAAGAAAGAGAAATAAAAAATACAAAAATGCATGATGATGAATTGCTCATATTTTATAGGATTGGGAGGCTTTATTTATTAAATAAATAAATAATTTATTAGGGAGCTTTTTCATATAATTATTCAGGTAAAGTTAGACTTAAGATATTCAGAGCTTCACTGATTCCCTCCACCTTACCTGCTCTGTGTTTTGGGACAATCCCTACTTTGATCAGTAATTTAATTCTTAAAGAAAGACGTTTTGCTCTTCCATGACATTAATAGTATCACTCTGGCTTACAAATGTAAGAATGTATAAAGGAGATGTACCCATTTTTAAAAATCTAACAGAAGTACAACAATGTAAAAATTACTTTAGATGATGGCTCTTGAATTCTCATTCCAAGACTTAAAGGTTATCTCTAGGGATGTCTGGGTGGCCCAGTCAGTTAAGTGTCCGACTTCGGCTCAGGTCATGATCTCACGGTTCGTGGGTTCGAGCCCCGCGTCGGGCTCTGTGCTGACAGCTCCGAGCCTGGAGCTGCTTCAGATTCTGTGTCACCCTCTCTCTCTGACCCTCCCCTGCTCTCTCTCTCTCAGAAATAAATAAAAACATTAAAAATTTAAAATTTAAAAAAAATAAAGGTTACCTCTAACGGTTCAACTCTCATATTAAGACTTAGTCTCCAAAGTGCAACTATACTGAAAAAAGATAATATTTATTCCCACGAAAATGCTTTTCTTTGATGTCCATCTTTCCAATCCCTCTCAGCGGCCAGTTGCAATATGGCAGAGTGGGGGCAGGGGGCTGGGGTTAGGGGGCAGCTCAGCCGGTCCCTTCCGAGAGGTCAAAGTTGGCTGATAAAAAAAAGGAACAACCTCAGAGGTTTCCCTCCATCCTCAATAGTCACCCAGTCACTTGGCTAATAAGGAATGGTGTCCTTCGAGACCATGGCAAGGAAAGGGAATGTGGTGTTGCCCTTGGAGCTCAGCTGAGGGCCAGGCACACCTTCTAGGCCAACGGGCCCAGCAGGCTGCAGGTTCTTCTCTGCACAGAGGATGCTGGGGGCCAGGAGCCAAGCCCCCCGCCCCCAGCTGTGCTTTTCACACTGTTTCCCAATATCCTGCCCAAGGAATGAGGAAAGTTGATCTTTCCTCTTTCCTAAAACAGAACTATTTTCTCTTATTAAAATGGGTGAATAGATTTCTGAGGTCCACTGGCTGTCTCCAGCCTACCTACGTGCCATGACAGCTAAATTCATGGCAGGGGGGGTGGAAGGGGCAGAGCTTCTACATGATTCTCTCCCAGGCCACCCACCACTCTCCCTGGGCTGAGGGTCCCCTGGAGAACGGGGACTTGCATCCTGGATCTCCTCCACCCCACCTGACTGCAGAGCATGTAACAAAGGCACGGCGCGTCGTACGGTGCTCAGACACCAGGCTCCCATCCCCCGGAGCCAGCAGGCTGCCAGAGGCGCAGCCCCACGTGCCCTGATGCCTTTGGGAGCCAGACAGAGACCACCCTGGGAGGGAACGAGCCTGCTGGCACCCAGAGAGCTGCAGCGGAAGGTGACGAGCTCACCCGCGGCTCCTCCTTAGACGGCACCCCACACACCAGTGCCGTCTCACTAGCTCTCCCAAGCACTCTGCCATCACAACCCTTAAAAAGATGAACCTTCCCTAACGTAAAACCACCAGATCCGATTCCTTTGCCTTTTCGTCATAAGAATTTAATAAAAGCAGAAATAATTCTGTAAGTAGCTAGGCTAAACATCAAGTGATACTGAAGCTGGGAATTTTGAAATTAAGCAGTGGAAGAAATCAGATGGACTTAAGGTTGATTTAAGATAATACCGGGGGCAAAGACAAGCAGATGTCTGAGGAAGGAGAAAATCGGCAAGGGCAGTCAAATGGGAAAAACATGCAGCTTAAAGGTACATGAGAACCTGCACTCCATGAAGAAGGACATGGAGTTATTTTATTCACTGCTCCACCTTTTGGCATCAAAGTGCCTGACACACAGTAGGTGCGGAAAAACTACTTGTCAGATGGCTGCACGCGTAACAGAAAATAGGTTCCATTTATACTAGGGAAGAAGAACTACAGGAATAGAAGATGCTAGCAGCCCCTCAGATTAGAAGACGTTTACTATCACTGAGCCAATACTGTTTTTCTAATACGGTTAGTATTATAATAGTAGCCGTGGGTCATATGTCACTTTTCCGATAAAAGTCACTGTGAGTCCTGTGTTTCACTCCCTATAAATAATGAGGCCCAGGGAGTTCCGAGGGACAAACAGAGCTGTGAACGCACAGAACAGGAAACAAGAATGATATTAAGATAGAAAAACTGGGTCTTCAAGCCAGGAGCAAGGACAGGATGGTGGCCAAGGTCAGAGCAGCAGCTACCCTAAGGAGGAGGGGGTGGAGCTGGGCGGGCACGAGGAAGCCTTGGGGTGGGCGTTGGGATGGTCGCACAAGTGCGCACACACGTGAAGGTCACCAGGCTGCATGCCAGGCTTCGGCGGGGGCTGGGCGAGCTCCTACCGACTCAGGAAGAGGACTGTTATATTTTCCGGAATTTGGGGAGCCAGCTGACAGCTCACTGGTAGCTTGAAACAAGCAATGGTGAGACTATTTACACCACGGAAACTGGCAAATGCTACACATCAGGGCCTTTTACGTCTCCTCCCTCCAAAAAAGCCGGCTGTTAAACGTTTACCAGCATAGCACTACATGTCCCTTACAGTATGTACACTGGATTCCAAAACGTCAAAAGTTGGGGGGCTGAGGGGAGCGAGGAAGGACTTATTTTGAAAAAGGAAAAGGCATGAAGATAAATAGAATATTTAATCTTCAATGTGTTGAAAGTAAAGAATGAAAAATGTTTAACAGCCAGAAATCTACTAATGAAATTGACTATATTAGCAGGTTGGAGAGGAAAAGCCATACAACCATCTCCATAGATGCAGAAAAGGCACACAGGATCCTGCTACTCAGGATAATGCTTACTTTAAAAACCTCCCAGCCAAGGAGGAAGGTGAGCGGCTCACCTAGAGAAAAGGTGTGTGCAAAACAGCTACCGTCTGCACCACACTTGGCGATGAGACTCCAGCGTCAGCGCTGGCGCGGGCATCGGCACAAGAGAGGCACCTTGACCACCACGACGGTGCCAACGGGGCGTCAGAGGCCCAGCCAGAGCACAAGGGAAGGCACAGAGGTGAGGCGGGGCCAGCGTTACCTGCACCATCCAGTCCTGCAGCCGGAAGACACGGGGCGCGGGGGCGAGCGGGGCGTAGCCGGCACGCAAGCTTCCTGCAAGGCAGCGAGGAGCACTTAGCAGCGTAACTGGAGAAGCGTTAACAGTGGGCGCGGGGCAGGCTCAGGGATCGACAGGCTACTGGCGAGCCAACCGGGGAAACATGAGGCCTCACTTCAGACTAGCAGAAGCAACTTCACACAGGTTAAGGAGCTAAGTGCGGGAAAGAGACGGTCACACAGCCAGAGGAAGTGAAGGTGGAGCAGACAAGTGTTCTCAGACAGGTTCGTACCCGAGTCATAAAGGAAAAATCCAATAAATTTTAACATCTAAACATTTAAAATCTCTCTTTGGGGGAAAAAAAAACTCAAAAGGAAAAGACCTAGGAAAACATCTGTAGCCACGTGAGATCCCCAATGTGGGCCTCTGGTAACCCCATCAGCCGGGGCCCCCGACCCCTCCTGGGCACACCACCACCTCCCACTGGAGCGCCCCCCCAGGAGGGGGAAGCGCAGCTCCAGAGTGCCCCACCAGGCTGAAGGCCACCGGGATGCCCAGTAAGATGGAAGGAGAGGACTTCCAACACGACTCCGAATCCTCAATGGCAGCTCAGATAGACGGGGGGAGCGCAGGAGTGGGCCCCACCCTCACCCTGAGCCCCACGGCTGTCTCCTCATGTTTTGTCGTGTGCTTTTCAACTTCCTATTTTGAAATTATAGACTCACAGGAAAGCAGAAAACAGTAGCGAGTACACGTCTAGTGTCTGCAGCTGACCGGATCACTGATAGGTTACTGAGCTCGGAAATTTCCTCGGGCACAACACTCTTCACTCAACGGTGAGCTGCATCTGAGCTTCACCCGTTTTCCTGCTAAGAGCCCTCTGTGCCAGGAGCCCACCCAGAACCCACCGTGCCCTTCACCGTCATGTCTCCCCAGACTCCTCTGAGCCTCCACCACCCATCAAGCCTTCCTGTCCTTTGGGACTTGGACGCTCGAAGAGCTCAGGTCCGGTGTCTCCCTGGGGTCGGCCAGCTCCTCGTGATGCTGCTGTGACTATGCATCTGTGGCAAGAACACCAGACACACGATGCGCCCGTGTGGTATCTGGGCTACACGATGGGGGCTTGTCTCATCACAGGTTACGTGAGCTTAGGCCACCTGGAGAAGGCGGTGTCTGCTGACCTTCTCCACTCTAAAGTTACTATTTTTCCCTTTTTAATAAATAAATAACTTGGGGAAGAGATAGAGACTAGGCAAATATCCTGTTTCTCCTCAAACTCTCACCCACTAATTTCAGTCCCATCCCTGAGCTATTGTACGGTCTTCTCTATGTCCTCACTCTTTCGACACTGAGTAGTTAGAACCCTTCTGTGGGGAAGAGCTGCCCCTTCTCCCCCATTCACTCAGCTCTTTATTCAATTATTTATTTATATCCGTACAGGGTGGGTGCTGACTTTAGTCTATGGATTATAAACTGACACTATCATCATTTATTTCCTCGCTCAGACTGACCCGACCCTGGCCATCTCTGCTCCCTGGAGCTGGCACCCCATGCACCCCCTTCTGGGCGCTTCCTTACTTCTGCACGGCCAGGTGTTCTGGCTGCACCTTCTTCAAGGAGCCCTGCTCTTTGCTGTTGGAGGATGATACCTGTGCACGCTCGCCATTTCTGGCCCTGTCAGGGGACGGAGACCTAGGACACGCGCGTGTAACCCACACACTCACACACATCTCTGCGTGTCTCCGTATACACCTCTCCCTATGTACACGTTAGAGACCGTGGGTTTACACCGCTACCTGGCCCACTCCAGACTGACCACCTGTTCAGTCCTGTGTGCACACCAAGTAGGTGCACACTGCTGACCTCACCCCCGCGACACGCCCAGTGTCCTCAGCCTCACAGAATCCAGCCAAAATGCTGTCTACCGCGACTCGGCAGACACTTTTCTTCCCATCCCTTTTCCTGCGGCGCCATTATTGTTTGTGGGCGCTGAGGTTCGCTGCTGCCTGTATCCCACGTTAGGGCCCCCACGTTCCGGCTGAGGCTTTGCTTCATTTCCGGGTGTGTAAACTCCGCTGTGGTCCCCGAGTCAGGCTGTAGCAAGCGCTGTGCCGGGAGGAGTATGACGCCCCCTCGCCTGCGGCCGAGTCCACCCCCGACCTTCCCGCCCCGCCCCACCACCTTCAGAACCAGCCCAGCCTCCGGCTCCGGCCGGGCCTCCCCACTCCCTTTGGCACGAGTGTGCCCCCGTGCACGTGTCTCCTCACGGCCCTGCTCCTGGTGGACGGCAGGGTACTGCCCTCGGCAGCACGCCTCACTCCCTCTCCGCGGGTCTCGGAAGGCACCTCGAAGCAGTTCACAGCGACCGTCGTCCACACGGCACTTCGTGCCCAGATAAGTAGGCCATTTCCACGTGTGCTTCCATACGGCAGGAGGTGTGCCCGCAAGCGAGATTCCTAGAGGGGCAAACGCTGGGGTGAAGCAACGGGCACACGAGTTCTGCAGGCCGAACGGGGTGTCCCAACGCGCCCGGGCCCACATCACTGATCTCCTCAGATGAGAAAAAAACAATCAAATGACAGGAAAGAGCTCATCTGTGGGGTCCTGACACAGAGGCTGTCGGCGTAAGAAACCCTGCAGCCGATGCTCCGACGACCACGACATCTCAGCCCGGAAGAGAGAGGTTCACGCTATTTGAGAAGCTCAAAGCCCAGAGAGAGACCGAAGGAGCAAGCCACCTAAGACCTAGCAAATGGCTGTTACCAGCATTATCAACAACAGTGAAACGTTTTTATCCTAAACCCCATTCGCAGCCCACACCCACACGAGCACACGTGCACACACAGCCGTGTCTGCTGATGTTCAGGGCAGCTTTACGCACAGCAGTCAAAACGTGCAAACACTCCCAACACACAGCCCCGGCGACGGGAGGAGAGGTGCTGGGTCCGCACAGGGCAGTGCCACTCAGCAACTACCAGAACGAAGTCCCGATCCAGTCCCCAACAGGGGCGAACCCCAAAACCTTGTTAAGTGAGAGAAGCCTGACACAAAAGACTACAGGTTGCATGATTCCATTAAAGTGAAAGGTCTAGAAAAGGCAGATATGTAAGGACAGACCAGGGGCTGCCAAGGCCTGCGGGTGGAATGGGATTAACACAAGCACAGGGACGTCACCCGGGGTGACGGAAGCTTCTAAACAGGGCTGTGCGGGCGCCTGGGGGCGCGGTCGGCTAAGCGTCTGACTCCGGTCTCCGCTCGGGCGCGTGAGTTCCAGCCCCACGTCAGGCTCTGTTGACAGCGCGAAGCCTGCTTGGGCTCCTGTCTCCCCCCCTCTCTGCCCCTCCCCTGCCTGTGCGCTCTCTCTCACTCTCTCTCTCAAATAAAGAAAACTTTGAAAAAAACTGTAAACAGGACTGTGGTAAAGGCTGCACGACTCAAACACTGTGAAAATCCCTGAACCGTCTTGCTTACAGGGGGTGCATCTCACGGCAGCCACTGACACGGAAGAAAAGAAAACCTCCGTACAGAGCCCCCCACCCCCCAACCTGGCATGTCCCGATCCGTCTCCCCAGAGCACTCAGAGCCTGCATCCCCAGACAACCGGGCCACACAGGCAATCTGCACTGCTTCTCCCGACCAGCAGGGGGCCTGGAGCCGGCGGATCTCCCGCCGCCTCTCCCCTCCCCTCCTGCACGCACAGGGGGGCCCTGTCCCCTGAACCCCGGCCACCTCACACACGGCTGTCCCGGCTCAGAAGTCCGGTAACTGAAAGGAAGAAAACCCCCTTTCCTAGGGCAAGAGCTTTCAGTGAGAAACACCTAAGTTCATCAGACACCCCTCCCCCTGCCCACCCTCCCTCCCTCCCCACAGGGAGTGTAAGGGGGGCTGGGGCACACTGCAGCTCCCCTCTGCTCCCTCTAGAACATTCTGCCGGTTCGTGCAACACCTGTTCGTTCTACGGAAATATCAATTCCCTCACTGTTTCGTCAGAGGAAGAAAGTCAAAGGACAGAAAGCTTAGTAGTAAGGTGACCGACTATGTCGCTCATTCACGTGCACGTGGGCGAAAGCCCTCTACGGCGCAACACAAACATTCGGAGAGGGAACACCCCGAGAGTAGGAGTGAAAGACGTGACAGCGTGTGAGCTACGCTCGGGTGACGCTGCACCACGCACTCGGGACACGCGGCCAGCGGTCCAGAGCCAGCGTTCCCTCGCACCACTTCCAAAACCAGCCGAAATGTGATGGAAGCGATTTTTCCATAGATCCTCAGTGATGGTCAAATCCAGCTTGAAGCCTGTGCCCCAAGTGATCACTGCTCCAAATTCCCGTGATTCGTTCGTATGGATTCCACGTCTTCCTGGATTAAGATCTTGCACCCTCAACACCCAAACCAGCTTCCAGGCGAAGCAAAGGTTCTTCACTGCGTGTACCTCCCTGAAACTGTTAACCTAAAACATTGTTACATGAGGCTCTTTAAACACTTAGATAACTTTTCAGTGAAAATAAAGTTTTAACACCTTGCCAACCACAAAGAAGAGCCCCCTCTGCGGCAGCCCGCCCAGGAGCACTGTGCTGTGACGGACACATAGTGTAAAACCCAAAGCAGACCGTGGACTCAAGAGCAGCCAATCTGTGGGACCAGTATTTGGGGAAGATTCCTATTCTGGAAAAGAATCAAATTCAAAGCAATCAAGACTAATAAATGTGCAGTGTCAGATGACTGATGCCCCCACATGGCCAGGACAGAGTAGATACAACCCCTCAAATCACTGCTCGTGGACTGTGGCCTGAGCACGCAGGTGGGCTTCAGATCGACCCCAGCTGGAGACTGCATGAAGATTCTGGGAAATCTCACTGCTGCTCATGATTCTTCAGGTAGTGAGCGCTTCACACAGAATCCTGCGGCTCCCCCCACTCTACCTGGGGACACCCCCTGAGTGAGCCCCGCTTCCCAGTGCAGAAGCCCTGTCCTCACGCAGCCCCGGCACACATAAGAGGCAGGCTGCACCAAAAGACACAGAGACTTGCCTCAAAAGAGAGAACCCTGAAAAAGCAGGTGCCGGATAGAATCAATTCCCAAGAAGAGAAGAAAACAGGATGAAGGAGACCCAGGCGTTGGGTCAGGAGGTGAGCGTGGGCAGAGGCGGCCTGTGGCCCCGCGGGGAACCAGCTCCTGGAATTGCCTCTCACCCTCGCGCAGATGATGAAAAGCTACCTGTGTCCTTGAGTAAATCCTTCTCAGGAAAACCAAGTGCGCGGACGCCTGGAGAGTCAGAGGATGTACGAACGGTCACGAGCCAGAACAAGGAAAGAAGTCGGATCTGCGTGTGCGGCTGCAGAGAGAGGCACACGATACAATGCAACTTCCAAACTTACCCCCCGCCTCACCAACGGATACGTTAACAACCTCAGTCTCTAACTCTATCATGTTACAGGAGGGGCTGATTAAAAACTACCTGCCACGGAATTCTCCATGGTCAGCCACGATAAGCTTTAGACTTCCACACCTGAGAAACAACCCTCGCTCAATTTAATTCCAGACAACCGACGGAGTCCAGTCCCCAAGACTACGAAAATGGAAAAAGGGACCAGCCAGAGCCCCCTGCAGCCTGGACCCACTCCCCGCACCCCCCCCCACGCCGAGATGCCACCTCCTGACCTGCCCCCTCCCTTCCTGCACCTCACCTCTTTCCGCAGAGCTGCCTGGTCCAGAGGGAGGTGACGGGTCGCCGTGTGGCAGGTGCCAGCCTCCGGAGGATCTCAGCGGCCAAGAAGGGACAGGGCACTGCCTGCTTTCAACACAGGACCGTGCACACGCTCCAGGACAAATCCAGCCAGCAGCTCAATGAATGGCCCCTGAAACGCTGGGAACGTACTGTCTTACTCTTGCATACAAGAGTCTCCTAGAAATGGGACAACCCTTGGAAATCTCAGACTCCACCGCCCTTGTTCTCCACCGGGGAGCCTGCAGCGGGGTGTGGAGCAGACGGCCCGCCGAGTTCAGAGGCAGAGCCGGGGTGAGATCCCAGCTTCCTACGTCCCAGGGCTCTCGCCGGCTTCCTCCTCCAGGAAGCACCTCACAAGCCGTCTCCTCTCCAGGTTTTCAAGCCGTGAAGCCTCCACCGCCGAATCAGGTATTTTCCATCTGACTTGGCTGCTTTTCTGAAACCTCCCAGAATTACTCACATTCGCGTTTCTGTCACAACGCAGCCGTATCTGTTCCTTCTCCGACTGTTATCACTAAGAGAACGCTTTTCAGTTGTAGGGCGGCCCTGACGGGGTCAAATGGCGGCGGTGGGACACAGCGGCTCTGGGAGGGTGAGGGCTCCCTGTTTTCGACAGACTAACTTACTCTGTTGCACTTCCTGGTTTTAGAACAATTTTGAATGTTTTGGAAATGTTTCTACTCTACGAAGAAAAGCACAAAAATTTAGAGATAACACAGACATACGGGGCATAAACAGATGACTGATTCACCAAGTACAACAGGAGCTTGGGGGGGCAGAGCAGGGAGCCCGGCGGACGGCTTCACTCGGCCCCGCCACTTCCTACCTGCACAGAAAGTCAGGACACGTTTGTCATTTGTTCCCCAGACAATGACGACTGCCGCCTGTCTGCCACGTGCTGTCGTGAGCAGAGCAAGACCCCAGCGCGGCACCCGCCCCCCCCTGAGAGCGGCCCCCGGGCACAGCCACCCAAGCAGGCACAGCCCTGTGATGCCACCTGCCGCAGCCCTTGTGCCGTCAGTCACGCCACAGGCCGCCTGGGCGCCTGGTCTGGCCTCACGGCTGGGACGCTGGCCCAAGGAGCCAGAGGCCTTCCCCTCCAGAGAGCATCCGTCCACGATGACTCACGCAGAGAGCCTGTCACTGCGGGCAAGGGTGCCCGGGGGTGAGACCAGTTTCCCCTGGCACAGAAACGGGCACACAGGGGGCGGGGGTGGGGGGCTCCTTTACACTGCACCCCACTGGCTGAACTACAGAGAACACCGATATTCCAAAAGTCCCCACCTAAAACAATCAGATAACCAGCAACAACACAAACCAACAAGCAAGGAAGACATTTTAACAGGTAACTTTTTTTTAATGTTTATTTACTTTTGAGAGAGAGAGAGCATGAGTGGGGAGGGGCAGAGAGCGAGGGAGACAGAGTCTGAAGCAGGTTCCAGGCTCCGAACTGTCAGCACAGAGCCTGACGCAGGGCTGGAACTCACGAACCACGAGACCATGACCTGAGCGAAGTGGGACGCTTAACCGACTGAGCCCCCCAGGCACCCGCTGAACAGGTAACATTAAGCGAATGCAGCCGCGCTGATGGCGCTTGGGCAGAACTGGGCCCTGGCCTCGCCTGCCCGCCCAGGAGGGGGCGCTGTGAGGGACGCAGCACCAGCTAGCGGCCGCAGGACGAGTAAGGCGCAAGGCAGCAGGCAAGTCCTGCTAGTGCTCTGCCGTGGCACCAAATTTGGTGAACAAAGGTACCAACTTCTAGTTAACTTAATGACACTTTTAGAAAGAAGTGAATTGTAGGGACGCCTGGGGGACTCAGTCAGTTAAGCGTTCGACTTCAGCTCAGGTCATGATCTCACGGCTCATCGGTTCGAGCCCCGCATCGGGCTCTGTCCCGACAGCTCAGAGCCTGGGGCTGCTTCGGAGTCTGTGTCTCCCTCCCTCTCTGCCTCTCTTTCTCTCTCACTCACTCAAAAAATAAGAATTAAAAAAATTTAGAGGTAAGTGAATTGTTTTAATAAAGAAAAATGCCATTTCCACATAGATCTTTCTGTGAGGATGCCCCAAGGCATGGTTAAACACCGTGAGCTAATAGGCAACTGGATCCTAAGTCCAAGGGCACGATTCCCCAGTTTCTTGGCCTGAGCACAAATCTATCTTTTATTTCCTACCTTCCTTTCACGAGGGCAGCGTGTCTCTTAGAAATATCTCTGAGGTGAGTCGGTTCCCACATGCAGAGGTCCTGCGTCCCCACAGCCCGTCTCACCTTCTCAAGGACTTGCCTCCTGCAATCACCCTTTTTCCGACATATTATAAATCTGTCCTTCTCTAGTGGATGGCCCGTTAGCCCATAAACAACAAAATTATGTAACTCCCTCAAGCCCATGCTTCCCTCCAGCTTCCGCCACAACTCCGCCCCCTTTTAACAAAGCTCCTCCGGAGAGTTCTCTACCTGTGACGTCCTCCGGGACCCCTCACAGTCTCCTGGACCACACACGGCTCTGCCACGGCCCTGGGCTCCAGGCCGGGAGACCCTCCAGGTTTCCTCCTTCAACAGACCCCTTTATACTGGGTACTGCTAGACCCTCCTCTTCCTCCTCTTCCCCCTCCCTCTCCCCTCCCTCCCCCTTCCCTCCTCCCCTGCCCCCACCTCCCTCTCCTCCTCCCTCCTCCCCTTCCCCCTCCCTCTCCTCTTCCCTCCTCCCTCTGCCCTCCTCCTCCTCCCTCTCGCTCCCCCTCCTTCTTCCTCCTTTCCCTCCGCCTCCTCTCCCTCCTCCCTATCCCTCTCCCCCTCCTCCCTCACCTCCCCCTCCTCCTGTGCATCCCTTGCCAGAAGCCCTCAGGCTCCATCCCTACCCTTCTGCTCATCTGTAGCTGTACCCACTGCAAAGCCCATGGTTTCAAACACCAGCAACAGGCAAATGACTCCCAAATTCACATATTTGACCCCAATCTTGAGCCCAACTTTGAATTTCCACTAGTATGCAAACATCTCCACTTGGATGACTGGTTATAAAAACAAGTGAGGTACTGTTTTAGGCACTTTACATTAGCTCAGTTTACAGGCCCAACAACAGAGGATCAAGGTTGCCACTGATCTTCCTAGTTCGTGGATCAGAGCACCGAGGCGGAGAGAGATGAGACAGCTTGCTCGAGATCACACATCTGAAATGTGACGGAACAGAGACCCGCCCGTACGCTCACGGGCCAGTGTGTGGGCGTCACTGCTGAGGAACTGTCTCCTGCAGAGTGTGAGGCCTCGCAGGGCCAGTCCCCAGCTCCTGATCTCTGCCCCAGACTCCATCTCCTCGCCAGCGCCAGCCAGCCACTCAGCCCAACAACGCAGGGATCATTCCGGGATGTTCCCTCTCAGGGCGCGTCTACTGGCAATCCTGGGGCCGCCTACAGAACACGGCCCAGAGCCCCGACTCGCGGACGTGCATGGGGTCCACCCGAGCAACTCTGAGACCCGAGGCGCCTAGTGGTGGTGTCCCACAGCACTAGGACTCTTGTGGGGATGCTTTCCGGGCACACTCAAACTTGGGTTACTCTGGGAGCATGACAGGAGACAGGACAACACAGCCCACCAACAGGCCAGTCAACAGATCATGTAAGGACCCGAAACCTCTCCTTAATACCTGCCAGTAAGATCAAGAAAGCATCTAAACTCACAGACTGGGTCTCAGCCCCTTGGAAGACACCCCAGAGTGGCGCCTGGGGGCTCAGTCGGTTGAGTGTCCGACTTTAGCTCAGGTCATGATCTCACCGTCCATGGGTTAGAGCCTCGCGTCAGGCCCTGTGCTGATAGCTCAGAGCCTGGAGCTTGCTTCAGGCCCTCCCTCTCTCTCTCTGACCCCCACCCCCACAATCTCTGTATGTGTGTATGTGTGTGTGTCTCCCTCTAAAAATAAATAAACATTAAAAAAAAGGAAGACCCCGCAGAGACAGCAGCGGTGAGGTCTCAGGGAATGCCAGCACAGAGAACAACGTGGAGGGCAGCGTGGCATCACGCCAATGCTCAAAGGATGGCTGGGAAGAATGAGACTCTAAACGGAAAGAAATTTTAGAATTACTTATTTTATTTCACTTCTATATTCCTTGTTTATGAAAGCACAACAGTTGGATTTTAAAAGTCTCTGCTTCAAGTCCAAGAGCACTCTCACCACCTAAGTGAGGCCTCGGTGGTACACAGGACACTTGCCGGCTAGGAGTGCAAGCCTGGAACACAACCTGCCAGAGCAGAGCTCAGCGTGTGCGCCCAGCCCACCGGGGCCCCCCCACGCCCCTGCTGGCGCTCCCTGCCTGCGGGAGGGGGCGCGGGGAGGGCCCCTGCAGTCACAGGGCTCAGCCCACGCTTGCCTTTTCCACTCATGTGTGCCCTCGCTGGGCCCAGTTTCCCCCACGTGTCACACGGGAGACTAACAGTGCCCACCTTCTGGATGAACGCGAAGTCAGCTAATACATGGAAGGTGCTTAGATCCCCTGGCAGGTCACGGGACCTAATAAACATTAGCTGCATAAGAGCCAGAGTGATGCTTTTATATTTTTTTTGAAGTTTATTTATTTAGTCTGAGAGAGAGAGGGAGAGGGAGAAAGAGAGAGAGAGAGAAGCACGAGCAGGAGAGGGGCAGAGGGAGAGGGAGAGGATCCCAAGTGGGCTCCTCACCGCCGGCCCAGAGCTGCGGGTGGGCAGGGCTGCGTGGGGCTGCAAACCCACGAACTGTGAGACCATGACCTGTGAGTCAGATGTTTAACCAACTGAGTCACCCAGGCTCCGCGAAGTTTTTAAATAAAATTGGAATTAGGTTTTTTAGTTTCACACTGATTGACACTTTTTTTTAATGTTTATTTATTTTTGATAGAGAGAGAGAGGAGTAGGGGAGAGGCAGAGAGAGAGGGAGACACAGAAATGGAGGCAGGCTCTAGGCCCCGGGCTGACAGCACAGAGCCTAACACGAGGCTCGAAATCCAGGACCGTGAGATCATGACCCGAGCCGAAGTCAGACGTTTCACCTACTGAGCCACCCAGGTGCCCCGAGATTGACACTTTTTCTTAAACAAAATTTTTATAGGCTGGTAAGTGTGTACTTTCACCTATTAATCTCCAAAATCTTTTTTCTGTCTCCTTAAATAATAGTCCTTGTTCCCAAGTATTTACATAGCTCATCACAGCATTCCACGGACTAAAACTCCATTCTTAAATAAAACTTACGCCTAAGGGATTCTCATGACTAATAAAAATGATTAGTAGGCTTTGCTTGCACCCATGTATAAAAAACCTTCACTGCAGCACAATGTAGCAAATATGAAAAGCTATATTAAAACACACATACAACTGTGTCTGTACTTTGCTGCTGGGAGACACACAACCAAGGGGGTCACAGCAGGTGGAGGGGATGGGGTGGAGCGAGGTTTAAATCTCTGCGCTCTCTCCACACACTTTGTGCAACCCTCCGTTTTTAAATCGACACTACAAACTGTAATGCTATACGTTTCGAAGTTTTCTAACTAAAGTCTTATATTTTGTTTGTAAAAACCTACTGCTACAAAAGTGATCACTAACACTGCCAGCGCTTGAACTTTCTGAAGCTGCCTGCCCTGCTCAGCACTGTACGGCCCTGGCCTCTAACCGGGAGGGCCCAGCACAGAGCGAGCCGCGGCCTAAGTATGCCCCCACTGAATTCAGTCAGCTTTATTCATTCACCAGACAAATACAAGTTTAAAGAATTTTCTTATTCCAAAACTCTGAGAGCAACTGAAATGTTTTCAGGGCGTGTCAACTCACAAAGGAGCACATCAGCCTACGGACCAAGAAGCTGTGTGCGGACGCCCTTAGCAAAGCCTCCCTTCGCCTCCCCACGCGACTCCCTGGGCACACTGCTCCGCGAGGTGCGTGTGTCATCAGTTTCTCAGAGCTGGACCCGTTCTCTTTTCAGCACTGGCCCCTGCGGAAAGGCCTCCTGTTTGCCCTTCCAGCCACAGCTTCAAATCCTGCGGAAGAGGTAGCTGAATATGCTCAGTCTCGGGGCCCCTGAGATTCGCAGACAAGGCGTTCTTTTCAAAGCCCTGAGTCCCCTGCCTCCACCCCCAGCAGGAGCAGATCTGCACCCAGCGCAGCCCGTCTAACGGAATATTGATCAGGCCCCTGTTGCCCTGTCCATTCGGAGAGGACCCCCACCCCCGTCCCCACCGGAGGAGGCAGCGAATTCCCCATCCAGGGAGGAGCAGCGCGGCTTCTCCCTTCCCTCTGGGACACCCTGGGCGTGCAGAGGGTAGTCTCTGCCCACAAAGGAAAGAGGTAATCAAAGCATTTCCTAGGAACTGCCCTAAGACAACCCCCTGTTGGAGAAAATGCAGCTCTGCGAGCACCTTTCAACGGAGTAAAACAGCGATACATTTAAGAGAAAGCAAAAAGGACTAAACAAATATCCCTATTCCCGAGCTTAGGGATCCATCCCCTTAATTAGGGCACTAAGTTAGAGCAGAGCAGCAAGGCGGGTGTCAGGCCGCTGTCCTTACACTGAAGAACGCGACGCTAACCATTATTTCATCCCCTTTAACGAGGGAACAGAAACGTCCTTCTCAGAAGTAACTACCCAACCTGCCGGCCAAAAACACGACTGCGAGCCGACCGCGGGAGGGCGGGACTCCGGCACGCGCGGGGACGGGGGCGCACGTCTCGGCACCCCAACACTTCTGCAGCGCCCACAGCCCGTCCCTCGGACCGTCCGCAAGCCGGCGATGTTCCTGCCGCAGACCGAGCGCGGCAGAGCGCACCTCGCGCCCCCGGCGCCCCAGGTCGCTCCGGACCCCGGCGCGCGCCGCGGGAACTTCCCCGCCCCGGGCCGCCCGCGGCGCAGGGCTTCCCACGCGGACCCGGCGCCGTCCGGGGGGAGCCGTCTCCGGGGGGCGCAGGCTCAGCCCGAGGGCGCACCCTGCCCTCCCCGCAGCGCACGGACACGGTGCCCTCCAGGAGGGGACGCGGGGCCGGCGGCGCAGCCATGCCTCCCCGGCGGACAGTGCACTCCTGGGAGGGGACGGGGCGGTCCCTGGCGCAGTTTCTCCACCCCTGGGGCTCCGCTTCATTCCGGGGTGCAACGTGCCCTCCCAGGGACGCAGTGTCCCCTCCACTGGGGCGCAACCTTAACCTGGGGCACAGCCGCTTGTCCCAGGGGCGCAGTCTCTCCTTCATCCCAGGCGCAGAGTCCCCTCCACCGGGGCGCAGCCTCATCGCTGGGCGCAGCCTCCTGTCCCAGGGGCGCAGCCTCCCCTTCATCCGGGGGCACCGCCTCATCCCGGGCGCAGTGTCCCCTCCACCGGGGCGCAGCCTTATCCCGGGGCGCAGTCTCATCGCGGGGCGCAGCCTCCTGTCCCAGGGGCGCAGTCTCCCTCCCCTTCCACCCGGGGCGCAGCCTACTCTCCCCGGGGCGCAGTCTCCCCCCGCAACACACACACACACCGGGCGCAGCTCCATTCTGGGGGCGCCGCCACCCCTTCATCCTGGGGTGCAGCACCCCCCGCACGGACGCATCTCCAATCCGGGGCGCAGCACCCCACCACCACGGGCGCATCGTCTTCCCGGCACAGCCTCCCCTTCATCCCAGGGCGCAGTCCACCCCCACGGGAGCAGTTTCACCCCGGGCGCAGCACCAAACCCCCCACCCGCACGCGCGCAGCTTCACCGCAGGCAACCCCCCAAACCACCACGGGCGCATCTTCATCCCGGGGCGCGGTGCCCCCACCGGGCGCTGCCTCCCTCCCCCGCGGCGCAGAGCACCCCGCGCAGACGCGGCGCCCCGGGCAGGAGACGCGGGGCCGTCCCGGGCGCAGCCTCCCCGCCCCGGACGGCCCCTCCGGACACCGCCGCCGGGCAGCCCCTCGGCCCCGGGCCGCGGTCGGGCTTCACGGGGTCCCGCCCGAGGCGCACGCACGCCCGGCCTGGCCTCACCACCTGCCCGGCGGCGCTTACATAAACGCGCTCCCGGCGGCGGTGCCCGGCCGCGGGGTCCGAGCCCCCGCCCTGGCCTCGCGTCGCCTCGCCTCCCGCCGCCTCACCTCAGCCGCCGGCCGCGGCGCTCCGCTCCGCACGCCGCGCGGGGCTCGGGCCGCCGGGGCTCCGCTCGGCCGCCGGGGCTGCGGCGCGCGGGCTGTGGCCTGGCGCGGCCCCGAGCGCGGCCCCGAGCGCGTCGCGACCCGGCCGCCTCCGCCGCCGCCGCCGCCGCCGCCGCCGCCGCCGCCTCAGCCTCCGCCTCAGCCTCCGCCCTCCGCCCTCGGCCCTCGGCGCCGGCTCCGCCCTCCCCCGCCCCGCCGCCGGGCGCGCACGCCCGGGGCGGTGCCGCGACGCAGCGCGCGCCCGCGCGCCGCGCAGACCCTCCCCGCCGCCTGCGGGCCGGCGGGCTGGCGGAACGTGCCGGGCTCGGCATCCTCCGGGCGGGCGCCGTCCGCGCCGGCCTGGGCGCGGGTTAGAAAGTGGGGTGCCGGCCCCCGGCCCCGGAGGTGGCTCCCCCGCCCCCGCAGAGGTCAGAAGCGGGTCCTCCGCATCACGTGAAAGTGGGGGTTCGGTGGGTTGGCTTGTGTGATAATAAAGGCATTTTAAAGCTCCGTTTATTTACAGTTTGTTCAGTGCAGTAAACTTACTCCTCTCTACGGACCCGCTTTTGTACGAGTCTTCACGCGATGCTGAGCACATGGAGAAACGCAGCGTTTCCAAGGCCAGAGCAACCAAGGCAAGGCCGCACTCTGCTCAGAGCAGAAAATAAACGCGCTTCGTAAGGAAGCATCTAGTTCTTGGAGGCAGGTGCTGAGGCCAGGGCAGCGGTGGCTCTCCAGGAGACGGTGGCCGGAGCCGCGCGCCTGCGGCTTTTAACCTGGCTCTCGACCCCTGCGGAGGGGCGGTGTGGACCTTAGACACCGAAGGCAAGTCCAGCTGCTGCTGCTCAGATGGAGACGTCAGGCATCGCTCAGCACGGGCTGCCTGTTTCCTCGAGTGTAAAATGGGTGAGAGAGACCGATGCCGGGGAAGAGCCCGGTCCAGAGCCTGGCGGATGGGAGGCACTCCATCAGCGTCCGCTCCCGCGGTTGCCGCCAGAGGCCTGTGGCGGAACACGCCGCCGCCACGAAGCCCAGCGCCCTGGAGCATTAGTCCCCCGCGTGGCCCGGGGCTCCAGCAGGCCCTCTGACGGAAAGGAAAAACATGCCTTTGGGGCCAGCCCGTCGCCCTGCCTGCGGGCCAAGTGCTAGGTACAGTGGCCACAGGAGAGCTTGTTGACAACCAGGTCTGAATCAAGACCCCTGGAATGCCCTCGGGGCTCCTCCTTAATGAACAAGGGTGTGCACGAGTACTTGAGACCTAGTTCTGTGAAACAGACCACCCCCAAGACCAAGTGGAACGGCTCACGGTCCTGTGGCCAGCAGCTCGTCTCTGCTCCCTGGGGCGTGGAGCTGCACCCGCTCTTACGGGCCACCAGCGGGGACCACGAGAGGAACGAGGCCAAGGTGGTCAGGGTGGTCAAGGTGACTTCTCATGGCGGTGTGACTCCCATCAGCGGCAAGAGAACAGGCAAAGCTCAGCACACAGGACGTTTCCGGCCTAAAGTCCCGTTGGCCAAGCGAGTGAGAGGGTGTGAGGGGGGCTGCCCAGGGCATGGAGAAGAGACATGTGACCCCCTGGAGGCCGCCTCTGCGCCATCTCCCCCAAGTATGGTCTTCCACAGGAAGGCACGCGGCCCCCCAGCAGGAGCCGACCTCCAGCCCAGGATCGCTGACTGCCGTGCCAGCTCAGACGAGGGCTCTCCAGAGCCAGGCTTGGGGCACCATCCCTGACGTGGACGGATGACACGCAGAACGGGCCTCTTTATGCTGATGTGGTGGAAAGCAGTCTCGGGCGCTAGAGCCAAGGCCTGGGACGGCCAGGGGTGGTGGAGCGCCAGTACACCCCCCCCAGCGCCTGTGGGGTCCGCTGCCTTGATAACGGGTGCCACCACCTCCGCGGGAAAGCCCTTCGGCCCCCGCTTACCATCAGTGCCGACACCTGGGTGCGGGGTCGTAGCTCGGCCTCCGCATAGGCACTGGCAGGACCTGGCGGGCCCTTGGCGTGAGCGGCTGCCCACAGGCCTGGCCCTGCCCTGCCCCCAAACACGCAGTCTGTTGTTCACCTCACTCATGCGAACTGTGAAAACGAAGTATCACTCTGATGTCCTGAAAAACAAACCTGATGCTCAAGTGCATGCGCGTGGGAATCCAGCTGCCCCCCCACATCTGCCCGGTGACAGGGTGTTAGGTTTCATGTCAGCGTGTGAACCTGTCGGCTGCTATGGGAAGAGTCTATACAACACCAAAAAACCTCCCTCCAGCTGCCGTGACCATGTAGCGGGATCCCACAAGGAGAATGAAGAATCATTCAGGGACCCCCAGGCACCCCTGGGATGGAAGAACAGGACTTGTGAGCTGGGACAGTGGCCTCGGGCAGACTCCGGAGGTGGGGGGCGTGGAGGCTGGGCTCAGGGACCGGGGTAGGGGGGGTGGAGAAGTGAGGGTCCAGACCACACTGGAGCTGCCGTGCCTTCATTCACATCCTGGGCTTCCAGAACAGTGTTCCCAGCGGAGGGAAATGTTCCAGGCCTACAGGTATAGAAGCGACTCGTTTGTCCAGGTCCCCAGCAGAGTGTCAGCAGCTGGAGGGATGAGCCACGTGACCTGTGCTCACGGCTCTGAGCCACCGACTGGCCTCGCCTGCTGTCCTCCCTTCCTTCCTGGGCCTCGGGCCCACCGTGTCCCCTGCTCACACAAGGTGACCGTGTGACCCCAATGCTGCCTCCCTGAGGGCGATGACATTCCTGATGGGTCCCGCTGAGTCTACGCCCTGGTCACAGTCATGGTTTATGCAGGCGGATGACCCACATCCCTTGAGTGTGGATTTCCATCATTCAACTCCAAGGACACTTTTTTCTTGTTCTTTGAAGCTCCTCCACCGTGATCCCCATGTCCAACCAAAAACGTGTCTGAGAAAATGTGTCTTTCTGTGTTTCCTTTAATTCTGCCCAGTGTGCTTGGGAGAGGACACCCACAGTACTTTTAGATTGTAGTCTAAGAGTAGCCTATTGATTTCCTGGTTTCTAAAAAAGTCAGGAAGATACGACTACTAATAAGAGCTAACCAGGACACCGTGATAGATTCATTTGAGGCAAAATTTTTTTGTCCTATGTTTATAAAAAGCATGTCACTGGAATGACAAGAGCCAGATGGTGCTCAGTCTTCGATCAGCTCTTCGTGGGGGCGGGCGCTCTTCGTGGGGGCGGGCGCCCGGCATGGAGTCTGCCTCCTCCTCTGGGTCCCCCAGCGACCCCCCCCCCGTGAGACACCGTGGGGCAGGACCCAGAGTGGCCTCATTTGTACAGAGGAGCAGGCGCACCCCTCCCGTTTCCCAGCTCCAGGACCGAGCTGGAGTCCCCACTCCGTGTGACTTCACTTGGAAGGTGGGGCTGGCGTGGAGTCAAGCCCGAGTCTGTGCCGGGACCTGCCGGGTGGCAGGCCGGCGTGTCGAGGGTGGCCTCATCGCCTGCAGCGCACGCGTGCGGGGGGAGCGAGCCCGCAGCAAGAGTCCCCGGCAGGCGGGCGGGCGGGCGGGACGGGGCATCGAGAATGGGCTCTCCGGTGCCTCGTGCCCGGCGTCACGCGGGCAGGTGAGCGCAGGCGAGTAAGACGGCGGACCTGCTGCTGGGCTGCGGCTCCAGCGGGGTCCAGACTGCTCCGCGCACGGCCACTGTGTGACTGCCGGCGAGTCTGGCCTCTCTGAGCCCGGGCTGCATCCGTGAAAGGAGGTGTGACTCTCCCCCGGCCCGCGGGCTGGCCCCACGCCCCCCGTGTTGAAAGGCTCCGGCGGCCAAGACCCCTGTGCGGCAGTGTCGTGTGAGTGTCCGGCCCTGCCCCTGAGGCCCAGGACAGGCGTCACGCAGCCGTGGCCCTCGAGCTTTCAGGGTGAGTGGGCTGGTGGGAAGGGTGCCGAGGCAGAGGGGACAGCGTGTCCATTTGACATGAATTCAAAGAAGACAGGGCTTCTCCATCAGCCTGTCAATCAGGGGCGTCATTCCTGACGGGCTGGGCCACTCGGACCGTCCTCCCTGGACTGCCACCAAAATGGAACGTGGCCGGTGGCTAAACCAGAGGTGTGAAGGCCAGCGGCCAGCACACTAAGGCCCAGGGTCTGGTTTTGCACAATCTACGTACTCAGAATGAATTGAACTTGTAGGAGGGATTGGGGGAAAGAAAGAATAGGAGACAGAGATGTATGTGGCCCCCAATAGCCCAAATACCCCCCCAAAGCCTTAAATACTCACCATCCGGCTATTTATGGAAAAAGTGTGTGGACTCCTAGTCGAAGCCAAGCTTCACCCCTACACCGAGAGTTGCACCCCGCCCCAAGTGCACGTACCCTTGTGGGTGGGTGGGGAGAGAAATCCAAACCAAAACCAGGGTGCCGTTAGTGTGGGTATGGTGGGTCGTGGGGCTCCCAGCGCTGTCTGGCCTGAAGCTAACTGCCCCCCACCCCAGGGCGGGATGCTGGTTGCTTACGTCAGACGGGGGCCATGCAAGTGACCATTCAGATGTCCTTGGAAACAGACTGGGTAAAACCTGGTGACAGATTGGGTGAAGGGGTGCGGAGGTGGAAGGCTCTGGCTAGCGTGTGCTGGAGGGCGATGGTGCTGCGCCCTGAGATGAGGGACAGCTGGGAAGAAGCCACCGGGGCCTTCTGTGCGGAGTTTGGGAGGTGTCTCAGATGTCCAAGTGGCTGGGTGCAGAGGAGAGGCCCATCCGTGCTGGGACACGCGCTTGAGACCACGAGAGCAGAAGTGGTTGCCCGGGGAGGGGCCAGAGAAGAGGCGAGTGTGGGCAGACCGACGGACAGCAGGGGCGCCGCAGGGCAGGAGGGGCAGAGGAGGGCGCAGGGAGCCCACTGGGGAGCGTCCCCAGAAGGAAAGGAAAGTCAGTAAGATGGTGAGCCCGAACCAAGTGAGGGATCCACAGAGGTTGTGGTGACTTTGGAGAGTTCAGAGGGGTGCTGGGGACAGAAGCGGGCGGCTAGGAGAGGGCGCTCCCCACCTCGTGAGGAAGCTCCAGAACCTAACGAGAATGACAGTGAGGAAGCAACAGACCAGCCCCATTCGTAAACTGAATCTATAACCGCAAGACCCGAAACAAACACCCAGCAAGCCCAAATCCCGGCCTGTGTAGAATGAGAACAGGGACAGTATAACCAACTGGGCTCAGCCAGGAATACAACTTTGACTTAACACTTAAAAATCTATTACATGAAGGGCACCTGGGTTGAGCATCGGACTTTCTGTTTTGGCTCAGGTCAGGATCCCAGGGTGGTGGGATCAAGACCCACGATCCCTGCCTCAGGCTCCAAGCTAAGCATGGACGTTGCTTGGCATTCTCCCTCCCTCTCTCTCTCTCTCTCTTCCTTCCTCCTGCACTCACATTCTCACACACTCTCACTCACAAAATAAATATCTTATGTTTTTATTTATTTTTGAGAGAGAGAGAAAGACAGAGAGACAGAGTGTGAGCAGGGGAGGGTCAGAGAGAGAGGGAGACACAGAATCCCAAGCAGGCTCCAGACTCTGAGCCGTCAGCACAGAGCCCGACGCATGAACTCATGAACCGTGAGATCCTGACCCAAGCCGAAGTCAGACGTTTATCTAACTGAGCTACCTCGGTGCCCCAAAATATATTTTTTAAAAATCTATTATGAGAATCCCCACCAGGAGATCAGGGAAGGCTTCCAGTAACACCCAGCGTCTCTCACGGTTAGAAACACAAGCTCTTAGAAACTAGGCGTAATGAAGTTCCTTAACCTGATGAAAGGTGCCTAAAAGCACCTCCAACATGCATCAAACACATGGCAAAGTGTGAGAAACATTCTTCTCAAATCAGGAACTTTCCACCGTGAGCATCGTGAGAGAGCCCAGACAATGGAGCCGGACGCAGCGACGCAGGAGGTGCACAGGGACCGGGAAGGGACAGAGAAAACAGTCACCGGTGAATGATGACACATGCAGAAAATGAAAATAATCTGCAGCTAAATTATTAGATTTAATAAAACCTAGCAAGATTACTGAGTATAAAGCTAACACACACACACACACACACACACACACACACACACAATTTCTCTGCATCAGCAACAAACAATGTGTAATTTAGAAAAATGAGCCTATTTACAGTTGCACACAAAAATATGAGTTAAAAATAAACCTGACAATGGGGCGCCTGGGTGGCTTAGTTGGTTAAAGGTCCGACTTTGTCTCAGGTCATGATTTCACAGTTCATGGATTCGAGCCCACGTCGGGCTCTGTGCTGACAGCTCGGAGCCTGGAGCTGCTTCAGGTTCTATGTCTCCCTCTCTCTCTGCCCCTCCCCCATTCATGCTCTGTCTCTCAAAAAATTAATAAACATTAAAAAATAAAATAAAATAAATCTAACAGAAGAGGTGTGTTATCTTTAGGGAGAAAAAGTATTTGTAAAAAGTTATTAAAGAGCCAGTGAATGTAGAGACTGTACCGGGTAAGAGGCCCCCAGGGTTATGAAGATGTCCCCTCCCCCACACATCACCTGTAGAGTTGTGGAATTCTATAAATATTCCAACAGGGATTTTTATGCGACTTGACTGATTCTATAATATACAACAGGAAGGCAAAGGCGCTAGAGGAGTCAAGACATGCCTAAAGAAGATGGACGTAGGGATTTGCTCCAGCAAATATGGCGGCTGCAGTGACAGTAACTGAAGCCATCTGTTATTGGCTCAGGGATGGACAAAGTGACCGAGGGAACAGAGCAGCAACAGCGAGTCCAGGAACAGGCTCCCTGCAGTTTCTGTGTATGATGGGAGAGGCAGCACCGGTCAGGGGCGTGGGAAAGACTCAGCAGATGATGCTGGGACATTTGCTTGTCCATTTGGGGAAAAAGTGGATTTAGGTCTATATGTACACCTTACACAAAACTCAGATCCAGAAAAATTAAGGGACTAAACTTTTAAAACAGAGGCAAATATCTTATGACCTTCGGAAGTGAAGACTGCCTTAAGCACTTATGAAAAGTGTTAGTCATAAAAGTTAAGATGGATAAATTTGGCCATACTAAAATTAAGAATGTTCATCAAAAGGGGCGCCTGGGTGGCTTAGTCAGTTAAGCGTCCAACTCTCGCTCAGGTCATGATCTCGCGGTTCGTGGGTTCGAGCCCCGCGTCGGGCTCTGTGCTGACTGCCAGCTCAGAGCCTGGAGCCTGTTTCAGTCTGTGACTCCCTCTCTCTGACCCTCCCCTGCTCACGCTGTCTCTCTCTCTCTCCTAGAAATAAATAAAACATTAAAAAAAAAAAAAAAGAATGTTCATCAAAAGATGCAATAAAGTAAAAAGACGCAGCCAGCAGGCAGAAGATGTTTGCGGTGCGTGTACGCTGTCAGAGGATTTGCATCCAGGACGTATGATATATAAGAAAACACAAGCGACTTAAAGTGGACGGAAGGCATGAACAGAAGCAAAAGCCTGTGGCCAAGACGCACGTGAGAAGCTGTTCAGCTTTATCACCGGCGAGGAAAGTCAGATTCAGATCACATATTACACCCAGCATATTGGCAGCAGCTTGAGAAACTAAGACACCAGGTATTGGGGAGGATGCC
Source organism: Proteles cristata cristata (assembly GCA_017311185.1). Taxonomy (NCBI): domain Eukaryota; kingdom Metazoa; phylum Chordata; class Mammalia; order Carnivora; family Hyaenidae; genus Proteles; species Proteles cristata. The sequence continues at coordinate 43,536 of JAESUZ010004061.1, forward strand.
CATCAGATCACCGGGATTCTTGAACTTTCCCAGGAGGAGTGTAGTTGGCAACCACTTCGGAAAAGACTCATCTCATCAGAATGAACATGCATGCACCCCACTAGCCAGCGATCTCGGTCCCGAGTCCTTACCCAGGACCGATCCCTGCACACAGGGTTAGGAGACAGGACTCAGGACGTGCATGACGGCCACGCCCACAATATCCAACTACTCATTTACTGGGAACGATGAAATCCATCAGGGTCAATCCACACACTGTGTACACGTCCTCAGGGTGCAACACAGCTGCTCAAGGGCTCAACTACAGCGACACCCGTATGGGTGAATCTTGCAAATAAAATGCTCCCTGAAGAACGTGCAATCTTACACTGCGTGAAGACACGCGGGGCTAAGCATGAGAGGACTTGGTGCGTGCGCACATGCACAACCACACACCCCCCCACACACACACACAATACATTTGTGTGCGTACCTACTGACTGTGTCTACATGTGCAACTTATTATGTGCAAACACGTGCACACTGTGTACACAGGACGCATTTCCCAGCAAGCCAGTGATGAGCACAAGGCGTCAGGTGGAGACCACCTCCAGCAGGAAGACCACCAGGAGCAGCTTCTGGGCAGAGCATGAAGATGAAGGTTACGGGAAACAGTCTCGGTCTGGGGTGTGTCATGAGGCGCGAGGGGTCGTGTGTGATGCCTTATAGCTTACGTGTATTTTACACCTAACCTTTTGGTAAGTCAAGTAGCATAGTAAGTATATTTTAAATGCAACTTTTTTTTTTAATTTTTTTAATGTTTTATTTATTTCTAGGAGAGAGAGAGACAGCGTGAGCAGGAGGGTCAGAGAGAGAGAGTCACAGACTGAAACAGGCTCCAGGCTCTGAGCTGGCTGTCAGCACAGAGCCCGACGCGGGGCTCGAACCCACGAACCGCAAGATCATGACCTAAGTGAAAGTCGGACGCTTAACCAACTAAGCCACCCAGGCGCCCCTTTTAAATGCAACTTTTAAAGAAAGAAGATGGGTGGTCAAGAAAGGGGAATCGAGCAGGAAGAAGTCCCTCGCCCAGAATCAAGATTGATGAAGCGGCAGCCTTGGCACGAGAACTCCTAAGCGTTGTGCGTGGGGGTGCGGTGGGAGTGCACAGAGTTGCACAGCCCCTCGGAACCCACGGCCCCTCTGCATCGTGACCTAAAGAAGCTCCAGTCTCCCAGGAGACGTGTCCCGGCGGCGTTCCCGGCATCGGAACCTCGGCAGACGCGGGGGTTTGGTGAGGGGACAGTTAGCAAGGACAGGGCAGCGGGTTCTCGGGGGGGTGGGGTGGTAATGACAGTGCGCACAGTTACACAAAGCGAGCTACTTTGTAAACCGTAAAGGACTCTCGCCGTTAGGAGTTCGTTCTGCCAAACACCTCAAATCCTTTGTGTGACCTGATGAGTATGAATAAACATAGAACCAAACAAAACCAGCAGCCTCACCAACGTCTGCTGAGTGGTGGTAGATTTTTTTAATAAATCAGATTCAAAACCAGTGTGGCCGCTGGCGACACACTACTCTAAAATAATGGACCAGAGCAAGTAAAGGGGGCTTTTCCTTTTTGTTTTTGCCGAGTTCTCTCTTAATTGTTATGTTAGTGGTCTTTCTGGAGAAACCGAAAGGCGGTGAGGAGCTGAAGCTGGATAAGAGAGTGAGGAGCGGGTGGAGACGGGAGGCCTCTGCCCCCTCCTCCCGGCTTCCAGGCACCCTTCCAGAGCGGGCTGGAGGCTGAACACGCACCTCATCAAAGTCTGGCTAATGACAAATTAGATGGCTCTGGGGTTATTTAAAGCCTTCCCTGGGGGGGACTCCACTACCACACAGTCCAGCTAGAATTTAGTTTTAAACTTAAGAATTCCCGAGGCTCCAGCCCACTGTCACATGAGGTACTCAGGAATGCAGCTGCTCTGAATGGGTCCCTAAAGGGACCCCATACGCGTATTGCTAAACATTTCTGCGGAAGCACAATATATGCAGTGAAAAGGACTGCGCGAGTCCTAATGATGGGAAGCACGAGGCCTAATGAATTAACCCACGGTGGACACGCCTGTGAAGTCTCCACCTGGGGCAAAAAGTAGACCGTGACCACCACCCAGAGTCCCCTCCCCCACCTCCGCCCCTTCCAGGCTCTGGAGGGTGACGTCCAGCACCGTCGACTGGTCATGTGTATGTTTGCTTGGCGCCCGTGAGATGCTGTGATACTGCACTCACAGTATTTGCTTCCTTGGCTCAATAGCGGGTTTGTGAGAGCCATTGCGCTGGGTCTCAGCGGCGCTAACTAAGGTAGTTTTGGTGCCGTACAGTGTCCGGGGCATTAACATTCTCAATGTGTTCACTCCTCCTACCGCCGATGGGATTTCGGTTGTTCCCTATTTTTTGCCGTATGAACGATGCTTCAGTGAACACCGTCCGGCACGCCTTTCAGGATTCACACATACACGCTTCTACCGCGTGTAAACCAAATCACAGGGGACACATATGCCCCACTTCAACCAATTTTCCGAGGTGTTCACCCACTTTGTCCCCCAGCGGCATGGGAGCCTCCTAGTCGCTCCTTGTTTTCACCACCCCTTGGCGGTGGTGGTCTTTCTCATTGGGCCACTCAGGAAGGTGTGATGGCAGCTCCCTGCGGTTTCACCAATGACTGCGAGGTCGGTGTCTGCGGCCATGGTTATTGGCCTGCGTGTGTCCTTTCTGATGAAGGAGCTGCTCAGGCTTCTCCCTATTTATTTCTAGAAATTCTTTCTATATTGTGAACACAAGCTATCTGGTCAGTTGAGTGCAGATAGCTTCTCCTGCTAAGCAGCTGGCCTTTCCATAATCCTAAAGGTGCAAACAGCTCTTAATTTCAGTGCGATCCAATTTATCAACATTCCCCTGTGGTTACTGTTTACAAAGCCCTGGCTTTGTTATGAAGATACGCGCCTGTCACCTTCTCCAGGGTGATTTCCAAATTTAGAGCAACCGTCCACCGGGAAGTCTTTGTCTGCGTGGTGTGAGGTAGGGGTGCAGATTCACTTGTCATCATCGCGCATATTGGAATCCAGTTGGCCCCATGGTGCTTTATTTTCACACTGGACTCACTATTTTGTTAAATAGTAAGTAACTTTTCCTGCATAAATACTTACTGTCTCAATCACTGGAGTTTTATCCGAAGTCCTGCTATCTGACAGAGTCCTTTTCCAGTTTCGTTCTTCTTCAGAACTTGCTGGCTCTCCGCGGTGTGGGCTGAGGGGCCTGGCGGAGGGCGGGATGGGCAGGGAGCGGCCTGCCTGCTCAGCAAGATGTTGCCTTCCAAAGAACTTCCAGTCTGACGCACGGAAAGTACTGAAACGCGATGTGGGTCTTTATGCCAGTCGGGCAGAGCACGTCAAGGCGGTGAGGGTGTTTATGCTCCCACACCCCACACCACTTCCTGCAGCAACGCCTCCACTCTGTCCCCCTGAGAGCCCTCGTCCTGGTGGGCTGGCCACCCCCTCCCCCCCCAGCTGTCTCCTAAATGCCCAAACTTCCTCCCACCCAGCCGCCTTCTACGTCTATTGTTCCCTCCTCCGGGAGGCCCTGTCCTGGCTTTGTCCTTGTGACCGAATGAAGCCCATCTCAGTCTTTGCATTTTCCCTGTTTCCCCGATGGCTCAGTGGGGTCCGGCGAGCAGACTGAGGGCAGAAGGAGAACTCTGACTATTCCCTCAAGAACCCCCATCACCTGCTACAACTGCATGAATCGAGTGAGTCTTCTGCCTAGTGTGGCCTCCAGACCCGCAAGGTCTCCGTCCCCTGGCTGCCCCGCACAGGTGCACACCCAGGACCCCAGGACCCGCAGGGCGGCCCTGGAGCCCATTTTCAGCAGGGAGCGAGAGGGGCCGGGCACCTGTGGGCGAGGTGATGTTTGCTGTCGTGGGCTGGTTGGCCAAAGCCCCTGTTCTCCACCTTCTCTCCGTCAGAGACCCAGAGACAGACTCGGCAAGGCCCCCTGCCCAGACGGGGAGCCCTGGGATGTGCCTGATTTTCATGGCGGAACTTTCTGGAGAGATGGTGCCTGAGCCACCACCCTGCAGCCTGTGTCTCCGCAGCAGGCGTGCCTGCGGCTCCCGGGGCTCCGCCATGCCCAGCACCCCTCTGGCCCTCTCTGCCCTGCCCTCACCCACAGTCTTACCGGGCACCAAGCGGTGGAAGGAACAGGAAACCTTGTGCGCGAGCGCAGGCCGCCCCCTCCAGCTGGCCTGCGTCCTGTCTGCCCGCGGCCTATTCTCACGGCCTGGCACCCGCCTGGGTCCCCGGGTCCGGAGCGTGAAGGCCAGCGAGAGAACAGGCCACCCCGGGGCCTCCGTGGCCTTGACGTCCTCCCCTAAATGGTAAGTCATGTATCATCCACGTAGATAGACTAACTCGTGTTGTAACAAAGTGTGTACACACAGTGTATGAACTCAACATACTAAACACCCCAGGAAGCACCCGCTCAGACACAAGTCACGGTGTCTGCAGCGAGGTATCTGCACCCAGACCCTGCGGCCAGGGGGACACAGCCCGACCCGTGCTCTAGCACAACCTACGTCCTAGAGGGAAGATGTCTCCCCCGTCCAGTGCCCCCACCATGCACCCTTGTGACCCTGTCACTAGTCACTAACTCACGAGTCTCTTCTCAGGGAGAAGGGTCACGTGACAAAAAGTCTCAGGACGGGATCTCAAAGTTGTCACTGTCACCCTGGAGGCCAGAGGCAAGGAGTGCCCGCTGGGAGTGGGCCAGGACACCCACAGCCCCGCGCGCACCCCTCCCCGTCCCGGGGCATCAGAGGGGTCCAGCAGGGGAGGAGCGCGGCCTGGCCGCACCAGGGCAGGCCCGCGACAGATACCAGACGGCCTCCCATCCGGCTGGTCCGCAGCCTCGTGGCGGCGCAGACACGCATTCCAGAAAGATGAGCGAGCATCTGCAGCCTATGCGGATGCCTTTGAATTGCATACATGTATAAGCCCACCTATTTTTGCTTTCTAGAATTCCATTTCTATTTTTGGTAGGATAGAAAAGCTTTGACTATTTCCCAAAATGGAAAAACACATTTTTTTTCCCTGACTGTCTTATAATATCTCAGTTGCCCATTAAGTAAGTGCCTGCGGGCTGTACGGGTGTTTGGTGAGCCCCTTTCCGGCTCCCCGAGCGGTAGCTGGCTGTGTGTACCGCACACGGCTTTCCCAGGCTCTACTTTTATCTCACTCAGGTTTTTATGCTCAGCGTTTAACACATATGGCGATAGGTGGGCTTGGATGAGGGTGTCAGACATGCCCACCCTCCGTGGCGGGACCCCAGGCCTGTCCGGGGGGAGGGGGAGGGGAAGCTGCCTGTCTCTCACTGCACTGCCCTCAAGCTGTGCGCGGGCGCCCCCCCCCACTATCTCGGGAAGACCGCGGCCGCCATCGTGCTGGTGGGCTGGGCCAGCTTGGCTCACCCACGCCGGCGCGCCAGCCTCTTCACGGCCAGTTGATTGGCAGGAGAATCTGAATGGAGGGATTAAAAACGTTTCTAGAAAGTAGCAGGAGCACCCGGGTGGCTCAGTCGGTGAAGCGTCCAATTCTCGGTTTCGGCTCAGGTCATGATCTCGTTGTTTTGTGAGTCCCAGCCCCGCATCGGGCTCTGTGCTGACAGTGTGGGGCCTGCTTGGGATTCTCTCCCTCCCTCTCTCTCTGCCCCTCCCCTGCTCACGTCCTCTCTCTTTCTCACAAAATAAATAAATGCTTAAAAAAGAAAGTAATAGAAAGTTGTTAACACATTTGTTAAAACAGCAATTACTCTATGAGCACCCAAAAGAGCTTGCGGGAAGTTTACCAAAAAACTCTAGCCCTGCGTCCGTCTCTGGTCTGGGTGTCAGGAAGCTCTGGTGGGCACCCTGCCCCCAGCCCCCGCGGTGCCCGTGCTAATTAACGCCCTGCACTGACAGACCACCTCCACGCTGCACAGCAGGCTGACTCGTGACACATTTACACTGTCACCAGACCCCAGTCACACTACAGCAACCACGGCCCCCAGACAGCCAGCCCCCTTTAGGTCAACCCGAGAGGAAGCCGGTCCTGGATTTCTGGCCTGCAGTGCGTCTATTTCTGGACTCCACTCTGTTCATTGATCTATTTGCTGCGCCTTAGAGGGGGGGAGGGGGGGCGTCAACCCCCAGGCTCTTTGTCGGAACTGCCTCTCCCGGGAGTCCTCTGCGTTTCCATCACGCTTTTAGAATAAGCTCCTCGATTTATAGGCAAAAGCCTGCTGGGATATTGACGAGGGCGGTATTGATCAGCAGGGCTGGACGGGCCACAGCTCTCTCTCGCCCACCGGCATCCTCTGGGACCCCGTTTATTTAGCTGCCTGGGCTTTGCTGGGCCGCAGGCTGGAGTTCCCAGCATGGAGACCCTGCGTGTCTCTTTGTTAAATCCAGTGCCAAGCGTTTTGTGGTTTTTGCCCCCACTGTAAATCGTGTTTTTTCATTTAATTTTCCCGTTGCCTCCTGCGCACATACAGAGACGGAATTGATTTTGTATAACGACTCTGGATCCCTTGCCTTGCTGTATTCGTTTACTAATCCCAGTACTTTTTATAGGTTCTTTAGGGTTTTCTGTGTCTACATCTGCGTGTTGCCTACGAATAGACATAGATTCACGTCTTATTTCTTTTTCTTGCCTAAGTGCGCTGCGGGGCCTGTGATACAGTGTTGCAGAGCACGCTCACTGTGTGTGCTCCGTGAGTTAAGGGCTAGGGACACAGGTGGGTTCAGAGGCCCCCAGGGCACCACACGAGGAAGTGCAATTCATGATTTTCCTTTGGGGGTTTTGCTGCTAAAGCGCAAACCTGGCAGAACATCTATCTGTAACACACTTGAGAGCCGGGCTGCCTGGTGGAAAGTGAAAATGGGGGTCATCTTGTCCAAAAAGCAGGAAGGAAGCTCTTTCCTTTGAAGTCTGTGTCTGCCTGTCTGTCTGTGCTCGTTCTCTCCCTCCCGCTTCCCCCGTTTCTAACTCCTGTCTCCCTGTGTTTCTGTCTCTCCCTCCAGATCAGTGTCTCTACTTGACGTCTAGTGGCACGCTCCCGCAGCCGTGGGGATGCTTTCAGAGCCTGCCCCGCCCCCTGGCACCGGGGGCGCCGCCCCACCACTCAGTATTCAGGGCCCGTGTGCCCATAGCCACCTGATTGTTCCCTGATTGTTTATAATTAACAATAAAATTATTAAAATGTCAAAACAGCGACCACAGAGCATTAAAACCTCAAGCACCGTCATCCTGGCCGGGCTCGCTGAGAACGGACCCCCCACCCCGAGCAGGTGCCACACGGCTGTGCTGCTGGGTTTATACTTGAGACCCACTGGCCCACCTGATGGTAGGCCCTGTGTATCGTGTAAAGGGGCTCTTTTTCTTATTTCTAGTGCACTTGCCCTCTTTGATGACAAAAATGTCAATCTATTACATTCATTTTGGTGTGTGTTTACTGACAACGACCATATGAGGAACACCATGTAAATCACTTCACTGGGGACATAGAGGAATAAAATCATCCGCCTACTTCCCATACACCAGATGCAGGCCACCACGGCCTGGCACTGTGCACAGTGATCTAGAACTCTCCGACCATCCGGGGCCCAGCTTCCCACACTGATGGAGCACTGGCGATGGCCAGGTGTTCTACGGGGGAAACGGAAGCCCAGGGAGCCCACGCAAGTCGCCTGGGGTCATGTCCCTGGGAAGAGGTGTTGCCATGGAACGTAGGAATCCGAACTAGCCCCGTCGCCCCCTCCCAAATGACCCCCTTCAGACGGCAGATCTGCACCATGGACACACAGGTGGTCACACTGGTACTTGCACTCCATCGGGCCACAGATGACTTCTTTTTTTTATGTTTATTTATTTTTGAGAGAGAAAGAGAGACAGCACACATGAACAGGGGACAGGCAGAGAGAGGGAGACAGAGGATCCAAAGCAGAGAGCCCGACAGCAGAGAGCCCAGTGAGGGGCTCAAACTCATGAACCATGAGATCATGACCTGATCCAACATTGGACGTTTAACCGACTGAGCCACACAGGTGCCCCAACTGGGTCAGACTTCTTGAATGAGGTGACATTTGAGGTGAGTCCTAAAGGACTAAAGTCATTTACCAGGTCCATGAGAATCCTGGGGAATAGCAAGTGCAAAGGCATTGTGACCAGAGCATACTTCTCTTTGGGGAACTTGGAAGCAAAGGTGAGAGAGATGTGCACGTTCGCCAAAGTCAGGAGAGCAGAAACAGGGCTTGGGTTGCCTGGAGAGAGCCCAGGGAGCACCCTCTGCTCTAGGGTAATCACGGGCTTCCTGGAAGAGGGGTAGGTGTGGCAGCAGAGGGCTGAGGAGGGAAACAGAGGAGGGCAGCGGTGGCCACACTGCGGGTTCCGAAGGCTGCTTCTAACCTCACGCTCCCTCCTACCCGCCAGCCTGCAGACTCCCCCGTCGTCTGATCAGGCTTGATGACAAGGCTGCCTCCCTGCCCGGTCTGTGCTGCCCTGCTCTCCCGGTGCCCACCCCGCCCCTCCAGGCCCTCCTTCTGCCTCCTCGCAGGAAGACGCCCTTCTGTCGACAGTCTTCTCACTTGGCTTTGTTCACACATCACTGTGTCCCAGAATCGCTCCAGATCTGTGGCCGTAAGACATTCAGGTTTTCTTGCAATTACACCCGGGGTCGTACATAACACCCTGTGCACAGGTATTTTTGTTTTGTTGCAGGCATCGTCAGGGTAGATTCCGAGAGGTAGGATCATGGGTGCAAATGTGAGTGTGCACGGCGTTTGCTAGGTGTTGCCATTTCCCTCTGGCAGGTGCGCCGAGCTGCATGTCCACCAGCGACGTACGGAGGCCTGCAGGGCCACACTCAGGGACTCACGCCACCCATCACACCCATAAGCTTCACCAGTCTGATAGAAGACAAATAGCATCTCGGCACTGCAGAAATTTGCATCCCCTGATCACGAACGAGTGAACATTCATGGATTTTAAGACTCGCTGTAACGTCTTTTTTCATGGATTGGCTCTTTATGTCCTTTGTCCATTTTTCTATCTGGTGTTTGGCCCTTTGTCAATTTCTAAGAGTTCTTCACGTATCAGGGATAGCGGTCCTTTGTGTATATTGTACGGTGCACATGTTTTCTCCTTCAGTTGTCTTTGACCTTGTTTATGGTGGTTTTTTGCTGTGAAAACATTTATTTTTTATACTCTTACATGCCAATCTTTTCTTTGTGTCACTGGAGGAAGCTTTTCCTCCGTGCAGGTGAGAGAGGACTTCACCTCATCCCCTTCCGGTACATGTATGGCTTCCCGTGTCACACCAGGCCCACCTCTACTGGGAGTCCATCCCTGAGTGTGTGGGAGGGGGAGGAGCCACTGTAATCCCTCTTCTAAGGGCTATTCTATTTATCAAAAGTCCGGTTTTGCCCCAGGAATTTGAAATGTCTCTTTTATCATATGGCTGTTTCCCAATGTACTTCATCCTGTCTCTGGCCTCTCGACCCCAGTCATGGTGGTCTAGTCATGCACCGGCCAGGACGTTTTGCTGTATGGAGGGCTGGCCCCGCCCCAGAGTATGGTGGCAGGGTGCCCGGTGGCATTCCACTTCAGCTCAGGTCATGATCTCGAAGTTCGAGCCCCACGTCGGGCTCTGTGCTGACAGCTCGGAGCCTGGAGCTGCTTCAGATTCTGTGTCTCCCTCTCTCTCTGCCCCTCCCCTGCTCGTACTCTGTCTCTCTCTGTCTCCCTCTCTCTCTCTCTCTCTCCCAGAAAGTGAATAAAAGTGTTAAGAAAAATTTTTTAAGAGTCTGTCTATCTTTCAGGGATCATTCAGTAATTATTTCTTGTGACAAAGAGTAATTAATGTGAAGTTTAGCAGCCCTTGATTTGACTCAATTTCTCTTTCTTCTGTTAAAGAAAACCCTTCCTCCTCTGGCCTCTGCCTGTCCGCCCACTGAAGCAAGCGGTCTGCATGTGGCTGCCCCACTCGATGTGAATGAGGCTAGTGCTGTGGCCTTGGGATTGGCCAGTCGGCCTTAGCATTGGGATTTCTGGTTTGTTATGCTTTCTCTTTTGTAGCTTTTGGAATTGTTTGACTCTTCACAATGTGCATGCATTCCTCCTATTAAAAAAAAAAAAACCTGAGTCATTATTCAAAAAAAGAATTTTAAAAGGAAGGAGACACTCAGGTGGCTTTGGGTGGGGGAGGGGAAGAAGTAATCGGTAAACTGCAAATTAGTGCTTGGTGCGTTAATATTTCCTAAAAATATCTCTGATTTGCATCTCCAGCAAGTACATGTTTTCTGGGAAACCCATTTTTGCTCCAGGATTTTTGGAGCAGCTGACGGCCCCGCTCTGCCAAGACTGCCTGTTTGTCCCGTGCTTCCTTCCATTCTGTGGCCGGCAGCTCTGGCCTCCCCCGAACAGAAGAGGCGGAAAGGTGCAGGAAGAGAGATAATCTCGGCAATCGGAGCCGTCTCTGCCCTGCCTGTCAGCTTTGGGGTTCTGTCTTCCTCTTCACAATAAAGAAATGGTTTTTTGTTTTGTTTTTCTCCTGGCTAATTTGAGATCCTGGCCGCCGCAGGAGCCCAGAGATAGCAGCAGATGACTCAAGTCTCGGTTGGAGAGGGCTTTCCTTCACCAACCGCTAAGTGTGTGGGAGCACAGCGCGAGCGCGGCCGTGCACACCGTGGGCTTCTGTGCCTGCTCGTGCTAATCCCACCCAAGCCACTCGGGAGCCTAAAAATACTCTCCCAGTCACAGCGTCTCTTGTTTGGAAAACCAGCGGAGCCCTGGGGTCGATGGCATCGGACTAAGAAAGGGCTGGCCCTGAACCGCCATGGCACGGGGCCTCCGGGTCAGGTGGCATGAGACCCCAGCCACACCCCTGGTGTGGCAGCGGCGGCTCCGGCCCTCGCCGCTCGTCCCGGGAAGTCGGGGCCTCCTGGCATGGCCCTCTGCCCCTGGGATCCTTCTCAGGTGCTGCCTCAGCTCTGCGGCAGCTCCCCTCCCAGAGCCGCCCCGCTGCCCAGTCTCCACTCTCACCCCCGTCGCCCCATCCCAGGGGCTCAGGACACCAGCATTTAGGGGGACACCCCGGGATGCCCCAACAGGTGCACTTTCCTGCCCGACCCGGGGCAGTTGGGCTGACAGGGTGTGGCTGAAGAAGAGAGAAGCATGGCTTCACCCCTGCATCATTTCCATCGGCCCCTCCTCCTCACCCCCCTCGCCCTCATGTGCACCCACACGGGTCCTGACGTGAGGCTCTGCTCACTCGAAGCCCCTCGGCCTCACCTCTGAGCCGTAGTCTTTGCTCCTGGGAGGGGAGGACCTAGGCAGCGGGGCGGGCGTGAGGACGGTGGGCTCCAGCCCCGGCCCTTGGCGGGACTCTCCTGGAGCAGAGGAGGACCTGCCTGAGCACTCCCGCACCAGATTCTAGGCCGCTGCCCAGAACGCGCATCAGCAGTGTTTTCCGGAGGACACACAGGTCACCCAGCCCTGAGGGCGCTGTGTCTGCCACATCCTGTTTTCCTCGTAAAGGTTTGTAGACACACGTCTCAGGCCAGCCTGCCTTGGTCTGCTCAGGTCCCGCGACCCCACTCAGCGACTCGTGAACCTTCTGGCAGTCAGCTGGGGCACCTCAGGCCCGCCCCATCTGTCCCCCACCTCTCGGGGGCAGCTGTCCTTCCTTCTCTGGTGCCCGTGTCTCAAGGACCGTTGTTTGACGCATCTTGTCTCTCCTGGGGTTCTTGATTGTTCCAAGCGGGAGGGCAAACCTGAATGGTCTTGTCTGAATTATCCTATTTCCTCATTCTTTACTGTGGAGCCATCTCCTCTGGCCCAGAAGTTTCCCAGAGCCGGGTCTATGGGCTGTCCTTGGCTCCCCTGTGCCCCTGCGGACCCTGGTGGAACACGGTTCTCCGGAAGCCGGGAGCTCCGCGCTCCCAAGATCCAGCAGCGGCCTCTGGTCTCGACGGCCTCCTGCTACCGGCTTCCAGCGGCTGCACTGCTGGAGGGAAGGCGGGCGGGCTCCCTCCCGGCCGAGCCCTCCCCCCGCGCCTCCCTTCAGCCCCAGGCGGCCGAGGGTCCCCAGGAGCCAGCGCCTCGGGCCTTCCTTAGGGACCACCGGCTCCAAACACTTGGAGGGTGGGCTCATCTGATATTTTTAATTGAAAATATTAATTTAATTTTCTGAAAAGGTTATAGTTTGTTCAGTCCTCAGAGTATAAGGTGACGAGCGTCCCTCCACCGCACCTCACGCCTCCCAGGCGCGCCCCGCACGGCCTGTCCCCGTCTCGGCTGCTGCGAACGCCCCGCCCGGAGCCGCTCAGGGCGCGTGTGAAACTGCAGCCGCGCGACGCTCCTCCTCCTGCAAAGTAGCAGCTTTTCTTCCCTTCATCTTGCTTTTCTTCAACCAATGATACACTCAACGACTGTCTGCTGCCTGGTTGTGCGGGGCGTGGGGACAGCAGCGGGGTCGGCAAAGACGGACGGACACAAACGAGGAAGGAAAGCGTTTGGTGCGGGGTTGCGGACAGGGAAGCGGGAAGCAGGCCCGGGCCGAGGGGGCGGGGCGGAGGGGCGGGGCCAGATGGGGCGGGGCCAGACGGGGCGGGGCCGGAGGGGCGGGGGCGGAGGGGCGGGGGCAGATGGGGCGGGGCCGGATGGGGCGGGGCCAGAAGGGGCGGGGCCGAGGGGCCGGAGGGGCGGGGCCGCAGGAGGGTGAGTGGCTGTGCGAGTCCTGTGGCCAGAGGTCCAGGATGACTTGAAGGCCTGCAGGCACCCAGAGGGAGGGGAGTCCTGGGCAGAAAAGGGGGGTGGGGTTGTGCACAGGGCCTGCGGGGAGGAGGGGTAAGCCCCGGCAGAGGTGATGGGAGCCCCCTGATCCCGAGGACCTGCGGGGTGGTGGGAGTCACTGCTGAAGCTGAGGTGGGGGAGCCACTGGAGGATTTGAGGGAGGACGACTTGATCTGACCTATCTTGCGCCCAGTCCCCTCGGGGTCCCAGGCTGCTGTGGGCGTGGGGGTGGGGGGCGCCTCCCCTAGCAGATGGGGGAGGGGAACTCCTCCGCCAGGCCTGGTGGGGGCATCCCTCGGCTGCCCACATCCCACGGGGACCTGGGCGCAGCGGCCTGGGAAACACTTTCTCCAGCCCAGGTGGCTGCGCACCGAGGCGGGGAGCACACCGGCTGCCATCTAATGCCGCAGGGCCAGCGATGGCCACCGGGCCGTGAGGCACGGACTCGCGCGCGGCGGCGGCAAGAGGCCCGATTCTGGGTGTGCTTCCGAGGTAAAAACCAGCACGATGCGCTGATGTGTGCAAGAGGGACTTACGGAGACTGGGTCTCCGGCTCGTGCCAGTGAGGGGCCTGTGGGACCAGTCCTTCCGCGGCTTCGGAGGGAAGAGTAGAACCTTAGTTTGGACCTGTTTGTTTTACGGTGCCGATTAGCCGTCTAATGAAAGTCTCTCCGGCTGTTGGGGCCTGTGATGGTTAATCTTACGTATCAGCTTGACGAGGCCACGGGTGTCCAGACATTTGGTCAAACGTTATTCCGTGAGGATGTTTCTGGATGAGACGAACACTGAAAGCAGTAGACTGAGTAAGCAGATGGCCCTCACGGTGCAGGTGAGCCGCATCCAATCAGGCGAAGGGCCGGCTAGGGAAGAAAGACTGACCCACCCGAGTGAGAAGGGATTCTCCTGCCTGCTGGCCTTTCAGCTGGGATGTCGGCCTCTTCCTGCTCTTGATGGAACTAAACTATCAGCTGTCCAGGCTCTGCAGCCCGCTGACCCAACCCCACGTCACTCCGTCAGCTTCCGCAGTCTCGTGAGCCATTCCTCGAGGTCAGTTTTCTGTCCATACACGTCTGTTGGTTCTGAGTCTCTAGAGGGCCCTGCGAGTTACAGGGGTGCGGGCCTGAGTTCAAGGGGAGGTGGAGACAGCACACCCGGGTGGTGCCTTGTCACAGCGGACGAGGGACACTGTAAGAGAAGTGACAGTGTGCACGGACGAGTCAGGGACAGACCGAGGGCGAGGGCGCCAGCCGGGGTGTGCGTGCTGGGGGCCGCGTGGCCTCCCCAGCCCTGGGAACCGGATCTTTGCCCTGCAAACAGCACAGAGCGTTCATACCACCCGGCCTGCACTTGCCAGGAGCCGGCTTGCCCGACGCAAGGGCACGTTATCTGGAATCTGGCGGCGTGGGAACTGGCTCCGGCAGCCCTGCGGGGAGGTGAGCTCATCATTTTACGATGACGAATGGAGCGCCTCCTCTGGCCTAACAGCTCCTAGAGCGCCGCGTCCACCCGCTCGATGAGTCGTGGCTGCATTAAGGTCCCTGGACGCGGGCCGGTTTGGTTCACGGGCTCCACTTAAGGCTTTCATCTATTACCTTCCAGGCCGCGGGGCCAAGCTGGCCTCTGAAGGGCACTTCTCTGTTTGATGGATAGTCTCTGGAGGGCTCCACTTTTCCCTCTAGGTTTCTCCTTCCTGGGGACACCGTCTTTGCAGATCACTTCCTGCCAGGACGCAGCTGGTCCCCCGGGCTCCACTCACCTGCCTCAGAACGTCCCCTCCCACTGGACCGATGGCCCGGGGCCAGGAGCTCGCCCTGGGAGGCACAGCTGACAAACGTGACCTCCAGGTGTACCCTCAGGCCCCCGTTGTGCCCGCGGTAGCAGATCGACATCTGATGACTTGGACAAGTCTTCGGGAGCTTACGAAGTATTAGCTTGTGATTATATATAATAAGCCCATCACGCCTCTTCATCAAGTTATGACCAGACTTACAACATTTCTGTGGCGCTTACGACACACCAGATGCTAATGTGAGTCCTTGACATGTAGTTGCTTATTTGATCTTCAGAACAACCCACGAGGGTCCTGCCCGTGATGAGAAGACTCACGCGGTGGGAGGTGGAGCCTTCGGGGGAGGCGCCGCGAGTGCCAGGGCCCGGCCCCCGGGGGTCCCTCCACGGCACCTGCTCTCCAGCGGCCCCGAGTACAGCCCCGGGCACCGCTCACACGTGCCTGCGACGGGGAACTCACCTCGCACAGCACCGAAGTAGGTGCTGGGGGGTTTCAAGAAATGCTCAGACCCACGAGCACAGGATGGCTCGCTCTCTTACATCAGTAACCACGTGGAAAGGCATAAATCATAACGGGAAGAAACACGGTGGATTGAAACAAAACAACAAAACGAACACCAAGCAACAGAATTATGGGAAACTGGGAGAAACATTCACAAGCTGTGCAGCAAGCAAAGGGGTGACAGCCTGCTGTTTAAAGAACGTTATGGGGACGCCTGGGGGCTCAGTCAGCTAAGCGTCCGACTTCGGCTCAGGTCATGATCTCACGGTTCGTGGGTTCGAGCCCCGCATCGGGCTCTGTGCTGACAGCTCAGAGCCTGGAGCTGCTTCAGATTCTGTGTCTCCCTCTCTCTCTGACCCTCCCCTGCTCACGCTGTCTCTCTCTCTCAGAAATAAATATTAAAAAATTTTTTTAATTAAAAAAAAAGAATGTTTATGTGTCAATCAGAAAGAGACACAGCAGGGTCAGGAGGGAGGTGACAAGGGGGCAGGCAGTCGCTCAGCTGCGCAGATCGCCACACCGACCAGACAGTAAATTAAGACAGAGTGGCAACATGCCACCTCGTCGTCAGATTAGCAAGTACGACAAAGAATGTCATTCGCAGCGCAGAGGGAACGTGGGGGACACTGGGGTTTTGTCACCTGTTTCTGCGGGATCCTTCAACACCTCCCAGAAACCTTTGCAACGTGCACAATTTGTTGGAATTCATCCAGATGCTATAATAAGACACATGCCACCAAACAGATGCACACCGGTGTTTTCATAACCTTCTCACACATCTAAGACCTGAGCAAACTGAGTGGCAAACAGTGCCAGGTTAGGGGCGCCTGGGTGGCTCAGCCGCTTAGGCATCTTTTTAAAAATTTTTTTTAATGTTTTAAAAAAATTTTTTAATGTTTATTTTTGAGAGAGAGACAGACAGAGCACAAGGTGGGGAGGGGCAGAGAAAGAGGGAGACACAGAGGGAGACACAGAATCTGAAGACAGGCTCCAGGCTCTGAGCTGTTAGCACAGAGCCCGATGCGGGGCTCAAACTCACAAACCGCAAGATTATGACCAGAGTCAAAGTCAGATGCTTAACCGGCTGAGCCACCAGGGGCCCCTAAGCATCTGACTCTTGGTTTCAGCTCAGCCATGATCCCAGGGTCTTGGAATCAAGCCCCAAGTCAGGTTCCATGCTGAACACGGACCCTACTTGAGATTCTCTCTCTCTCTCTCTCTCTCTCTCTCTCTCTCTCTCTCTCTCTCTCTCTCCCTTTGCCCCTCTTCATTGCTCTCTCTCTCTCTCTCTCTCAAATAAATAAACTTTAAACAATATAAGATTAGTCAATAAGTTGTATTTATCCAAATAATGTCAATAGATGCAACTATTAAAATGACCCAGAAGGTCTGTACCTACTGACTTAACTGCTAGTGATGTAATCAGTACACAAAAACATTGTATACAGTAGGTCACAGATTGCATACTCCTACTTACATAAAGTATGTGCCTGTTCTGTGTGTTCATACAGACATAGATTGGGGCCATTTTTCTCCGTGACGGACTTATGCGTGACTTTTTCTTATTTTTTCTTATTAATTTTATATTTTTTCTGCAAGGAATATATATCCCTAATAGGGTAAAACGGATAAAAAGATTTCGCCATCGTACGTGCTGCACCTGCTTCCCGGGCGTCTGACTCTGGAACAGCTGGTCTGGAACGGCCAGCCGTCTGCCATCTTGCTCTGGACCCATCACCTGCTCGAAGCTCTGCTAAAGAGTAGAGCAGAGCCTTCTCGAAGGAAAAGCTGTGTGAGCTCCCTGCACTAGAAGAATCCGCAGGTAATTAAAGACTCTCCTCAGAGCACATCCGACCCGAGTCTGGTTACTCAGCCCCACTGAGCGCCTGCTGTGTGCTCAGACACCCCCGGGATGGAACGTTCTGGAACCGTAGCAGCAGGTTAGAATGGGCGCTCTGGCACAGACACCCACTGCCCGATCCCCGGGTGGATGCAGACCTCGGCAAGCAGTGAGCAGAGACTCAAGGAGGCGTTCACCACCGCTACTGGGGAAACGGCGCTCGGAACAAAACCTCGGTGTCTGAGAATAACGTTTCTGAGGCAGTTCCAATTACAGAGCAGAAGCTACTGTCGTGAGGTGAGCAGAAAACACGGGAGGAAGGGGTGAAAGGAGCCCTCACAGCTTGCTGGGTGTGCTGGGTCGGCTAACGGCTGAGCAAACACTCAGAAACGTGTGCAGCGGCTCAGACACAGGAGCACCGAGTTTCTGCGCCTGCAAAGGGTCGAAAGAGGCTCTAGTCGGCAAGGCGGGCGGGGTGGGGGCGTCGGGGGTCCCGAGCAGGAGAGAAGGTCCCGCCTCTGCTCAGCCATCAGGGAGGAGGCACCACCCCCTGCCAGTGATGGCCGGGTCACCGCCAGCCGATGCAGGAGAGCGAGAGGCCCTTCTGGGAGGGGTGCGTCGCTCACCCCCCCCCACCCCCCCCGTGGGCCGTCGGCTAGAACCTGGCCGGAGCCCAGCGGCCACAGGACCCTGGGAGATGAGTTCAGACCGTGGGGCAGGGAGAGCACGAGACGGGTCTGTGAGGCAGTGGGCAGCATCTGCACACATTAATAGCCACAGTGCTTTCTAGAATAAACACAGTTAAGAAAAGCTTAGAGGCGCCTGGGTGGCTCAGTCGGTTAAGCGTCCGACTTCGGCTCAGGTCACGATCTGATGAGTTCAAGCCCTGTATTAGGCTCTGAGCTGACAGCTTGGAGCCTGACTGGGATTCTCTCTCCCTCTCTCTGCCCCTCCCCAGCTCGCATGCATGCATACTCTTTCTCTCTCAAAAAAATTAATAAACTTTAAAAGTTTGAATGTGGCCGCGGCATAGTCACAAGAGGCCGCCTCCCAGAGACACAGTGGGGTGGCTCTAACTTTGCCACCGAGAGTGAGAAACAAGGGTATTCCTGGACCCACAATCCGCCATTTAGGGACTACTCTTTCCCTTTAAATGAGCAAATGTAGGTGGTGGAGTTATTTTATGAGCAGACAGAGAAACACAATGATTTTAGACTGACAAATCACTCACAAATCACTCAGTATTTATCTATGTGGCTCTTTTCAAGCAAAATTAAAGCAAACACTGTAAAAATGTTGAATTGAAGATTTCGTTTCTAAAAAGAACTTTTGTGGCAAACATTGCATATCTTTGAAAGGCTTTTAATATGTTTAAACAAATTTTCCTGTTTTTCTCCCAATGTGTTTTCTCTGTGGGTTTGTTGTTTTTTTTTTTTTTTATCTCCATATAACTTTGCTCTGACCACACTTATTTTTCTAAATTCTTTTGTAATCGAATACTGTATTTTCAGTTTGTACCAAAACTATGTGAAAGTTACCTCGACCAAGAAGTTCCTGGACTAATGTTCACCAGATGGGCTGCGTCTGGCACTCCGTGCAGAAGTGCAGAAGGCGTCTGCGTCCACCCAGATGGCCCTGCTATTTCCTGAAGATGGGCTGGGCGCAGGAGACGGGTGGACGGCCAGCCTCGTCGCCGCCAACACCCAGAAATGAGAAGTGCCGAGGAAGGAGAGGAAGCCATCTCTCGCACCTGAAGTGCCTTCAGACTGAAGGACGTCACGTTGGAAATCTGACCAGAAGACGATACATTTAGCTGTGGGCGTCGAAATGACCTTGTTCATTCATAACGATTTCCACCCAACGTAATTTTAAGAAGGAGAACCCAAAATACAATTTATTTATTTATTTATTTATTTTTAATTTTTTTTTAATGTTTTATTTATTTCTAGGAGAGAGAGAGAGAGACAGCGTGAGCAGGGGAGGGTCTGAGAGAGAGGGAGATACAGACTCTGAAACAGGCTCCAGGCTCTGAGCTGGCTGTCAGCACAGAGCCCGATGCGGGGCCCGAACCCACAAACCGCGAGATCATGACCTAAGCAAAAGTCGGACGCTTAACCGACTAAGCCACCCAGGCGCCCCCCAAAATACAATTTAAAACTGCAGCTGTTGAATATGGAAATTTCCTTGCAGATCACTTCCTACCAAAGCACTAAATCGTCTAGCGACGGGAATCTAGGTTAGGGCTTGCCTGCTTTCCGCGGTGGAAAGCCCGGGGCCCACGGCCGGATCGCGAAAGCCGGGCCACGGTCCTCATGTAGCGCTCAGCCAGGTCTCAGGACTTTAAAAAGGATAGAATGTATCCTGCGAGAAAATCTTAAACGTTAAGGATCCAACCCTTTGTTGGCTCACAAAACTTAATCTTTAGAGAAGAGATAAAAGCAGATCTAAACTTCTATCTTATTGAGACCCTCCAAGAATATAATGATACGATCACAACACGGAAGTGGCTTTTTTGCTACAGCTTCTGGCTACCCGGTCTGGACCACCACAGTCTTTTGGATACAAAATTTTGGGATACAAAATTTAAAAGAGCGTGATGTACATACTGTCAATGTTTCTCACTCATCACATTTTGTGTACAATAAATGCCCAATGTTTTAAGAACAACTTTGAGTACATTTCTTTTATTTTTAAAATTTAAGCAATTAAATTTTGCATTTTATAATAGTCTATCGTCCTACCTGTAAGCAGGATGCGCTGAGTGCCCCGTGGATGGGAGTCCCCTGTGTCTGGCCCCTCCTCCGCCCCCACGTCTTCTAGGGCTGACTTCTCAGGGTCAGATATCCTTGAACTTCTATCACTTGCTTTATCAATTTTAGACAATATCTTTTAGTCCCTGGCCATAACGATGAAGAAATCAGCATACTTGTCTGATTCCTAAAGACAGTTGAACAACGCAGACACCGCCCCCTGCCCTCCACAGAGTCTAAAATCCATGTGTAACTTTTGAACCCCCCCAAAATTTTTTTTAAATTTTTTTTAATGTTTTATTTATTTCTAGGAGAGAGAGAGAGAGAGACAGCGTGAGCAGGGGAGGGTCAGAGAGAGAGGGAGTCACAGACTGAAACAGGCTCTAGGCTCCGAGCTGGCAGTCAGCACAGAGCCCAACGCGGGGCCCGAACCCACGAACCGCGAGATCATGGCCTGAGCGAAAGTTGGACGCTTAACTGACTAAGTCACCCAGGCGCCCCAATGACCCCCCCCAAATTTAACTGCTAAGAAGCCTCGCTGATAACATCAACAGTCGATTAACACATATTTTGTGTGTTGTATGTATTATATACCGCATTCTTACAGTAAAGTGATGTAGAGGCAAGAACATCTTATTAAGAAAATCATTAAGGAAGAGGGGAGCCTGGGTGGCTCAGGCGGTTGAGCATCCAAGTCTTGGTTTTGGCTCAGGTCATGATCTCACGGTTTGTGAGTTCGAGCCCCGCATCAGGCTCACCACTGTCAGCGCAGATCCCACTTCGGATCCTCCATCCCCGTCTCTTTCTGTCCTTCTCCTGCTCACGCTCGCTCGCTCTCAAAAATAAATAAAACATTGAAAACAGAAAGAAAGAATAAGGAAGAAACAATACATTTACTGTACTGTATTTATCAAGAAAAACCCACTTATCTGGGGGTCACTCAAGGGTCAGCCCGACTTGCTTCCTCCAAACTGCTGTCAGCGTTATGATTTCTCTGCAGTCAGAAACCTATTACCGAACATTCTCACACATCTGTTCTAGCCTAAGTCGTAGGTTAAATAGACACAAGGCTCGCTGCTGGTTATTTTGATGTTTTCAAATTCGTTTCTTGGTTGGCTGAGGTCTGCCCTCCAGCTCACGGGGATCACATCTCCTGAGCTTTTCTTGTGGACGAGTGTTGGCTGGTGGCCTTTCACTCACGACACCCGAGCTGGATACGAAATAGGGTTTGCATCGTCCGCCCCTGAGGACCTCCCGGTACCGCCCTGCTACCTTCTAGCATCAGTTATGGTGCAAAGATGTTTCCGGCCAGCTGATGTTTCTTTTTACAGCCGACCGTATGCTCTTGCTAGGCTGCTAAGAAAATATTTTTATTTCAATTATGGAAGCTTAGTAAATCTCCAGGGTGTGTTACTGTCGACAATAGGGTGTTAATTCTTCTTGAAATCCAATATGACGTTTTTAACCTAAAAATGTGTTTCCCTTTATTATAAAGATATGCTTAAATTATATTCTTAAATTATATGTTCTGTTCCTTAGTGTAATTTTCTTCCTCGGGGGCTCCAATTGTGCCCGTGGTGAATCTCTTTTGACTATTTTCCATTTTACTTTCAATTGCTTTTTTAAGAAAACATTATGTGGTGGGAGATTTCCAGCAGGAACGCGTACACAGGATTGTGTCATGCACTTGTGTACGCCCCACACACACCTGTCACTGCTCTTCCATTCTCGTGGCATCGGCTCCCAGAGTCCACACTTTACACCAGGGCTCACAGCTGGTGCCGTACAGTCAGTGGGTTTGAAGACATGTGCAATGACAGGTAGCCACCATTAGAATAGTTTCAGTTCCCTAAAAATCCTCTGTGCTCACGTAACTGTCCCTGCCTCCTCCCCAGACCCTGGCAACCACCGACCCTTTGACTGTCTGCACGGTCCTGCCTTTTCCAGAACGTCAGGTAGTTGGACTCTTACAGGATGCAGCCTTTTCAGATTGGCTGCTGTCACGTAATGAAATGCACTTACGGATCCTCCGTGTCTTTTTCATAAATTTTTTGTTATGTTTATTTCTTTCGAGAGAGAGAGACAGAGTGAGCAGGGGAGGGGCAGAGAGAGAGGGGGACACAGACCCCGAAGCAGCTCCAGGCTCCGAGCTGTCAGCACAGAGCCCGACGCGGGGCTCGAACCCACGAACCGTGAGACCATGACCTGAACCGAAGTTGGACGCTCAACCGACTGAGCCCCCCAGGTGCCCCAGGGTCCTCCGCCTTCATGGCGTGACAGCCCATTTCTTCTGAGCGCTGACTACTGTCCCGTTCTCCGCAGGCACCAGTGTATCTGCCCGTCACCTCCCAAAAGACACCTTGGTTGCTTCCAAGGCTTGGTGGTTATGAATCAGGAGGCTGGAAACATTCACGGGCAGGGCTTTGTGTGGGCACAAGCTTCCCGCTCCTTTGGGCAAATATCAAGGAGCACGATGGCTGGATTGAACGGTAGGGGTACGTTTAGGTGACACACTGTCAACCGTCTTCGAAAGTGGCTGCTCCATTTTGTGTTGCCACCGGCAGTGAGAGAGACTTCCTGTTTCTCCACGTCCTGCCCGGGATTCCTGTTGCCAGTGGTCCGAATTTTGGCCACTCTGATAAACGTGCAGGGGAATCTCCGTGTTTTAACCTGGACGCCCCCGATGGCACACAGTGTGGAGCGTCTTTTCACAAGCTGGGTAGTTGCCATCTGTACACTCTCTTTCTTGAGGTGTCCGTTGCCATCTTTGGCCCACTTTTTAAATCAGGTTGTTTATATTCTTATTGTTGAATTTTGTGAGTTCTTTGTGAATCGTGGATAACATTCTTTATCAAGATGTGTTTGGCAAATATTTTCTGCCAATCTGTGGCTTCTCTTTTTCTTCCCGACAGTGTCTCTCACAGATGAAACATTTTAATTTTGATGAAATCCAGCTTATCAGTTCTGTCCTTCATGCATTGTGCCTTTGGTGTTGTATCTAAAGAGTTACCGCCAAACCTGTGGTTATCTAGATTTTCCCCTATATTATCTTCTAGGGGTTTTATAGTTCTGCATTTTATGTGTAGATCTATGATCCACGGTGAGTTACTTTTTGGGAAGGCTGTAAGGTCTGTGTCTAGATTCATTTCTTTTCCGTGTGGATGTCCCCATGTTCTAGTGCCTTTTGTTGAGAAAACGATCTATGCTCCACTGGATCACCTTTGCTCCTTTACTGAAGATCAATTAATTATACATATGTGGTCTCTTTCTGGGCTGTCTATTCTTGCCATTGACCTAGTTCTCTACTCTTTCACCAACACCACACTGCCTTGATCATTGTAGCTCAAGAGTATGTCTTGAAGTCAGGTGTAGTGTGAGTCCTCCAACTTTGTTCT
Source organism: Proteles cristata cristata (assembly GCA_017311185.1). Lineage (NCBI taxonomy): Eukaryota > Metazoa > Chordata > Mammalia > Carnivora > Hyaenidae > Proteles > Proteles cristata. Next base: position 66,653 of record JAESUZ010004061.1, read on the forward strand.
TCTCTAGCACTGAGTTGACTATTCCATCTTTTGCCTCTCTATATAACTTTTTTGGGGGTGGGGAATCCTGGGCGGCTCAGTCAAGCACCCAACTTCAGCTCAGGTCATGATCTCACATTCATGGGTTGGAGCCTCATGACCGGCTCTGTGCTGAGCACTCGGAGCCTGGAGCTGCTTCGGGTTCTGTGTCTCCCTCTCTCTCTGCCCCTCCCCTGCTCGCACTCTGTCTCTGTCTCTCTCTCAAAAATAAATAAACTTTTTTAAAAATTAAACTTTATTTTTTTTAATGTTTGTTTATTTTGGAGAGAGGGAGCATCTGCATGCATGGGAGCAGAGGGAGGGGCAGAGACAGGGAGAGAGAGAATCCCAAGCAGGTTCCGTGCTGTCAGCCCACAGCCCTGTGTGGAGCTCAATCCCAGGAACCATGAGATGCTGACCTGAGCGGAAATCAAGACTCGACACTTAACTGACTGAGCCACCCAGGCGCCCCTTCCCATATAAACTTTAGCATCCGTTTGTCAATATCTACAAAATAACTTCTTGGGATTTTTATTAGGATTGTTTAAAATCTATAGATCAAATTGGGAAGAGCTCACATCTTGACAATATTGAGTCTTTCTATCCATGAACATGGACCATCTCTGCATTTATTTAGTGCTTTGATTTCTTTCATCAGAGCTTTGTAGTTTTCCTCATACAGATCATGTACATATTTTGTTAGATTTAAATCTAAATATTTCATTTCGGGAGAGTGCTAATGCAAATGGTATTGTGTTCTTAATTTCAAGTTCCACTTGTTTATTGCTAGCAAATAGGAAAATAATTGACATTTGTATATTATTCTTGTATCCTGTAACCTTATAACCACCTATTTGTTTTAGGAATTGAGGTTTTTCATCAATTCTTTTGGATTTTCTACATAGACACTCATGTCACCTGCAACATAGTTTTATTTCTTCTTTCTCAATCTCTGTGCCCTTTCCCCTCTTTTCATATCTTATTGCATTAGGTGACACTTCTGGTATGATTAAAAGGAAGTGAGAGGGGTACATCCTTGCCTGTACCTGATTTTAGTGGGAAAGCTTCTAGTTTCTCACCATTAAGAATGATGCTGGCTATAGGTTTTCTGTAGATATTCTTTGCCAAACTGAGGAAGTTCCCTTCTATTTCTGTTTACCAAGGGTGCTTGTCATGAATAGATGTTGGATTTTGTCGTGTCTTTTGTTGCATCTATTGATATAATATGTGATTTTTCTTCTTTAGCATGTTCATGTAATGAATTAGTTGATTTCTGAGTGTTGAATCAGCCTTGTTTACCTAAGATAAATCTGACTTGCTGGTGAAATATAACATTTTTTTTATACTTTGTTGGATTCAAATTTGCTAATATTTTGTTGAGGATTTTTGCCTCTCTGATCCTGAAAGATATTGATATGCAGCTTTCTTTTCTTGCAATGTGTTTGTCTACTTTTTGCATGAGGGTAATGCTGGTCACATCAAATGAATTAAGAAGCATTCCCTCTGCTTCTGTCTTCTGAAAGAAATTGTAAATAAATGGCAGAATTTCTTCCTTAAGTGTTTCGTAGAATTCACCACTAAACCAATCTGGGCCTGGTGCTTTCTGTTTTGAAAGCTTATTAAGTCTTGATTCAATATCTTTAATAGATACAGGCCTCTTCAGATTGCCAGTTTCTTCTTGTGTGAGTTTTGGCAGAGTGTGTCTTTCAAGGAATTGGTCTTTTCCACCTGGGTTACCACCTTTGTGAGCACAGAATTATTCATCGTATTCCTTTGTCATTTTGATGTCCAGGTGATGTCCTCTCTCTCATTTCTGATACTAGTAATTTGTGTACTCCTTTTTCTTAGAGGCTTATTGATTTATTGATCTTTTCAAAGAACCATCCTTTGGCTTTGTTGACTTTATTAATTTCCTGTTTTCATTGAGTCTTGTTCTATTTTTTAATTATTTTTTAATATTTATTTTTTAGAGAGAGAGAGAGAGGGCGGGGGTGGGGGGGGGCAGAGAGAGAGACACAGAATCTAAAGCAGGTTCCAGGCTCTGAGCCATCAGCACAGAGTCCAACGCGGGGTTCAAACTCACAAACCACAAGATCATGGCCTGAGCTGAAGTTGGATGCTCAGCTGACTAAGCCACCCAGATGCCTCTCTAATTTTTATTATTTCTTCTCACCTGCTTACTTTAAATTCAATTTGCTCTTCTTTTTCTAGTTTCCCAAGATAGAGGCTTAGATCATTGATTTCAGATCTTTCTTCTTTTCTAATATAGGCATTTAATGCTATAAATTCCCCCTCGAAGCACTGCTTTCACTGCATCACACAAATTCTAATAAACTATTTTCCATTTATTTCAAAATATTTTTTTTTAATTTTTTTTAACGTTTTATTTATTTCTAGGAGAGAGAGAGAGAGACAGCGTGAGCAGGGGAGGGTCAGAGAGAGAGGGAGTCACAGACTGAAACAGGCTCCAGGCTCTGAGCTGGCAGTCAGCACAGAGCCCGACGCGGGGCTTGAACCCACAATCCGCGAGATCATGACCTAAGCAAAAGTCGGACACTTAACTGACTAAGCCACCCAGGCGCCCCTATTTCAAAATATTTTTAAGTTTCTCTTGAGACTCCTTCTTTGACCCATGTGTCATTTAGAAATGTGTTTGTTTTTTAATCTCCACGTATTTGAGGATTTTTCAATTATCTTTCTATTACTGATTTCTGGTTCAATTCCATTGTGGTCTGAGAGCATACATTGTATGGTTTCCATTCTCTAAAATTTGTTGAGGGGTGTTTATGGCCCAGAGTGTGGTCTGCCTTAATGAAGTCCCATGTGAGCTTAGATGAATATCCTGCTGCTGTTGAAGTGGTGTGTGGATGTCACTTGTACCCAGCTGATTGATGGTGATGTTGAGTTCAACTATGTCCTTACTGACTTTCTGCCTAGAAGAGACTCCATATTTTTATTCAGTTATTTGAATCGCTGTCACCAGAGCAGTGAGCTCCTGTGGCAGCTGTCATAGTTCTCTATTGAGCTTTGGTTTTCAGTGCTTTGACTGTGATGTACGTAAGTGTGGCTTTCTTTGTATTTATTCTGCCTGGGGTTTGCTGAGCTTCTTAAATCTATCAATTCATCTTTTCCAACAAAATTGGAAATTTTCCAGCTGTTTTTTCTCTCCTCTCTTCCTCAGACTATAATTACATGTATGCTCAACTTATTAATATTACCTATGGGCTCCTGAGAGTCATTTCATTTTCTGAATCTTTTCTTCCTCTCTCTCCTTCCAATTGCATGAGCACATAAAAAAATGATCAATAATATTTTCCATTTAAATGTGAGCTACAGCCTGCTCTGAGGCTGAGGATTATACAATGTAGGAAACTCATCCTGTGTCCCAACCCCCAACCTTTCCAAGTCTCCTGCCTTGGGTCACTACCCAGTCTTTGTGGGGGTGCTTCCGTCCACCACGGTGAGTGTCTGCTTGTCCTCTATGAAAGGGGTGGTCTGGTTAGGAGCCACCTGGCCATGAATGGAAGCAGAAACTGTTGTATTTGATTCTTTTGTTCACAAGAAGATCAGACAACAATATCCTTAAAATACTAACACAAAAAGAGCAGAGGGGAACTCAGCCATAATCTGAAAACCAATAATAGTCTAAAATCTCTCAGAGGAGAATTATATTTCCTGATCAAATCTTTATAACTTCACATTAAAAATTCTTCAGATGCAAATAAGTACCACACGTTTTCTTTTTTAATGTTGAAAATAGTTTACTGATTTATATTTAGACTGACAACCAAGTCATCTTTGTGCAGACAACAGCAAAGACGTTTCTGCAGCTCTGGCGCGGGCGTGGGTAGGTCCCCTCGGGCTCTGTCACTTCCACTCAGGGCGCACACTCCTGGCGAGGCCACAGCTGGGAATGGAATGGGCATTTGGTAATCAGCCGGCTTTGTGGCCTCCTGGGCCCCGTTGGGAGAGATGGAATCTGTCATGTTATTTTCCACTCTCCTTTGGTTGGGTGTTAGGTTCACTTAAAAAAACAAGCAACAAATATAGTAACAGAACCCAGAGTTGGACATCCTCACCTCTAGCATCACCCGAGCCTGCTTTTCCCGGCCCCGCCATGGGGGCAGAGCCTGTGTCACCCCCTCCTGTCTGTTGTGCTCAGGGTGCGAGGAAGTTTCCGGAGCTGGCTTTGGGGGGACCGGGAGCCCCGGGACAGGGAGTGGTCCTCCAAGGACCGCCAGCAGTTCCGCCAGCCGGCCGGCGTCCCCTGGGCCACGTGCTGTTCTCCTGACTTTGCAGCCGGGAATCTAAACCAGGCTGAGAAGCGTCTAACAGGTAATTTCTCATTAACAGCTAAGTCAGCTTCACACATCACACAGCGATGCAATCACACCAACAAAATGCCTCCCAGATACTTGTAAAGTGACGAGATGGGAAAAGGCCATAAACCAGCTAATGCTTTCCTTTTAAGGCCAGAATGGACCCTCTGAGCACATGAGCGTGTCCAGGTGAAGACGAGGCCTTGGGTCAGCCTTACCGAGCCCTGTGCCCTCCCTTACCTCACTGATGGCCACCTATTAACTTGCTCAGATGGGGCTCTGCTTACATGAATGAAATATCCTGGTTAAAGGGATTAATTTGGAAAGTTGTTGGTCACACCTTTGCTTTTTTTTTTTTTTTAATCTTCTAATTATAAGTCTTTATTGTAGGGATGCCTGAGGGGCTCAGTCAGTTAAGCATCTGACTCGTGACTTCGGCTCAGGTCATAATCTCACGGTTTGTGGGTTCAAGCCCCGAGTAGGGTTCTGCACTGACAGTGTGGAAACCGCTTCTGATCCTCCCTCCCTCCCTCTCTTTCTCTCTCTCTGCCCCTCCCCTGCTCGTGCTCTCTCTCTCAAAAATAAACATTAAAAGAATGTTTTATTGTAACATAAACATAAATCAGAGAGATCATAGAAGAGAGGCACAGCTGAATAAGCTGTGAAGTGCCCATCCGTGAGGGAGTAGAACGTTGCTGACCCCAGGACCCCCGCAGGGTCCCCCTTCCCTCCTCCCCAGCCTCTGCGACCCTGACTTTCACGGGAATCACGTTCCTGCACCTGTGCGGTTTTATCACCCAGTGTGCATCTCTACACGCTGGCTGGGTCTCGCCCAAACTCCTGTGAGCCTGGTGTGCCAGGTGTGCCGTCCTGGCTTCCAAACCTATAGAGCCTCCCTCCAGCCCCGGCTTGTCCTCACCCCCGGGCGCATTGGCCCAGAGGCTTCCGGAGCGGCTGAGCGCACCCTCGTGGTGCAGTCCAGCGTGTTCCTCTGTCCTCTGTCTCCTGAAGGGGTGGCGGGTGGACCAGGGACAGGGGCAGACTGAGATTCTGTCCCTTTGCCAAGACCCCGGGGAACACGGCAGGTGGTCTTTCTTCAGGATGTCAGTAGCTGCTGCCTCTTCATACTCGTATCTCTGAATTCACTGGGTCTGCAAAGTGGTGACGGTGTCATTTTCCTATTTATTATCCATGCATTAGTTGTAGCACTGTCATAAAGAGACGCTGTGTCTTCTGTTACCTGGTTACCTGGGTGACAGTTTGCATAAGGAAGTCGGGATAGATGCTCGGCTTTCCCTTCACCTACCAGTGAACTTACCACTATCTTTTCAAGATAATGAATCGACCACCTGTCCTTTATTTAAGATCCTGATAAATTCACGGAGCTACGCACATCTGATGGGTTTAAGACCATTGCTGTGATCGTGGAAGCTTGGATTGTCCCTGTAAGAAAGAACCCCTTCAATAGTTCCTGAGTCTTCTTTCTTAATAAATGTTGGTTAGAGTACTTTTAGATGCACAGAGAAGTTGCAAGGATGGCCCAGAGGGTCCATGTGCCCTGTGTCCCTTTGCTCACTGTCATGTTCTTGTCAGAACTGACAAACCAATATAATTGCATTATTATTAATGTAAGTTCATGCATTTCTTAGATTTCACTACTGTTTTCTTAATTTTTTCTGTGTCAGGGCCTCTCCCAGGACACCACCTTATATTGTATCATCATTCATATTGGCTCTATCTCTTCCTTTCTTTTCTTTTCTTTTTTAAGACTTTGCCTTTAAGCAATCTCTGCCCGCAATGTGGGGTTCGAATCCACAACCCCGAGATCAAGCACCATAACCTCCACCGACTGAGCCAGCCGGGTGCCCCTCGATCCCTTCTTTTAAAAACAACTTAGTTTTTTGTTTTTTTTTTTTTATCATTGACACTGCAGAATGATGAATATATGGGCAGCTATGGAAAAATAATGATGATAAAATTACATTTGCTTATCACTGTCGATAAAAACATTACACATATTACATAATTTTGGTAGTTTTACAAAATACCGATGACATAGGGAAGGCAAGTAATAACATGCTGTTTTTCAAAACCAGATGAGAAACTGAGTGCTCAGGGAGGAGGGAGACTGCTCCGCTCCCAGCTTGTGCACTGGAAGGCGGAGTGGGCTCCGAGGCACTGGTCAGCACGCCGGTGGCCTGCCCGGGGCCCCAAGGCGGGGCGGCTCTGACCCACCCGGCACACAGGACGTCCCTCTGATGGCCGTTTGCCTGAGCTGCGCATGAAGAAGCTCGTGGGTCACGGGTATTCTTAAGTCAGGAATGCAAAGACTTCTTTTCTTTTTAAAGAAAACCAAGTTAAAATATTGGTTCGGTTTAGTTGACTACTTTTTCTTACTGCATTTCTTTTATTTTGAAAAAGTTCAAACTCATAGAAAAGTTGGAATAACAGTACAATGAACCGCCGTGTGCTCTGCACCTACACGTACCCACTGTAGACATTTTTGTGTATTTTGCTCTTTCTCTCCGCACCCCCAACACACACACACCTTTTTGTTAGAGGGCACCAAACAAGTTAAGACTCAATATAAATATTTCATGCAATATTTTACAAGATGGAATTGGATGGAAAGAACTCACGATGAGCAAAACATCAACATGGTAGAGGCAGGAGAGGCTCCACGCACCCCTGCCCTGAGGCCCCGGGCAGGCCTCGGGCGCTGCCAGCCCACCCAGCTGTCCGGGCCTGCCGCACTCATCTCTAGGTGACAGGCTGTTCCCACAGTGGCCCCTCGGGGCTGGTCCGGACGGGCGCCAGCAGCCCCGGCCAGCCCAGCACTTGGCAGGGCCCCCAGGCCGGGCGTGTTTCTCCTCGTCTCTGCCCTAAAGTGGACTTTTGGGAACAGGGAAGAGCCAGTGGGGGGGGGGGGAGCTGTGGTGTCACTCTCCTCCCCCCCCCCGGGGACCGCTCCGATGGCTGCGGGACCCGCCAGGAGACCGCGGGGCCGCCGCAGACCTTCTCTGGCGTAGATCGCTTTGGAAGTCAGGAAGATTCCTGACTCAGACTCCTCGTGGCCTAATGATTTTCTAATTACTTAGACTTTTGTTATTTTCTTTTTTCTTCCCAGAGTCACCTGAGTGGGTGGGGGTGGAGGACAGACTTTCAGAGAAGACCAGACAAATGGAAAATGTCAACTTCGAAGCCCGGACATTTTTATTTATCTGTGGGCAAAAATAGCAAAACCCTTCAGGATGCTTTTCAAGTGGCAAGGACTTCCTCACCTTACGTACATTTAAAAAGTGAATAAAAGGAATTCAGTTAAACTGTAAAATGTGAATTTAGACAGAGAACTTCAGGCCGAAAATAAACATTTCTGGAGCCTTAAAATACCAACAACCGCAGTGAGGATGGTTTTCCCCCCTAATTACCACGCTCACATCCAGAAATAGAGAGACCTCTGTGCCGGGTATACCGCTCGAAGCCACAAACTCACATTCTCTACGGCTTCGCCCGAGAAACAAGAACCAAGAGACTCTCCAGGGCCCATCGCTGTTGCGCAAGGTCCACCCAGACAGCTGAGCACCCACTGGGTGGGCCGTGTGCACGGCGGCTTTTTACCCTTTGTATTTCAGTGGCAGAAACTCTTTTCCACAATATAATCCAACGCCGTCATGTAAGTCAGGTCAGAGGGAGCTGCCCCAGCCAGCCTCCCCGACCCCCGAGGGCCGTGGCATCGTCTGTCCCCTCTGGAGTCCAGGCAGCCGTCAGCAGGACCAAACCCCTCCTGAGGGACAGTCACAGGCGCAGGTGACGGGAGGGGATGTCACCCCTGGAGCTGCAGTGGGGGGTCTAGACTGGGGATTGGGGTGCTCCGTGGAGAAGGGGATGCCGCTGACAGCCTATCTGTCCAGGAGGGCCCGGGGTTCACAGACCAGCTGGCACCAGGGTGGCCTGAGCAAGGAGCCAGACCGGGGGAACACAAGGGGTTGATGTCTCGCGCAGGAGGTGCACCTCTTCCCTACGCCGACCCCCTGGGTCTCTCGGGGCGTGTGTGATGGCTTCTCTAGACCTTGAGTTTCAAGGACAGCCAGCAAGATGTCTGCTCCTGTCCCCTCACACCTGTGCCCTGGGGGTCCCTCCCAGTCTATCATCTGGCCTGAGGGACATGAAGGGCCACCTTGGGAGCGCCCCCCAATCCCTCCTGGAGCACCTGCAGGAGGAACCCCCTGGGAAGCACCCCTTCTCAGTAACCCCCCAAGACTTACCCCCGGGAGCACCCCTTCCCAGTATCCCCCCAAGATTATACCCGGAGCACCCCTTCCCAGTAACCCCCAAGACTTACCCCGGGAGCACCTTCCCAGTATCCCCCAAGCTTACCCCTGGGAGCACCCCCCCCCCAAGACTTAGGGAGCACCCCTTCTCAGTATACCCCCAAGACTTACCCCGGGGAGCACCCCTCAGTATACCCTCAGGCTACCCCAGGAGCACCCCTTCCCAGTAACCCCCAAGACTTACCCCGGGAGCACCCTTCTCAGTAACCCCAAGACTTACCCCGGGGAGCACCCTTCTCAGTATACCCCAAGGCTTACCCCGGGGAGCACCCCCAGGAGCATCCCCAGGAGCTCCCTGCTCCGCTGGGGGCCCTGTTCCACATTGTGCCTCCGGTGCCTCTGGTGGTGGCCAGATATGAAATGGGAGCTGTTACACCTCAGTTTCCTTGAAAACGCCGACACTTCCATTTGAGGACAGATAACACCTGTCAGGGGCTCCTCTCCCCAGCACCCCGCCCCGCGCATCGTGCACACTCACCGCTCAGGATTCTGTGGTCCCGCAGGGGTACTGCGGGAGGGCATCTCTGCTTCCTGCCGTTGCTCTGACTGTACTGAGGACCAGCCCCCCTCACTGGTCAGAGGAGCGTCCCCTGCTCCGTCCTGCAGCCGCCAGCGCAGGGCAGGCCTCGGCCGGGCTGACCTTGTCGGGCGGCAGCGGCTCCCCTCTCAGGGTCTGACGGACAGAAGGCTCGCACGCTCGTGCTGGGGGGCCTGCGGGAGAAAAGCCCTACGAGTGGCCATCTGAGGGGTCTGCGCATGTGGGACCACCTCCCTGTGACGGCCCAGCTCACAGCCCACTGCACGGAGGGACCCCCGATGGCCCCCAGTCAGACGGGGCGTCAGGCAGGGCCCATGTGCGTTTCCCCCTCGGGGCACTATTCTCCCATTTTAGAGCAGGCACATTTTACTGTGCGTGGGGTGTGTGTGTGTTGCGTGTGCATGAGTGTGCTGTGTGCATGTCATATGTGTGTTTGATGAGCCTGTGTGTGCGCAGGTAGGTGGTATGTGTGCGGTGTGTATGGGTGGATGTGTGCCGCGTGTGCTGTGTGTGTGTGAGGAGTGTGTGTGCACGTGTGTGTGCACGTGTCCTTTGTCCGTGAGGTGTACAGCCCCCTCTGCCCTCTACCTTTGGTTACGACGGCCTTGCTGTGCAGACACGGCACAATTTCTATGAAATCAAATACAGCAGCTGCTCATAGCTCCTGGGTTTTGTGTTACAGCTTAAAATGTCTTTTCTTGTCAGGATGAGCACTGGGTGCTGTACGCAAGCGATGAATCACGGGAGTCTCCCCCCAAAACCAAGAGCTCATTGTATACACTGTGTGGGAGCCAACTTGATGATAAATTATATAGGAATAAATAAGAAGAATAAATAAATAAAAAATCCTTTTTCAACCTCAACGTTCTAAAGAAATCTCCGACTTTTAAAGCCGTCGGACCCTGCCGGATGGTGTGATGCGTGAACCCGACAATCTGACTTTTCTAGACAGCTAGCGGGCGCCCACCCCACTGCCCGGCTGCCCACCAGGCGCAAGGTGCCCATCGGTCTGCACAGGGGTCTGCCGGGGCCCTCTGCCCTGGCACACGGCTTTGAGAGTGCAGCTTTATATCACGTTTTAAACATTCTTCGTCCCCAGAATTATTCCCGTTTTTCCTGTGCCTTTGCTTTTCCCGACAGCCTTGGTAAGAGTCTCCCTCGGGTGAGCTCAGGACCGCCGTCCAGTCCGCTCCAGCCAGCTCCGGATCCTCCCTGCCCACCGCACCCTGGGCCCCACCCCCAGCAGCGCCCTGAGACCCTCTCGGCCTCTGGCAGCTCCAGGGCCCCGACTCCGGCCCGTCGCCCCTGCTCACAGCCATCCCCCTCCTCAGCCTCCAGAAAATGCTAGCACAGCCGTTTCCCTTCCTCGCAGCATCAGCATCGGGATGGCTGTTGGGGGGAGGGGGCTTTAGATGCGGCAGAGGTGGGTCCGGGAGCCTCAGCGCACCTGCGCCTGCACCCCTGGCCCGTGGGCCACGCGACACTGCGCCCACAGTTCCCAGGGCGACACCACTCATGTTTCCTTTTATGGCGAGGAGCCGAGAGCTCTGCTTTGTGTCCGGGGCAGGGGGCTGTCAGTGCGTCTGTCCTCCGTCATGTGTCGGGTCCAGGCCGGCTCCGGAGTCTGACCCTCGCCCTCAGCCAGCTGAGTCTTTATAGCAAGTGGGGGATCTGGCCTCGAGGGAGGGCACGCGGGCCCTCCACGCAGCACCCCTGTGCAGCACCCGGAGGGACTCTGAAGGCGGAGGATCCCTGCTCTGGGATCGCGGGCCGGGGAAGTCCCCGCCGAGCTCCTCCTGACAGAGAGCAGAGCTAACGCCGCATTTATTTAGACATGTTGCCATTCCCCACCGGCCGCCCTCAGAGCCTCTCCCTGCTCCCCGGGCCGACAGTGTTAGGCGCCCGGCCTCTGTGACGAACACAGAAGATGGAGGCACAAGCCAGGGAAAAAGAAACCCAAGTCCACTCTCGTTTGGGCCTAGAGCTTCCGAAGGTGAGGCCTGCCCTCGCGGCGCCCCCTTCCCTCGGCTGCAGACAGGGCCACTCGGCTCTACGCGGACCGTGACCCCGGGAGCGCGCTGACTCCGGGGACCCCGGACGCCAGGCACCAAGGGCACATGGGTCCCGTCTTCCCTCACCTCCTCATCCACATCCGGCTTGCTTCATCCTTGGACACCGACTCCCTGGACACGTTGTGTTTTTCTTGGAGTCTCTAACTGCATTTCTCTCCTCCTGATGACAGAAATACTGTCTTCACCCCAGCCCATCCCGCTCCCGAATTACTCTGTTGTTGAAAGGCGCCACCTGTGCTCGCAGGAGCCTGTGACTCCTGCTTCCTTCGGAAGGTAGCCGCGTGGACCCGGGCCACGGCCCTCAACCCCCTCTCTGTCTCTGCTCTTGGGGTGCGGCTGTTTTTCCCGAGACCTCAGGTCTTCCTCTCTCTTTCAAATGTCGTTTCAGACGGGAAATGCATGTTCTGAGCTCTTGCAGATCGAACGCGGCTCTGCTTCGCTGTCAGCCATGCTGGACTGTTTGGCTGGGTATAGAATTCTAGGTTCTGAATCGTTATTATCAGAAGCCCAAAGGCCCTTCCACAGAAACCTAACACCACAGCACTGATGCCAGCGCGACGCCGTTCCTTTGTAGACAGCTTCTTCTTTCCACCTGCCAAACTTCCAGAATCTTCTCTACATGCTTGATACAACAAAACTTGAGCAGGTGTGTCCGGTGTGGGTGTCTTGTCCTTCACCTTGTGTGGGACACTTGGCCTTTCCATCTCTCTTTCTTCAGCCCAGGGAAACTTTTTCATACTAGTTTTGTTAGTTTTTCCTTCCCTGACTTTCAGGTTTCCCATCCTGGAACTTCCATCAGGTGGATTTTGGAGGGACTGGACTAAGCCTCCAGACTTCTTAATGCTTCCCTCACAAATGCATGCCTTTGTCTATTTTCTCTGCATTTTAGAAGCTTCTTCTTCTTCCTCTTCTGGCCTTCCCACTGAGTTTTTATTTTGAAAATTGCATTCCAAATTTCGAGAACTCTGATGTTCTGCAGTTGCTCCTTGTTTCCAGAGTTCTGTTCTTGCTCTGGGTGTGGTATCTCCAGGGGCCTCTCCCAGTAACTACAGCTTCCAGAGTTTTCCAGCTCTGACACGTCAAGTATGAGGACCTGGGCCCCGTTTCTAACTACGGCGCCTGAGGGCTGTGTGCGGACCGTCAGGGGCGGTTAGGGGCATATGGGGAAGCTGTGTGGGGGCTGTGGGGAGGCTGTAGGGGGTAGTTGTGTTGGGGTGCTGTGCAGGGTGCAGGGGCTGTGCAGGGGAGGCTGTGGGAGGGAAGTGTGTCAGGGTGCTGTGGGGGGCTGTGCAGGTGTGTGTGGGGAGACTGTGTGGGGAGTTTTGTCAGGGTGCTGTGGGGGGCTGTGGGGCAGTGGGGGGCTGTGGGGGTGGCTGTGGTAGGGGGAGCTGTGTCTGGGTTGTGGGGGGATGCTGTGGGGAGGGGCTGTGTCGGAGCCTGAGCTTGTCCCTGATCACTCCACCTCTTCCTCCCAAAGGTTTCTGCCCTGTGTCCCTGTCAGCTCAGGCCACACAGCCTTGGAGCGCTGACTCCCCTCTCTCACTGTGTAAGCTCAGCAGATCTTGCCCTCCACCTGCAAGTGCCCCAGGACCCATGCCCTCCCCTGCGCCTGCTGCGTGGCTCCCCAGGGGGCTGTCATCCACCTGGACCCCTGATGTGTCCCCCACCCCCAGGCCCCTACCCAGGGCCATGCTCCTCTCAGCAGGAGGATGGTTCCCAAATGCTCGCAAGGCCCACCCTCTGCAGCGCCCAGTGTCCCCTCGGCCCAGCCGGAGGCCCCTACCCCCCAGTGTTGCACCAGCAGAGCCCGCACCCGCCACCAGCCAGGTGGCCTGAGGTGTGGCTCGCTCTGCTTGTCCTCGGGCTGTGAGCTGCAGGGGCCCCGGCCTTACTGCCGTATCCCTGGGGACACCTGGGCGGCTGACCTGTCCAGTAGGAGCTCAGCAGGTGAATGCCCCAGGTGAGCAAAGGCTGTGACCTGAGGCCCAGCGTCTGCAGGGCTAGGGGGGCAGCCGAGAAGCAGTGTTGGGGGGAGGGGAGGCCACGGGGGGAGGAAGGAATAGACATGAGGGTAAGTGAGTGGACAAGAGTCGTGGGATGCTCTCTGTCCCCAGGGCACACGCCTCAGGCTGTTGGAAAGCTCCCGAGTCGCCTGGTGTGGATGCGCCAAGCAGCCTCCACGACGGAGAGAACCAGCCTCCACGACAGCAGGACACACGCCCCCCCCCGTGCAGGGTCCGGGGCCCACGCAGGCTCTGGTGTGAGGTGGCCTCTCCGGGGACTCTGCCCCCGTCCCTCTGGGTCAGCGTCGCCCCACTGAGCCGCCCGCAGCTCTGGTGGCTGCCTCAGGTCTTAGCCGCTCGGATGTGCCCACTGGCTCCCTGTCCCTGATTCTGTCCCCAACCCCACCTGCTCATACGTGTGTCAGCTGAAGGCCACTTCTCCGAAGGTCAGCGGCCGTCCCAAAGGGCAGGGGCTCTGTGCTCACAGCGGACACTGGGGAGACCCCGTAACAAGGTGAGAGGGGTCCCCAGAGAAGCCCATGTAAAGCCAATAAAGTGAAGCAAAACCTCTTTAATAATAAACCTGAATAAATAGCAGCAAATACTCGTGCTTTTTTTCCTCTTAAAAAGATGCATATTTCCGGGGCACCTGGGTGGCCCAGTCGGTTAAGTACCTGACTCTATGTTTCAACTCATGTCATGATCTCACAGTTTGTGAGCTTGAGCCCCACATCAGGTTTTGCACAGACAGTGCGGAACCTGCTTGGGATTCTATCTCTCTCTCTCTCTCTCTCTTCCTGACCCTCTCCCCTCCTCTCTCTCTCTCTCTCAAAATAAATAAATGAAAAAACATTTTTAAAAATATACACATTTTCTAAATGTATCCACTGACAAAATTTAGAAACAGAAGCAAACTGGGTGAGCACCTACCACCGAACTGTGGTCTCTACAGACCCTTTCTCGCTCCGGGAAACCAGGGCTTCATGGAGAAATGGTCATGTCAGGTTTGGAACAGGAAGTCCCCGAGATGAGTCTCGCCGGAGCACGAGGGCCCTGGGCAGACCCGGAGTGGGGCACGTGGCTGTGGTGTGACATGTGACCCACTGCGGGGATGGGGTGCAGTTCAGACCGAGCACACCCCAGCATGACCCCAGAGGAGGGGATGTGTCACCAAGAACGCCATAGATCCTTCTGGAACAAGGCTGGCAACACAGATGCCTAGTTTTCAAAATTACTCCAGACATTTAAAAACTAGTTTTCTAAATTATGAAAATGTTATAGAAACTGTGGAAACCCCACAGAGATAGGAAGAACAGAGGAAACTCCCCCAGACCTAATCTTGCCCCCCAAATGGACTAGCTGACTTTCAAAGCACCCGCGAGACCGAAAGGGGCCCCACCAACTCCCCAGGCTGTGTTCGGATTGACAGCTGGTACCTTGTGAACCACCCCATGCCTGGGACAGCAAGCCCCCTGCCCTCCCGCCTCCCCGGGCAGCAGCTGAGGGACCACCCCGCTCCCCGCAGAGGGGTCAGACTCTGCACTCCGTGGGCCACATCAGGGCACGAAGGTTCACCTGCTCGCTCACTACGCCTATCACATACTCAACCGAATCAGCATTTACGAGCCCTCCTGTGTGCCGTGCCTGGGGGCTCCGAGGAAACTGTGACCTCCTGGCAGGGAGATGGACCTGGGTGGTGGTGGACAGGCACACCGGGTCTCGGAGAGGCTATGCCGGAGCCAGGGCCTGGGAAGCCCCTCCGTGTCCAGCCCACTGGGTCCCTTCCCCCAGGGAGAGGCAGCCTCGGCCTCGGTGCTGGCCTCTGCTGCCCTCGGTGAGCCCGGCGCAACTAGTGCACGCCCCTTAATGTTGGAGAAGTCTTTGAACTTCCATTAGAAACAACCCCGTGAAATGGGGGGACGTGAAGCTGTTATAGAAGAAAATGCCCAGAGACCTGGGGCCTCGATTCAGAACCTGAAAGGGGGGTGCGCCGGCCCCAACTCTGCTGAGAACACTAGTCCCCCAGATGTGGCGCCCCCCCCCAACTTGAGGAGAAAGGCTGTGCCGGGCCTCCTGCCTGGGCTCATGGGGCGACTCCCACCTCCCCATCTGTGCCAGGAGCGGCCTGGCCCCGCCCCCGAACCTCCGTCCCGTTGC
This sequence comes from Proteles cristata cristata, assembly GCA_017311185.1. Taxonomy (NCBI): domain Eukaryota; kingdom Metazoa; phylum Chordata; class Mammalia; order Carnivora; family Hyaenidae; genus Proteles; species Proteles cristata. The sequence goes on from JAESUZ010004061.1 coordinate 82,091, forward strand.
AGACACGTGTCTTGGTGCTCGCTGTCCTTTCCTGAGCTTCAGGACCCCAGGACGTGGAATTCAGAGAGACCCGCACATCCCGCCATCGGGACTGGATGTTCCTGGGAGCGTCGTGCCCTTGGGGCCCCGGGGAAATAGCAGCAGGGAGAAGTGGCGCCCAGGCTGGGGGCCCGAGGGTGCACGAGCCAGGCCAGGTGGGGCCCCAATACGGGCTGTGAGTCAAGGGAGCGCCCTCTGTTTCCAGGCACCTATGGTGGGAGACGTGAGCATTTCCGTCCCGGCAGGAGAGGGTCAGGCCGGGCATCGCTGTATTGCTACATCTCTCCCTCGCCAGGCTGCTCCTTCCTCAGGAGGAGCTGGGACCGGGGCTTGCGTGCCACTTGCCCAGGACGGTCACTGTGAACAACCAAGACGTGGACCCAGGTGTCCACATTGGAGGCCACGTCCCTGCCACATGCCGTGCTCCAAAACGACAGACACGGAAACAGGAGCCATAAGTGATTGGGGGGCAGGGGGGACGGGGCGGTCAGGGCCTCTCACGAAAAAAAGCAGGGTCCAGAGTGACGTGATGGTGCCTGATCCCAGCTCAGCGGCCGTCACCACATCAGGGACCCCGGCACAGTTCTGGAAGGCTCCACCTGAGGCCCAGGCGGTCAGCATCGCCCTTCTCCTGGGCTGTAACTGGGCCACACGGAGAAGTGCTCCCTGACGTGCACACCGCGAACCCCAGGGAAACCCAGGGGCCAGGAGCAGCCTGCCTGCCGCAGGCTCAGCCGGCGGCACGGGTGGGGTGGCTCCCCTGCAGCCCGTCACCCGCGGCGGGAGGCGGTCACCTCTCACAGAGAGGCCCCCGTCCTCCACCCTCAGAAGCCGGGTCCTGCCCCAGCCTGGACAGTGCTTTGTTTTCTGGAGCCTGCGGGCCTGGGCGGCTGACATGGGGCCCCAGGCGCACCAGGGACCTTCAGCAGGAATTTCCCTGCAGGGACAGAGCACGACGGTCTGTGGTTTCCACGTGGAAGTTCGGCAGGAGTGTTCGGGGATTGGCAGGGGGTGAAGGGACATAGTTCTCATCTTAAAGTTGGACCATCTTAAAAAACCGAAATAATATCAAGCGTCGCATTCCTAAGGCTAAAAATAAAAGTGCAACCCAACATTTCCTAAGACACGAATGTCCCGGCCAAGAACTTTCGTGGCTGCAAATCCCACTGCAAAGCAAGGTTCAGACAGGAAAATAAATCACTGCGCTCGCAAACAGACGTGCGGGGACCGGCCCCGCGCAGCCGTGACCTCTGCTAAACCCCGCCTCTCCCGCCACCGCGTTTCCGCACTGAGCCCTCAGAAGCAGCCGCCGCACGTCAGCAAAGGGGGCCTCCCGGCTGGGGCGTCGGGCCGGCCAGGGCTTGACCCGAGCCTGGCCCCGGGGGCCTCGGCGCCCACCCCAGCCCCCAAGCTCAGGCACCCCTGCACACGGGGGATGGTGCTGAAAGCCCTGCGGCGGGCGAGTGGCGTGGGGGCCCCGGCTCGCCACAGGCAGGGACAGCCTCAACTGCCGCCCTGCTGCCCCCCAGGCCCGGCCGAAACCACAAGAAACAGACACGTGGGAACAGGGGTGCCTGTCCCACGGGAGAAATTACTCAGAGTTTCTAGAATACACGCCCAGCCCAGGGGGGCTTGACCACCCCATAATTCCCCCCATTCTGGGTGCAGGGGAGTTTGGTGGAGGCCCCAGTGTCGCCCACGGGTAAGGCAGGGGGCCAGGAGGTGGGAGGGGCCCCACCCACAGCCCTTCCCCGGCCCAGCAGGTGCTGGACAGAGTCACCTGAGGGGTCCTGGTGTTTATAAAGCGAGAGTGCGTGGCGGGGGCAGAAGTCGCGCTGGTGAGACAGGATCTTGGAGAGAAATAGGGCTTGTCAGCTCCAAAACAGCAGAAACAGCAAAGGGCGGCTTGGCCTCCCCAGAAAAACGAACCAGGAATTTGGAGAGCTCGGAAATCCCCCCGGGACTGAAACACAGACGACGGGAGATGCGTGGCCAGAGGGGCCGCGCCCTGGGGCGGAGCGGGCGGCCGGGGCACAGGAGGGCAAGTCAGGCGCAGGGACCCCTCCCCTCGTCCTCAGTCTTCAGGCCGGAGGGGCCGAGGGGACAGACCCCGGCGCTGGCGTAGGCGTCTGCAGTCCTCTCTTGGCTGGTGGCCGCTGGCCCCGCTGAGCTGCAGCAAGGCCGGCCCCGCGCTCCCGGCACAGACCCCAGTCTCCCCAAGAACTGGGCACATCGGTCTTTTCCTCGCCCTTTACTTTTGGGTCTTGAATTTCCCCTTCGGGACTTGGGGGACGTGAGGGGCATTCCACTGGGCATCATCTGTCACGGCCGCCCCCTCCCCAGGGAGGCCACGCTGGACGTCCCTTGGACGGAAGGGACAAGGGTGCGGGGTGGTCTTGGGGTGGGGGGAAGGGGGTGGCCTCACGGGGGCGTGGCTGTCCCAACAGGAAGCCCCTCCCCACCCCACCAGGGCACCTGCCAGGGTGCCCGGCCCTCTCTCCCCCAGAGGGGGCCTGCCCCACGTGCCCAGGAGCGGGACTTGAGGGCATCTCATCTGTGACCCTGTGCGGACACAACGCGCCCCACGCCCTCTCGCCGGGGGGCAGCACCGGCTCCTGGCGCTGCCCTGCCCCCGCCCCCCCCACCCCGGCCGGCAACTCTCAGGACGGCGGCGGCCAAGTGCACCGTCATGCATTCGCTGGCCGCCAAGACCCTGAGCAGGCAGAGAGGACAGACGGCCCGAGGCCCCCAGATGTACGCGCTCCCGACCCCCCCGGAGCCTGGCCGTGGCGCATCTCGCTTCCGCTATAAATATCTGCGTGAGTCAGAAGAGAGGGCACTGCCAGCCGGGCAGCCCGCCCCTCCTGGTGGCGGCTCCGCGCGGCCTGCGTGAGGGTCCAGGCGCCCCCGCGCTCGCCAGGCCTCGGCCTACTTTCCAGGCCAAAAGCGAGGTTTCACTGGAAAATGATTAACAAAGGAAGGATTTCTGCTTCTCCGCTCCAGCTCCCGCCGGGCTGGGGGCTGGGGTAGCTGTGTGCCCCGGGAGCTGGGGGCGGGGGCCCCGGGAGGGACCAAGGAGCCCCCACCGGCTGGAGCTGAGGGCCGGGGACAGGCCAGCCAGGGGGGATCCCAGCGCCCCCCCCAGCCCCGGGGAGGGCCCAGGTGTCTGCCTCCTGCCGCCCTCCCCTTCCGTCCCTCCTCCCTGCAGGCAGCACGTTCTTCCAACAAGACCGAGTGAGTCTCCTAATGTCTCGAGCCCCTGCCAGGGGCCCGGCCGGGGCCAAGGCCCCACCTGCCCTCCACGGCCTTTGCTTCCAGCCCCTCCCCAACCCAGCGACGCAGCGGAGCCCCTGATGTCCAGTAACAAGGTCTCATGCCAGCCTTGACCTCCACCCTCAGACCCCTGAGCTCCGGTGGCTGATAAGCGGGTGGGTGGGGCCTGGGCCGGGGGCTCCTGCCTCCGGTGCTCGTGTGACCTTCTTCCCTGCTCAGAGGACACTCAAGGGGCCCCACTGGTCGGCCGCCTGAGGAATTCAGAGAAACAGCACTTTCCCCGTCATCAGCTCTCCCTGGGCCCTGATCCCGGGGACACGGCGCTCCAGCCCGACCCCCACAGATGCCCCCGCGCCAGCGGGACCCGACCCGAGACAGAATCTTTTTTTTAAAATATTTTTTGTAATGTTTTATTTATTTCTGAGAGAGAGAGAGAGAGACAGTGTGAGCAGGGGAGGGTCAGAGAGAGGGAGTCACACAATCTGAAACAGGCTCCAGGTTCTGAGCTGTCAGCACAGAGCCCGACATGGGGCTCGAACCCACAAACTGTGAGATCATGACCTGAGCCGAAGTCGGATGCTTAACCGACTGAGCCACCCAGGCGCCCCCAGAATCTTAAATACGTTGGGGATGTGTGAGCCCAACAGGGCACACGCTGTGGGCTTACTACCTGGAAGGCAGGGGCCAGAAAGGAAATAAATCTAGTAACAGGGTGTGTGAAGTGTCCCTGCATCTTCCTGGATTTCCCACAGTTCCTACCTGGGCGCCAGGACTTCAGCCCTGTCCAGCCTCCCTCCCTGGCCTCCGCTCCACAGGGGGCTTCACCCCACACCCCGACTTCTCCCTGCTTTCTCGCACCACATCCCTGCGCCTGCTGGACAGAAGGTGCTGGTGCTGCCGGGTCCCGGGAGACAAGCCCTGCTGGTGGGGGGCGGGGGGCCTGCAGCGCTCCGGGGGCCCTGTCCGTACTTCCAAAGTCGCTCAGCAAGTATCACCCAGACGCTTCATGCGCTGAGCTACAAAGTGTTCATCTGTAGCTGAATCTTTCCCTTTGAGTTTGCTCTGATCTCACTAACGGCTTCCTGGGGGGCAGATGCTTCCAGAGCCGCCGGAGGCCGCCATTCGTTAGCTTCCGCCGGGACGCGGTGGGCACTGCCTTCCTGCAGCCCCGCCGTTACTGCCACGTCCCGGGTGGTCACACGCAGCGCCTCCTGCCCGTCTGGGGCCTCATTACAGCCGTGGGGATGGAGGCAGGCCCCCTCCGGGCACACGCTCAAACGTGTGGGGGACAGAGGGGCCGGGGTCACACTTGCGTCCCACCACGGGGATGGGTGACAGGCTGGGAGGGGCCTGGGCCTGGCGGTCAACCGTGGACCCTGTTTTCACTGTGAGTCCCAACACCGAGAAGGCGGCACACGCCCTACGCACAGCCTGTTTGGAGGTCGGTGCCCCCGGGTGTGGGGGCCCCACGCCGCCCCTCGGTGAAGGTGAAGGCCTCTTCTCCCCGACCCTGTGCTCAGCCAGGGGACTGAGCCCTCCGAGGCCCGGGTCAGGGACGAGGTCCCCAGCTGCGCTGGGCTCTGATGAAAGGTGGGGGGGCGCGGCGAGGGGGCCACGGCGGCTCCCGAGGGGCAGTGCCCCGGGGGCTCTGAGCTCATCAACCGTCACGCTCCGAGCGGGGCAGGGGCACCCAGACACACCCACCAGCGGGAGCCCCCGTCCCCCACCCTATAGAGGCGCCCGCTCAACACCCCCGTAGTGCGTTGAACCGTGGCTCCTGAAAGGCATGTCCACGTCCTGAAGCCCGGAGCCTGCGCGTGCGGGTGTGGCTGAGACGCGGCCGTCTCGGATCATCTGGGGGCCCTCTGTCCACTGAGGGGCGTCCCCGTAAGAGAGGACAACGTGAGGGAGAGGCCGCATGGAGGGGGACGCGAGGCTGGCAGACTCGAGGCCAGCAGGCAGGGGCCACCGGCCTCAGGGGAGGCGGGAAGGGTCCCCGCCCAGAGCTGCCGGAGGGGGCACAGCCCACGGTGCCCGGACACCGGGCGTCCTGCCTCCGGGGGTGAGTCCCCGGCTTCTGCAGCCCCGAAGCGCGCACTCACGGCAGCTCACCGGGTCAGAGGCCACTGGGACCCCACCGGGTAGGAGGGGACACAGTGCACAGAGAGGGCGGAGCTGGGGGCCCAGGGCGGCCAGGGTCAGGCCCCGGAGCTGGGTGCAGGCCCCGCCGAGACCTCTGGCGGGAAGTACCACCCCCCAGACAGCGCCCCCTCCCGCCCCAGCGCCACCCTGGCGGGGCCCTTCCCCAGGAGGACATCCGGTGTTGCCTGTCCGTGTGGGTAAGGACTCCAGAAAGTCATAGATGAAGGGGTGTCACCCATGCGAGTCTTAACCCCAGGGCTTCAACAAGAGCCCGGACCAGGCGCCCCCCCCTCGACCAACGGGCCCTTGTGTGGGGCAGGACGCCCTGGAGGAGAAAGGGCGCCAGGGACTCTGGCGCACACGCCTGCTGACACCCACGGTCCCGCACCCCAGTGGGCCCTGATCTCACGCACCCGCCAGTGCAAGGAAGGGGTGGCCCCGAGCCCCCGGGGAGGCTGGGAGCTTGGCCACAGCTCCTGCTGGGGTCCACGGCTCAGCCCTCCTGCCCGGCAGACGCGCGTGCGCCCCAAGTGACCTGGCCGTCTACACATCTGGTCTTATTGTCACATTCTGAGCTTGGGGCCTTCGGGTCCCATCTCCCACTTACTTGTGGGGCTGGCGGTGCCCGTGGCCCCTTCCAGAAGGCCCAGGAGGGGACAGCCCTGCTCGGAGGGTGCCAGTGGGGCAGCGCGTTCCCGGTCCCGGGTCCCGGGACTGGATGCTCACGCCCCTCGCAGACCCAGCCTGCAGAGGCCACTGGGGGTGCTGAGGACAGTCCCCTCCCCCGGTGAGGGCACATTCCATTCTCGGAGGTGACCTCAGTGAGGGGTCTGCAAGGCTGGGGCCTTTGTGCTGGAGGTGCGGACAGAGGGTTCTAGGGAACCCTAGCTGGGGAAGCCCCGCGCCCCTCCCAGGCCTCACCCCTGCTCTCTCCTTTGGCCCCTCCACCACCTCGGAGCCAGGCCCCAGCAGGACAGAGGGCCACAGGGCTGCCCGCTGGCAAGGGCTCAGGTCCCTGGGTGTGGCCGTGTTGTGCTCCCCGAACAGGGCCCGAGAACCTGCTCGCTGCCGGGACCTGGGTCACACTCCCAGCCCAGCCCTCCACGCCCTCAAAGCGTCCCCGCGTCCCCGGGTCCCCGCGTGGCATCTCCGTTCCCCTCCGCTCTGCTGCGTGCCAGCCACGTGCTCCCCACCTCCATGCGACGTCAGCCTCCACCCGGACGGCGGTGCCTTTGTCTGGCGGCCGTCACCATGCGCCCAACCCAGGGGACCTGGCAGAGCTCGGTTCCGGCCTCCCTGTGCGGCCCGCAGCGGCGCTGGGCCTGACGGCACCTGCCGGGCTCCCAGCCGCACAGTCAGCTCCCGGGTCCCCGAGCTAAAAATACGCTTGCTGAGGTCACAACAGAACACAGCCTGCTCTGCAAAGCCGCTAAAAGCCCTCCTGCCCGGTCACGGACCCGCGGCCAAACAGCCGCTCCAAGCGCTTTCTCTGCAGGAAACGCTGAACCCAGCAAGGTCGCCCGGCGTCCCTCGTGGCCCGGGCCAGAGTCCTCCCGACCAGCTCTGTCCCGGCAACGGCCGCCCGGGCCTCCTGCGTGGCCTCCCACCGGCGCTGGCGCCTGGGCTGGGCCCCCCGGGCTCTCCCCTCAGCTCTGAGTGACCGTCTCTGAACGATTCTCTGTTTGTTCCGGACCCACGGCCATCCAGAACCACGGCGACAGCTAAGTGTGACGATACGCTGTGGCCAGAGGCTGCATGTGGAAACGGAAATGTCCGAGAGCAGACACAGGCCCCCCCTGGCTGGAATGCAGAGACGGTGGCTGGCACTCGGGCAGCCCCCTTAGACCATGAGCCAACCGCCGAGTCCTGAGGGGGACTTCTGTGACGTGGGGTCCCAGTCCCAGCCCCGGCATGCCTGCTTTTAGGTGAGAAAATGAAAACTCTGTCTTTAAGCCACTTATTTCTTTTCTAGTCTTTCCTACGCACCTTTCCTGGACGGTACAATGCTGCTAAGAGCGTGGCAGCGGCTCTTCTAAGGTGTGACTGCCAGAGGTCACCATCAAGACACGCTGGGGACCCCGCATAAGGTGCAGCCTCGCCCAGGGGCCACCCACACCCGAAGCCCACATAACTCTGTGTGTCGGCTACACTTCAGCTTAATGAAAGGCCTGAGAGATGATACAGGTGTTCTAAAACACCTTTTTATGTACTCCGAAATAATCTCTTTTAGATTAGAATTATTTCTTAATTCTTTCTTAAATGCTGGTAAAAACCTCTGAATGGTTTTATCTACTGATTCCATTTAATTTATGTTTATAGGATTTTGAGGTTATTTCTTCTTGATCTGCTCTGTTAAGTCTTATTTTCCCAGAATTGTGTCCACGTCACCCAAGTTTTCAAATATACGGGCGTGAAGTTGTTGGTGACACCCTCCCCACCGTAGCCCCGGGGACCTCTGCCGTCCTGCTTCCTGCTGGGCCCCTGCCCCCGGCAGTCCGGTCCTGGTCAAGGCAGAGCCTGGTCCCTCTGCGGTCGCCTTCAGTCAGCTGTGGCATCACAGATCCCCACTGCCTGCGTGTCTTACCCTGGACACTCGTCTCCCTTTTCCCGGCTCCTTTCTGCCCCTTTCTCGCGTCTGCAAACGGATCACAGGTTCCGTCCTTCTCCACTGCCCCGCCCCGGACAACACCCTTCGCGCCGCAACCCAGGGCCACCCATCCGCCCGCCGGGCTCACCAAGCGCTCTGGGTGCCCCTTCATATCCTGTTCTAGGTTGATCCCGCCTGAGAACCGAGGTACTTCAGATGGTCCACTTTTGGGGGTTCGGTTCTACACACTGGACACTTTCTCTGCTCTTTACCACGTACCCTCGTGTTCTCCGTACTTTGTTTCTGCCGAATTAGAGGTAATTTCTTCTGCTCTATCTTCCACTCCACCGGGTCTTCAATAACACCTATCGCGGAACCAACCCATTCATCACCGGACCTGTATTTTAAAAGGTGTATTTCTGGGGCGCCTGGGTGGCTTAGTCGGTTAAGCATCCGACTTTCGCTTGGGTCATGATCTCGCGGTTCGTGGGTTAGAGCCCCGCGTCGGGCTCTGTGCTGACTGCCAGCTCAGAGCCTGGAGCCTGTTTCAGTCTGTGACGCCCTCTCTCTCTGACCCTCCCCTGCTCACGCTGTCTCTCTCTCTCCTAGAAATAAATAAAAACATTAAAAAAAAAAAAAAAAAGGTGTATTTTTGGTGCGCCTGGGTGGCTTAGTCGGTTGAGAGTCCGACTTTCGCTTAGGTCATGATCTCACGGTTCGTGGGTTCGAGCCCCACGTCGGGCTCTGTGCTGACTGCCAGCTCAGAGCCTGGAGTCTGTTTCGGAGTCTGTGTCTCCCTCTCTCTCTCTCTGACCTTCCCCTGCTCACGCTGTCTCTCTCTCTCTCCTAGAAATAAAAAATAAAAAAACATTAAAAAATATATAAAAAATAAAATAAAAGGTGTATTTCTTTTTAAATCCATGAGTTTTTAATCTCCATTAGTTTTATTTTTCATTTTTAGAAATTCTCTTTGGTTGTTTTTAGTTTGTCTTGATCGCGATTTTACAGTCACGTGCTCCTCGTTCCCGAGGTGGCACCCCATTTTGATTGACTTCATCGGGCACCCCTAACTTCCTGGACACTGAGGCCGACAGCCTCATCACGGGCTGTGTGAGTCACGCCGCGCTCCCCGGGCTTCGCTGACTCACACGCGGGGCCTCGTTGCCTTTTTGGCTTCTGACTATTTGCCACGAGCTCATGCATCTCGGCCTGGGCGAGCGGGGGCCCGGGGGGTTCGCCCCACATCACTGCCTGCTCGAAGCCACTGCCAGCCAAACTCTGGGCTCTGGGCCCCTCCGGGGGCGCGCACGTGGGGTGAGGGCCCTGAAGGGCAGCCGGCATCCCGCATCTCCAGGGAGCGCTGTCCTCGCCACCCGGGGCCTCGGTAGAGGCTGGCAGGGGTGCGGGGGGTGGGGCGCTGAGGTGAGCATCCTTACAGGAGGGTGTGGTCCCTTGCCGGGCAGGGCCCCGCCCCCCACCCCGCTCCCCGAGTCAGCCCAGGGCATCCTCGTCCACACGGTCCCCAGGCCCGGCTCAGGTTCAAGTCCGCGGCCCGGCACACACCCTGGTCCCACCTCGCCCACCGGGCACCTGCTCGCAGCTCGAGCTGCGCCTCCAGGTGCGCACTCCTCCCCTGCCCGCCGGCCGCGGGGTCTGCGACAGCACCGCGTGTTTTACCCGCGACTCCTGCTTCCGGGGAGCCAAGTCCCCGTCTGCCCGAATGGAGGGCTCCCCTGCGCGGCCCCGCGGTGGGGGAGGGACGGCAGGGGTCGCCCCTGGCTGCCCGCAGGTGACCTCTGCCCGACGCCCCCGGAGCCGCGCGAGAACACGGAGCCGCGCGTGCCCACCGCGTGCCCCGGCGTCGGGGGGGCGTGGCCTGAGTCCCGCACCTCGGCCGCTGTGCCCCCGGGGCGGCCAGGGGGTCTGCGCTCGGGGTCGCCTGTGTGTCCGAAGGGCTGCTCTTGACCAGCTCGTCGGAGCGCGAGTGGCCTTATCCCGCCCTGCTGCTCCGGGAGGAGGATTTCATCCCGCCCGCCTTGCAGACCCCCCCACCCCCGCCGTGGCCGCAGGGCCGCACCCCTCGCCCCCCTCCCGTGGGCCACCCCAGCACAGGGCGGAGGGGGGCGCTCTTTCCTCTGGGTTCTGCGCTCGCCCCAGGGAGGCCGCGCTGGCTGGGCCCCGGGACGCCGCCCGTGTGGGGTCACTGCCGTGTGGGGTCGCCGGCTGTGTGGGGTCGCCGCCCGTGCGGCCCGTGACGCAGCCCGTGTGGGGTCACTGCCGTGTGGGGACGCCAGCCCGTGTGGGGGCGGCCCGTGTGCGGCCGCCGGCCGTGTGTCGCCCGGCCGTGTGGGGACGCAGCTTGGTGTGGGGTCACTGCCGTGTGGGGACGCCGGCCCGTGTGGGAGTCGCCGCCGTGTGGGGTCGCCACCCGTGTGGGGTCGCCGGCCGTGTGTGGGGACGCGGCCCGTGTGGGGACGTGGCCTCGTGTGGGCCGCCGCCGTGTGGGGACGCGGCCCGTGTGGGTCGCCACCCGTGTGGGGTCGCCGGCCGTGTGGGGACGCGCGGCCCGTGTGGCGCGGCCCGTGTGGGACGCCGCCTGTGTGGGGTCGCGGCCGTGGGGACGCCGGCCGTGTGGGGTCGCCGCCGTGTGGGGACGCCGGCCGTGTGGGCGCCGCCGTGTGGGGGACCGGTCGTGTGGGGTCGCGCCCGTGTGGGGACGCGGCCCGTGTGGGGACGCCGCCTGTGTGGGGTCGCGGCCCGTGTGGGGACGCCCACTGGTCCCGCTGGCCCCTCGTCCGGCCCAGGTCCCCTGCGTCCTGTGAGTCCGGGCTCCCCATGTCCAGGCTGGTGCCGCCTGAGGGCTGTGGCCGGGCTCGGGGGCCCAGGTGACCCCAGGGCTGGCAGGCCTAGGCAGGGGGACCCCTCGGTTCCCCCGACACTGGCCTCCCAACGGCCACTTGGCAGGGGCCCCGCTCCCTTCCTGTGCAGGCGGAGAGCGCATCCCGGGCGCACCACAGCTCGACCCCGGGACCGGGCAGAGGGCCGCCCCCTCCACGCCGGGCCTCGGCTGAGGGGGCTGCACACTGCGGCCCGGAGCCTCCCTCTCCGGCCCGTGGGCTGAGGGCGGGGCGGCAGGCGGCACCGGCGGGGCTCACTCTGCGCCAGCACACGGCGGGCCCTCCCCCGGGATGGGTCCCCGGGCCCCTCTCCTAAGGCCCCACACCCGGTTCCCACGGGGACCTCCCCGCTCTTACCTGTGCGGTTCCTTAGGCGACCGCCTCCCCCTCAACGGGATCCAGCTCGGCCAATCGGGGCACCTCGCCCCCAGCCCCAGCTCCGTGATTGGCTCAGGATGAGCATGAGACTCAGTCCCGGCCAATTAGCACCTTCCCTGGGACTCTGTGGGACCAAGAGGAAGAAGGCACCCTGCGGGGGCGGGGCAGGGGCTAGTCCGCCCGCGTGGGGCCGCACGGAGGTCACCTGGGCCTGGCCCAGCGGGGAGCCCCGGGCAGTGGGGGACACGCGTGGGCTGGTGAGAGCGGGGCGCCCTGGGGCTCCGGGCCAGGCAGTCAGAGGGTCAGGGCAGGGTCAGGCCCGTATCCGGGCCGGCCGCGCAGCCCTGCACCGGCCGCCGCGAGCAGAAGCAAGTGCCGGCTCTTCTAAGCACATAACTACCGTGGACTCACTACGGGAAAATAGAAATCACAGGCAGGGACCAAATAATATAACCCGCCCGCCATCCCCGAGTAACGGTAACTGGAAGTGAGCTCTTTCCTTTCCCGGACGTTTTCCTCTGCAAAATTTACACTGGTCAGTGTCTGCGTATTTATGGACCTGGGTCCCTCCCCACACACTGGTCATAGTCCACTTTCATCACTTAATAACCGGGAACTTTTTTGCATATATATGTATGTATGTATAGAAAACACAGCCACCATTTAAAACATATTCATGTATTTGAAAAGAGAGAAGCTGTGCGGGCACGGGAGAGGGCATGCACTGGCACGCCAGCCGGGAAGGGAGGAGCACAGTCCCTAAAAGGGGTGCAGGGGAAGCCAGTGCACGGGGGCGCGGGGGGTGGGGGAGGCATCTGGCCAGGGCAGCCCACCGAAGGTACGTCTCTCCCGGTCACTTGAACTCTGTCCTCATGGTTCAGAGTGTTGCTGACACTGTCACATTATGTGTCTTAAAGGCTAAAATTGCCATCCTCCCCAAAGTCAGTGGCCGTTCCATTTCATTCATGAACCATATTTTTGTGATGCAAGAAATTCTTAATTTAATTCTTAATCCTTATCATTTCCACCTTCGTGATGTGCTTGGAAAGTACTTCTTCACTTTGAGAGAAAACAAACATCGTGTTCCTTCAGTCCTCATATTTTAATCATTTTGTTTTAAAAATAAATCTTTTATCCACCTGGAACTCGGCTTTTTGAGTTTTCATTGATTTTCTGGTGAGAAGTTGAGAAGGGCTGCATGGAGGGCTGTGAGGCAGGAGGCATTTTTGACCCCAAGTGGCCCCGTTTTAAAGTCTCTGTATCAGAAAGTGGGTTGGACACCTGGTGGTTCGTAGGTTAAACCTCCGACTCTTGATTTCAGCTCAGATGGTGACTCCAGGGTCATGGGATCGAGCTCCATGTCAGCTCCCTGCTGAGCGTGGAGCCTGCTTGGGATTCTCATTCTCTCTCACACTCTCTCTCAAAATAAAACAATAAAATAAAATGAAGTGGGGAGAAATACATACCCCGAATAGAAAGTGGGATAAATCTAGATAAAGATCAACAAAATAAGAAATCCGTTTTGCAAATAACAGCAACATTTCCACCACAACTCATTTTTTTGGGCCGGTGGGTGGATGTTCTTCCTCCCCGGGCCACCGGCGTGGCCGCAGGAAGTGGGCGGCCCGAGGACGGGGAGCACGGAGCCCGGCTCTGCCATCAGCCCCTGTGATGGTGAAGGCCAAGGCGAGGCCAAGGCTGCCCACGCGGCTCCGCCCCTTGGGGGCAAAGCCAGGCGGCCTCGGAGCGGAGCTGCCCCAGACCCTGGCCAGAAGCCACCTCACAAGCCGGGCCAGAAGGTCGATATTTTGGCCTCGGTGCGAGGGCCATGAGGTCTCGTATGCATGTTTGCAGCCCAAAGCAGTTGCAGATGACACACAGGTAGGCGAGTGAGGCCGGGTGCCCGGAAGCTTCTCGGACACTAGCCATCGCAGTCAACTCCCAAGTGGCCTCCCTGCCTCGTGCGGAGCTCCGCCCCGCCCTCCCTGCTCCGGGGACAGACCCCGCAGGCAGCCAGGCACCCCCAGAGGCAGAAGGGCAGCCAGCACTGACAGGCTCCCAGGTGCAGGAACAAGATTCTAGGGGTCCTGGCCCCCCTCCAAACCCCCACGTGTAACCCAGGGGGCATCTTTGGTGGCCCCGGGGTTGACCTTGGGCGGGTCCCCTCTGCACAGAGTCGTGCAGGGAAGGTGAAGGGAGGGTGTGTGTGGACTCTTTGCACCTGAGAGCTGCCTCCAAACACAGCCTCGGCCCCTCCCACACACAGCCTCACCCCTCCCTGGAGCGTTCGGACTCACGTCGCCTGCCTGTGAACCAGGAGCACTGGGTGCTGCACAGTCCTGGGCCCTGGGGCACTTGCATTTCGGTGACGTGGGCTTAGCCGCCGGAAGGGTCAGCAGATAGATGGTGAGGGGCCCAGCTGGCCCCTGGCCCCATCAGGGGAGAACCCGTGTCCGTGGGGGAGGGGGCGGAGGCCCGTGTCCAGGTGGGTGAGCTCGGGGACCCCGCAGTCCACCTCCCCTGCACTTCCTCTGTCCCTCACCTCTGCTGCCACGTCCAGGAAGTGACGGCCAGGCCTCTGGCCTGTTCTCCTCCAGGACTGTTTGTTTGGGGTCTCAGGTCCCCGATCCATACCGAGTCACTGTGTGTGGTGGCCATCGAGGCCCCCGTTTCATGCTCCTGCATGTGGTGTCCAGGTTTCCAGCACCGGCGGTCGAGGGGACCGTCCTTCCCCAGTGAACGGTCCTGGTGCCCTCACAGGTCATCCGACCGGACGTTCGAGCGATTGTTCTGGGTTCTCTGTTTTGCCCGTAGGTCTGCGTGACTGTCCTGTGTCGGGATCACACTGCTTCGATCACTGCGGCTTTTGCAGTCAGTCACATGAGGCCACGTGAGCCTCGCCGGCGCCCCCAGGCCCCCCTACAACAGAATGGGGAGCAGGAGAGAGATGGGTTCCGTGCCCGTCCAGCGACTGCAGGGCTGCACAGACCCCGGCACGTGAGCCCGGTCCACCAGGGACGCAGGGCGGTCCACGTGTGTCCCCGCGGCTCTCCTGGTGCAGCCGCCGGCTGTCTCGCCATGCACGTGTGCTGACTGCCCCCTGTGGGGCTGACGCCCTGTGGCCTCATTGCCTGCGCTGACACTGCGCCACGGCACGTCCGCCACGCGTGGTCCATCACTCGCTCGTCGTCAGGCGTCTGTCATTTATCAGGCACTCGCCCAGGTGCTGGCCCTGCAAACAAGTCACCAAAGCTCCGGCCCGTGGAGGGCTCAGTGGCCACGAGCAGACAGGTCACTGGCGGAGAGCGTATGGATGAAGCCACTGTGGGGTCTGTGTTATATGGGGGGACCCCACGAGGTCACAGGTGAGCAGACGGCTGGAGGAGGGCAGGCCAGCCCCAAACAGGACCGACTGGGGAAGGCGCTTCGGCGAGTGGCCGGCAGGAGTGCAGCAGTGGGGGGGGGGGGTTCTGTGGGGGCGGGAGGTTCTGTGGGGGCGGGGCTCCTGGGAGGGAAGGGCACCCGGCTGCTGTCCCCAGGGCGGGGCTGGCGTGGGGGCCAGGGCAGGGCGGGGCGACCAGGGCGGAAAGGAGAGCCCCTGGCCTTGGACGGGTGGTGCAGTGGGGAAGGTTCCGGATTTGTGTGTAGAGGTGGAGCCACTGATGGATGTACGTTAGGCGGTTTCCAAGGCCAGGCTCCTGCCAACGGCGGCCCGTCCGTCCTTGTCCCGTCCCTGAGAACTGCTGGCGTCGGGTGTGGGGACTCAGTGCCTCCTGGGCTCATTGTGGGGCGGGGGTGGGGAGGGGCGTGGTGTGGGCGTGGGGGTCGAGGGGGGCGTGGGACGTGGGGCTGTGTGGTGTGGCGTGGGGGTGGGGGGGGCGTGGGGACGGGGGGGTGAGGGGGTGGGTGGGCGTGGGTGAGGGGCGAGGGGGCGTGGGGACGGGGGGTGGGGTGAGGGTGGTGGTGGGGCGGGGTGGGGTGAGGGGCGAGGGGGTTGTGGTGGGGGTGGGGGTGGGGCGGGGGTGGGGTGGGGTGAGGGGCGAGGGGTGTGGGGGCGGGGGTGTGGGGGCGTGGTGTGAGGAATGGGGGCTGGGGTGAGGGGCATGGGGGTGGGGGTGGGGTGGGCTATGGTGAGGGGCGTGGGGGCGCGTCCTGGGTCCAAGCCCGTCCGCTTGTGCTCACCAGGCTGAACCGCCGGTTGGCCTGACGCCAAGGTCTGCGGGGCCCTGCGCTCCCCACGGAGCGGGTCCTGGCCCCTGGCCCGCTCACCTCCGGACTCACCTTGCTACCCGGCCTCGGCCCGGCCGCCCCTCCGGAGCTGCACTGTTCCCAGGAGCCCCGGCTCCACGGCGACGACTTCCTGACACCAAGGATCACCTACGTGGTTGACAAGCATCCAGGTGGCCCCCGGAGGGGCAGGGGCAGCCTCTGGGCTCTTGTAATGACCCCCTGCCCCCTGCCGGCCGGGGCGCTCTCTCTGCCAGGTCCCAAGGCTGGTTCCACAGTCCCGGTGCGGTGCGGGGGGCACGTGGGAGGCGGGAGAGCCCGGGAGGTACTGTCCCGAAGATGCCCACATCCTGGTCCCCACAACCCGTGGGCCTGTTCACTTCCAGAAAAAGGCTGCCGTCAGCCGACCTCAGGAGAGAAGTGCTCCTGATTACCAGGCCGGGCCCAAGCCGGTCGCTGGGGACCCTGAGTAGCAGAGGGAGGCCGGAGGCGGACAGCGACGTGAGGTGAGCTTGCCGGCCCGGGGGCGCTGTGGGAACGGAGCCCCCCGTGTGCTGCCCACGAAAGCAGAGCGGTGACGGATGGCAGTGCCTGAGGCCCGGCAGCGGCGAGCCGGGCGCGTGGGAGCCGGCGACGGGCAGCTTCCCAGCCAGGACGCCGGATGCCAGGAGCTCGGGGCCCCCCGGGCATGTCTGGGAACGCTCGGCGGCGGGCGGGGCTGACAGATCCCAGCCAGCCGGGCGCTGAGAGCCTCGAGGAAGCAGATAAGGACCCGCTCTGCCTCCCCAGTCCCCCCGCTGACGGCAGCGCTGCTGGGCCCGCGCGGGACGGCGCAGAGACCCGGGGTGCGGAGCTGCAGCCTTCCGCGGCCAGGCCCGCCTCCCGCCTGGGCAGCCAGTGCAGGACACACGTCCCCAGGCTCACCCGGGCCCCCGGGACCCTCGGGCAGGCCCTGGGCTGCGTGCAAAGCCTGCTGACTTCCGGAAGGCGCGGGTCTTCCCTGACCTTTCCCTTCCTTACATGTTTGTGTCCCAGCCACCTGGCGTGGGCTCTGGCTGGCCCCGGCCTCCAGCCACCACCGTCCGCCATGGACAGCCTTGGGGGGCCCCTGCCCACCCCTCCTGCCTGCTGTGGGAGCGGAGCCCCTGGGGCTGCTGTCCACGAAAGCAGAGCGGTGACCGAGGGCAGTGCCTGAGCCGGGCAGCGGCGAGCTTCCACCCGGCAGAGCCCTGCACAAGGGGCCCCGCAAACAGCGCGGCCGCCCGGCGTCCTTGACGACTTTCCCCCGGTGTGAAGAGCTGCCTGCGCTGGTTAGTCGTCACCCCGTCCGTGTGAGCAGTGGAGGGCTGCGGAGGCGGGAAGGGGCAGGCCCGCTCACAGCCGGGGGCGCTCGGGCCTCGGCGTCGCCCTCGGCCTTAGTGTGGGGCCGAGGTCTCCCTTCCCAGCCTGGGGGGCAGGGGGACGTCCCCGGGCACAGCCGTCTCTTCGGTCACTGCGGCCGAGGGGGCTCCCGTGGGAGCAGCTGGGTGTCCTGCTGGGAAGCCCCTGCCTCGCTCTCAGCTCTCAGCCCGCCGTCTGGGCTGCAGGCCGGGGCGCTCGCCCGCTGACGGGTCATCTGCCCAGGCCTGCAGCCAAGCCCCAAGGCCTCCCCAAGCCACCTGGCCAGGCCCATCTGTCCCACCTGCACCCGGGGGGCCCTCCTTACACGCCCCCCCGGGCCCCCTCAGTTGCCGAGATGCGTCATCCCGACCCTGACAGGTCCACTTGTCCGTCACTGGAAACGTGCCCAGAGCACACACCCCCCCGCCCAGGCCCCCCGTCCAACGGGCATCACCCCGAAACCTGGCCCGCCCAGCCCTCCCAGCAGCGCCTTCCTGGCTCCCGCCTGAGATCCTCTTAGAAAAATACAAACCAGAAGCCAAGTATTGATCTCGGGATGCTCTGCCTGTTTCCTGATGAATAATTCACTTCAAAGCAGACCCACTGCTTACAGTTTTGAATTCCTCTGATCAAATATCCATCAAGCAAATGGATAGAAATATTTAATTTGACGGAGAACACGTGTCGTTACAACCCGCGAGCATGGCTTGTCCGCCAGCCCCACCGCCTCCTGGACGGTCTGCAGGGCAGGCGTGCCATCCGCTGTCACAGGCTGTCACCGGCTGTCACGGGCTCCAGACCCAGCGGGGCCGTTGGCTGAAGGAGGCCACGTCTGTGCACGATTCCCTAGAGGGAGGGCACCGGGGTCCAGGAGACACGCTGCATCCACGCAGCCCGCCCGCACAACCAAGGAAAGGTGTGTTCTAGGCGCTCGCAGGCCTGGCCTGTGGAGCTGGAGACCCCCCTTCCCCCCCGCCCCCTGCCCGCGGCACTCTGCCTCCAGCCTCAGGGTCCGGACGTGGACCCTCGCACCATTTTCACAACCCTAACACCGGGCGGAATCCACACCCAGGTCCTGACACACCTCTGCCCCCGCCCCCTCGGAGACCTTGGTGTCCACAGGTGGCCTCGCCCTTCGGAGCGTCACAAAGCGGCTGTGTGTGTGTGTGTGTGTCCCGCCCCAGGATCCCAGCGGCGTCTATGGGGGGCGGACTTGGAAACCCTCCCCTCGGTCCGCAAACCAATGTCAGGGGTCACTTGGGAAGGGCAGGCTGGGCTGTGACTCCACAAACAGGACAGGTGTCCCCTCCCCCCTCCCCTGTGCAGTAAGGAAGACTCTTCTCACACAACCACGCGGCCGGAACAGCCACAACTGGGAAGTTCAGGGGAGCCGGGGGGGGCGGGGGGGACCTTCCCGTCCCTCTCCCTCGCTGCTGTCCTCCACAGGGTCACCGGCAGTGCATGGGGCTCCGTGTGGACCGGGCCACCAGAGCCCACCCAGGGGAACCTCCGTTTCTCATTACTGCAGGCCACTTTTGCAAGAAGTCAGGGGAAAGAACGAGCAGATCTGTGGCCTCGCTCCTGCCTGGTGGCCGGAGAGGCCTTTCAAACCCCACGGAGGCACCGTGTCGCTGAGGGTGAGCTGACGGCCCCTCCAGCCTCACCCCCCTTTCCACGTGCTGGGAACAGCTGATAACCAGACACGATTACGCTGGGGGGGATCTGCCCCTCCTGCTACAGGGGCTTCTTGTGGCTCAGAGGTGAACCCACACCTCCAGCGTGGCCCTCCCCCCTCAACCCCTTCCGCGCCACCTCTGGCCACACCCACCACTCCAGCAGAGCTGCTGCCCCCCCTGTCCGGAACATTCTCCCAGCTCGCCCGGCCAGGGCTCTGCTCCCACAGCCCCTGCGGCCACTCTCTCTGCCCTGCACCTGTTTACCTCTCCTTCAGTCCCGCGTTACGTGTGCCTTGGTTTCCCCATTTATCACCAGGACCCCCATGAGAACGGGGTTTCAGGGTCCCCATCAGAGGACGGCGGGAGCACAGGGCCCAGCCGC
This sequence comes from Proteles cristata cristata, assembly GCA_017311185.1. Taxonomy (NCBI): domain Eukaryota; kingdom Metazoa; phylum Chordata; class Mammalia; order Carnivora; family Hyaenidae; genus Proteles; species Proteles cristata. The sequence continues at coordinate 101,072 of JAESUZ010004061.1, forward strand.
CCGGCGCTGGGGCAGGAGGGGATGGCCCGAGAGCAAGGAACTGCCGGGCCGGGCCGGGACCCACAGGGGCAGCCCCGGGCCCCGCGTCCGGCTGCCAGCTCTCCCGCCCGCGGCCGCCGCGCCCCATCCTGACCCTCTGCGGCCTGTCTGCTCCCCGAGGAACACGGGCTCACCGTGCCCGGCGGGGGTCGCTGGGGGTCCTCTCAGCCTGCAGGGAGGGCACCCCCGGACCCGAGCGCCCACAGTGAGGGGACCGGGGGTCCGGCCCTGGCCAGGCAGGTGGGCCCCGCTTCATCTCAGGCGCCCGCACCCCAGGTACCCGAGGGTGCGGCCCCAAAGCTACGCCGTGTGCAGGTGGCCTCCAGACAAACAGGGCTGGCAAAGCTTGTGTCCTGCGGGGCAGCACAGACCCCGCGACACCCAGGTCCCGGCTGTGGGTCTCCCACCTCCTCGGCCGGCTGCCTGTCTGTGCCTGCACCACCGTCCCCCTCCGGCCGATTGTCACATGAGCCGTGGGCTCAGCTGTACAGACATGAGTCCCTTTTAGGTCTGGGGTCCCCCAGGGCCCTCCCTGTCTCTGTTGTCCATGCAGGGAGGCTTCAGCGTGCAGAGCGGCACTGGGCCCAGGCGGGGGGGCTGTGGACCAAGTGTCCCTCCCCGGGGAGACCGAGTCCCTGGTCGGGCCGCGGGCGCCACCCGGGACCACCACTCAGCAACCCCGTTGGCTCCGCCGAGGTTCTGGCCGGAAGCCGTGGACAGAGAGGGGCCTGCGCCCGCGGGAGGAGGGGCGCTGCCCAGTCAGCCTGGACGAGGACGGGGGTGACGAGGGACGGGGCCTGGCGGGCGGCTGGGAGCCAGATGACGCCCCGCAGAGCCGCCCACGGGCCGGACACGTCACGACCCGGCCTCGGGAACCCGCGCTGCTGTCCGTTGCTGTACATAGTTACCCGGTGAACACGACCACCTTCCAGAGGGAGACTAGCCGACGCCTGAGCCTGCGAGGCGCACACGCGCTGACCCAGAAATTCCATCTTTAGCCCTGCTTTCAGGGAACGCCGCACGCCGGGCTCCTGGTTGCGCGCAGGGGAAGGGGCCCGACCTCCACTGATGTAGCACTCTCCCGACTGCCCCCAGGCTCCTGTGGACCCAGTCATGGCACCACCTCACCCCTGCTGGCGGCTCTTCCCACAGCGCTGGGAGCGAGCACAGGCAGCCCCTCCCCCAGGCTCCCTGCGGCCGGGTCCTGGGCAGGACGGGGGTCTCACGGTGGCGGCAGGGGAGGGCGCACCCGCTGCTCCGAGTCGGGCTCGGGTCCCGGGCGCCCCTCCACTGGGCGGAGCGCAGCAGGACAAGGAAATTCGCCGTATTGAGACCATGCGTGAGATTATCTGTGATTCTGACTTTTTTCTTCCTATATCTCTGCATCTTCTAGATTTCCTACAATGGACATATATTTCTTTCCAGCAAAAACCCACAGGGGGGCGCCCGGGTGGCTCAGTCGGTTGGGCGTCCGACTTTCGCTCAGGTCACGATCTCGCGGTTCGTGGGTTCGAGCCCCGCGTCGGGCTCTGTGCTGACTGCCAGCTCAGAGCCTGGAGCCTGTTTCAGTCTGTGACTCCCTCTCTCTCTGACCCTCCCCTGCTCGTGCTGTCTCTCTCTCTCTCTCCTAGAAATAAATAAAACCTAAAAAAAAATTAAAAAAAACCCCACAGGGTAGGGCGCCTGGGTAGTTAGTTAAGCGTCCGACTTCGGCTCAGGTCATGATCTCACGGTTCGTGGGTTCGAGCCGCGTCGGGCTCTGTGCTGACAGCTCAGAGCCTGGAGCTGCTTCAGATTCTGTGTCTCTCTCTCTCTCTCTCTCTCTCTCTCTCTCTCTCTCTCTCTCCACACACACACACACACACATAAATACACTAAAAAAAAAAAAGTTAAAAAAAGCCATAGGTAGACTTACACTTGCAGCCAAGATGCACCACAGGACCTAGATTCACCTTCCTTAGGAAACAACCAGAACACAAAACACACAGAGCTGGGGTTTTCAAGGTGCTGGATATGAGGCGACAATGAGCTCCGGTGCCCACGAAATGAGAGGTAGACCAGGTGAGGCCACCAAGTTTCCAGGCTGTCCAGCAGCGAGAGGGACCCAGGAGACATCCTGAGCTGAGGGTGTGAGCATCCAGGGAGACGGCAGTGGCTGCAGTGCGCAGGGCGGCCGAGGGGAGGAGGGGGGAACGGAGCCACACAGGTGCCCTGATGAGCTCGCTGGATCCGCAGTTAGAAACCTCCCCCAAGGAACACTCAGCCCAGAGGCTTCACGGGGGTCCTAGCAGACGGGTGTGGAAGGGCGGGTGGCAGTAGGTGCTTTCATAAGATTGGATGAATGACTCCCAAGCCGCTCTGTGAGGCCGGTGTCACCCTAATACAGAATCAGACAAGCTATCAGAAGAAAAACCATGCTACTATCTTTCATGAACACACATGAAAATTCTTAAAAGGTTTATTAAATTGAATCCAACAATAAGTTAAAAATTCTAATGCACTGTAACCAAGTGGGGTTGAGCCCCAGATCTCAAGGTCGGTTTACATTCAAATTCCCATCGACATAATTCACCATATTATCAGAGTAAAAGACAGACCACAGGATTATCTCAATAGACACAGAAAAAGCACTTGATAAAATCCAACATCCGTTCTGGTAAAAACCGGGCAAACCAAAATAGAAGGGGGCTTCCTCCACTTGGTAAAGGGCATCAACGAAAACCCGCAGCTGACGTTATTCTTACCGGTGAGATCGAACGCTTTCTCACAAGATCAGAAAGAAGACAGGGAGCTTATATAAGGTCTGGAAATAGAGCCACGCGAAGACAACAGAGTTCTGACACAAAGGCAAAGGCAGTTCAGCAGAGAAAACAGTCTTTTTAACAAATGGCATAGGAAACTGGCTAGCCATGTGGGGGGAAAGGACATCGTCTGCCCCCGGCCCCTCAGACTAACAGTCACGCTTACAAGGGACGCCAGCGGATGAGAGTCCACACTGTACGTCCATGTGCAAAACCTAAGCTAGAAAACCCTGATGTAAGAAAACACGGAAGAAAATCTTTGCAACTTTGGGTGAGGCAAGGATTTCTTAGCTTCAAAACCGAAAGTATGGTCTCAGAAAGAACAAATCAATAAACCAGATTTCATCAAAATTTAAAACACCTGCTTTTTAAAAGACACGATGAAGAGAATTAAAAGCGCAGCCACAGACCGGGGGAAAATACCTGCAATTGATGTGTCTGATGCGAGTCGTATCCCGAATATATAAAGAGCTCTGAAAGCTCAATAATCAGAAACCCATCCCTCTGAAAACAGGAGAATTTGAGAGACAATTCAGCGAGGACGGTGTACAGACAGTAATTCAGAACAGAAAGAGTGCTCACGGCTGCTAGTCATTAGGGAAATTAAGGCCCAGTGAGACTCTGCCACCCACCAACAGAAAGGCTGAAAATACAAGGACTGACAGCATCAGGCGCTGGCGGGGGTGTGCAGCGTCCGTGCGCCACGGGCAGGAATGCAAAGCGGCTCAGACATCTTTAGAAACAGCTTCTTATAAAGCTGAACACACACCTTCATACGATGCAGCCACGTGACTCTGCTTCCACACAGACACGTGCACACGCGTCCACGGCGGTTCTGTTTGTGAAAAGCCCCGACGCCCACTGACAAGGGGGCGAACGCGCTGTGGACACCCTTGCCCGGGACCCCGGTCAGCAGTTACGGGGATGAAACACGGCCTCACCCAGCAGCACGGATGCATCTCACAGTGACGACGCACGACACACGGATCCCCCCTGCGTACGAGAAAACGCAAACTAATCCACGGTGACAGGAAGCGGGTCAGCGGCTGCCTGGAGACGGGGGTCTGTGCAGAGGCGGAGGCCGGGTTCGCGGGTGGCACGGGGAGACCGGGAGACGGGGCGGTCACTGCCGTGGTTGCGGGGATGGCTCGAGGGGCACACGTGTCACAGCCTGTCAAGCTGTGCGTAGTTTATCGAATATCAGCTTCATCAGGCTGTTTTTAAAATTCTGAATAATGACATCAATGCGACAGCAGAATAAGGACATCTGAAAAGCCTCTTACCCGTAAAAGCCATGGGAACTTGGCGAAAATGGTCAGAATCAGCTTTCCCAGGCTTCTGGAAATCAACCAGACTTGCAGTGTGGGACGTTGACCGAGAAAGACTGCGGGGTCTCGGCCAGACCGCGCTCCGTGGTATTTTCACCTGCCCGACGCCCACCGCCCACCGTCTCCATGGCAGCCTGGCGGCCCCTGGAGGGAACAGAATGGAGCTGGGGCTCCCTCAAAGCCCCTCCCAGGGAAGTGTCCTGACCCGGCCTGTCCGGTGGTTTCCGCGAGACCCCGCTTGTCAGGCTCTTCCTCTGCCGTGACCTGCAGCTCTCCCGGCAGGCACGGCCGTTTCCCCGAGGGAGTTTGTTTAAAGAAAGACACGGGAGGCAGTTCAACACCGCGGCTGCCTGGGGCAGCAGGTGACGCCGGGCACGAGGCGTCCATGGGCGCATCTGAAAGGCTCCCACAGATTCCTAGGACTCCGGAAGGCCGTGCACACGCCTGGGGCTGTGCACGTGCTCCCTGGAGACTGGGGACCCCTGCCCGCTGGCCTCCGTGCCCGCTGCCCGGCTCAGCACTGGCGACACATTGACACACACCGAGCCCCAAGACTGCGGGACACGCCGGAGCCTAGAATTTCGGAAGATCTCGCTCCGGTCCTTAGCTGACCACCGGGCTAGCTGAACAGACCTCTGCGGCTCCTTGTGACAAAGCACACAGACTTCCCAGAATTCCCTCCTAAGTCACACGGCCACACACACACAGCCACAGAACTGCGGGGGGGGGTGATTTCCAGGGCTGCCACATCGTACCGTTGTAGATCTCCAGCTTCAAGACAACAGACACGCAGGCGCAGAGAGGATGTCGCACACATCGGTCAACAACTCGCCTCCGGGGCAGCCCGCACACTCACGTCCACGGCCGTAAACCAGCTGTTGTGAGTGTGTGCAGAGAACTGAAGGAAACCCTGTCTAAAGAGCGAGAAGAACGTATGAGACCACGTGTCAGCAAACAGGGAAGGCCAGCAAGCCGACAAGTGTGGAGACCCCAGAAACCCCGACCCCTGAGGCAGCACAGGGGGCCGGGGGCCACTGCGTCTGGGGGATGAGGGCACGGGGGAGACGAGGGGAGGGCGGGGAGCATGGGGAGCACAGGAGAGCGGAGCCTCAGACACCCACAATCACACTGGCACAGAGTGAATCCCAGCAATAGGGGAAGGTGCGAAGTGGACACAGAATGTTTGAAAAAATAATGGCCAAAAACTTACAATTTTGATGAACACCATTAACTTACATGTTGTACAAGTTCAACAAACTCCAGGCTGGAAGCACGGGCCGCTTCTCCACCAGGCTCACCCTAAGCGACCTGTGGAGAGTGAGACAGAGAGGCCCCAGCAGCCCGAGGGAGAGCGGGCATGCCGTCGGGAGCCTCGAAGGCCACGTCCACGGGCGTCACTCAGGACTCTGCACTCAGCCTGTCCCTCAGAAATGAGGGTGAAATTAAGACACATGAACGAAATAAATTTACAACGATTTACAAATACATAAAGCTCTTCAATGTTAACGCCAGTAGCAAGAAGAAACACAACCTGAGCCAGCCTGCCCCACCAGGAGCCGTAAAGGGGGCCTGAAGAGACCCTGGACGGCCACGCAAATCGGCGTGAAGAAGGAGAGGAGGCGAGCGTAACCACAGAGGCGGAATCAAGCCTCTGCACATGTGCGTTTTCATCCATGGCCTCAGCCGGGTGTGAGCCAGGAGTGTGAAGACACGTGCACACAGGCGTGTGCGATCCTCGCTGCGAGGTATTCACACACTCCAAAGGCTTCAAGAGCCCGAGCGCCCGTCGCCTGAAGGTGGATGGAATATGCTGGAATATTACCCAGCCGGGAAAAGGGGTGAGTAAACCTCAGAAACGTGATGCTGAGTGAAATAAGCCAGACAGAGATCACATTCTCTGTGATTCCATTCAAAGGAAAAGTCCGGAACAGGGAAATCCACAAACTCAGAACAAAGATTCCGGGCTGCTGGGGCTCAGGGGAGGAAGAGGGAAAACAGGTGAGTGCTGATGGCTGCAGGCTTTCTGTTTGGGGCAAGGAAAGTTCTGGAACTAGACAGAGGTGATGTCTGCCCTACAGTGTCCATGTACTAAATGGTGCTGAACTATACTCGAAAATGGTGAATTTCGAGATACGTGAATTAGATCTCAATGTTTAAACATTCTGTAAGAGAGGGTTTCTTTCAAAGATGGTAACTATGCTAAAAAGGCTACAGCAACACGAGTCCATGTGGACCGTGCTCCGTGGGCCCAGGGGTCGGGGGGGCCGCTGCTGGAGACCAATCAGCTGTGCGGCCAGGCCTCAGGGAGGAGCTTCTGAACAGACCTGAACAAAGACCTTCTGGCAGCTTCCATGGACATGGTCGCCAGATGTTCTCCTTCAGCCCTCAAGGCAGCCACACTGGAAACCGAGGTCCTGTGTGCCCACCTTCCGGACCAGGACCCACAGCCCAGCGGGACCCCCAGCCCAGCAGCACCCACAGCCCAGCGGGACCCCCAGCTCAGCAGCAACCACAGCCCAGCGGGACCCCAGCCCAGCAGCGGGACCCCCAGCTCCAGGAGACCCCCAGCCCAGCAGCACCCACAGCCCAGCGGGACCCACAGCCCAGCACCCACAGCCCAGCGGGACCCCCAGCCCAGCAGCGTCCACAGCCCAGCGGGACCCCCAGCCCAGCGGGCCCAGCGGACCCAGCAAGCGCGCCCCCAGCAGCGGGACCCCCAGCACCCCCAGCCCAGCGGGACCCCAGCCCAACAGCGGGACCCCCAGCCCAGCGGGACCCCCAGCCCAGCAGCGGGACCCCCAGCCCAGCAGCGGGACCCCAGCCCAGCGGGACCCCAGCCCAGCAGCGCCCCAGCCCAGCGGGACCCCCAGCAGCAGCGCCCCCAGCCCAGCGGGACCCCCAGCCCAGCAGCGCCCCCAGCCCAGCGGACCCCCAGCCCAGCAGCGCCCCAGCCCAGCGGACCCCAGCAACAGCCCCCAGCCCAGCGGGACCCCCAGCCCAGCAGCGGGACCCCCAGCCCAGCAGTGGGACCCCCAGCCCAGCGGGACCTCCAGCCCAGCAGCGCCCCCAGCCCAGCGGACCCCAGCCCAGCAGCGCCCACAGCCCAGCGGGACCCCAGCCCAGCAGTGCCCACAGCCCAGCGGGACCCCCAGCCCAGCAGCGGGACCCACAGCCCAGCGGGACCCACAGCCCAGCGGGACCCCAGCCCAGCAGCGCCCACAGCCCAGCGGGACCCCAGCCCAGCAGCACCCACAGCCCAGCGGGACCCCCAGCCCAGCAGCGCCCACAGCCCAGCGGGGACCCCCAGCCCAGCAGTGCCCACAGCCCAGCGGGACCCCCAGCCCAGCAGCGGGACCCACAGCCCAGCGGGACCCACAGCCCAGCGGGACCCACAGCCCAGCAGTGCCCCACAGCCCAGCGGGACCCCCAGCCCAGCAGCGGGACCCACAGCCCAGCGGGACCCACAGCCCAGCGGGACCCCCCAGCCCAGCAGCGCCCACAGCTCAGCAGGACCCCCAGCCCAGCGGGACCCCCAGCCCAGCAGCACCCACAGCCCAGCGGGGCCCCCAGCCCAGCAGCGGGACCCAGGTGCGCAGTGGTCACCAGCTGCTGCTGTCAGTTCCAGAAAGTCAGGCGAAGATGGGAGGTGAGATCCAGCCTTGCCCCTGACCTTGTCCCCCACCCACCCCCGCTCCACCCGGAATCCCCCGGAACTACTTGGAGCCACCCAGAATCACCCAAGCAAGCGGGAGTGACGCTCAGGTGGAACCCAGCCCCCCCGCAGAAGTGGTGCTCGGGTGGCCCTGCAACACGCTCCCCGGGTCCGCGACAGGCCCCCACCCCGTGGGGGGCACAGCAGGGGCACCAGGCCGAGGGTTTCCCTCCCGCGTGCCCTCCGTGTGTCTCCCGTCCCTCTGACGAGGACGCGGCCTCAGGGCCCAGCCGGACGATCAGAGCCACCTCCTTACTAAAGTCCTTCATTTGCTCACAACTTTGGCCGCAGAGCGTGAGCTTCACAGATTCCGGAAGTCAGGACGTGAGCACGTGGCTGGCGAGCATGGCTCAGCCTGACGCCCGGACTTCTGTACTTTCTAGCGGGATGACTGCGGCGACGCAGGGCGAGACTTCGCCCTCCTGGACTGAGCCGCCCTCCCGGCCCCCACGGGGACCCTCGTGTCGGCCAGTCCCCCGGGCGCTTCGCAAGAGCACCGCCAGGCCCCGAGCAGGGCCCCGCGTGTCCCTGCCGCTCCCGGGAGCTCGGGCCCAGCGCCGGGACCGGGGAGGCCGCGAGGCGGCGGCGACCCTGCCACACGACACGCGGAGCCGCCGGCCCGGGGGGCTCTCCCGCCGGCGGGGGCCTCTCGTCATCAGGGCGGGAAGTCTCTCTGGGGAAGATCCCGGAACGAAGCCTGGATTTGCACAAACGTGAAACTGATGCCCAGGGTTGTCCTGAAGAAACACCACCAGCCTGCCTGCCGGCCCTCGGCGGCGCCCGGCCGCGCCGACTCTCGATTCCAGCCCTTGATTACAGCGGCATCGAGCCCCGCGGCCGGCTCTGCGCCGAGCAGGGAGCCTGGTGGGACTCCCTCCCCTCCCTCCCCCTCCCCCTCCCATGTTCTCTCCCCCTCCCCTCCCCCTCCCCCTCCGCCTCTCCCCCTCCCCCTCCCATGTTCTCTCCCTCCCCCTCCCCCTCCCCCCTCCCCTCCGCACTCTCCCCCTCCCCCTCCCCCTCCCCCTCCGCCTCTCCCCCTCCCCCTCCCATGTTCTCTCCCCCTCCCCTCCCCCTCCCCCTCACCCTCCACTCCCTCCCCCTCCCCTCCCATGTTCTCTCCCCCTCCCCTCCCCCCTCCCATGTTCTCTCTCCCCCTCCCCCTCTCCTCCCCTCCCCCTCCATGTTCTCTCCCCCTCCTCCCCTCCCCGTCCCCGTAATTTCTCCCCCTCCCCTCCCCTCCCCCCTCCCGTGCTTTCTCCCACTCCCCCTCCCATGTTCTCTCCCCCCCTCCCCTCCCCTCCCCTCCCACGCTGTTTAAAACAACAACATCATGTCTGGAGAACCACAACCGGAAGCCAGCCGGCTCCTGAGGGGACACGGCAGGGCTGGGGCTCAGGGCCCACGGGGGGCACCCGGAAGGAGCGGGAGGCAGGGAGAGACGGGCGCCCGCCGTCGCCCACAGGCCCCACCTGAGCTCGCAGGCGGCGGCGGCAGGTCTGCGCCCGGGCTCACGGCCGGCCTTTCCTGCAGGGATGGGGGTCCGTTCCCGGGTCAGGGCCCATGGCCTCGCGGTGGCCGTGCGCTGCCCGCCCCCCAGGCCCCCACGGCCCGCAGGTGCGGGTGAGCAGGACGCTGGGAGGTCCCGCGCTCTCTGCCGCCTCGCGCGCCGCAGCCACGCTGTGGGGGGAGCTCGCGGACGAGGCCGGGCCGCCATCAGGGCCCTCCGAACCACGAGGCAGCTGCGGCCTCACCCGCCTGGCGCTGGAAGCACAGGCGGGGGGAGGGGGGGCAGAGGATCCGAGGCCCTGCGCTGACCGCAGAGTTAGAGCGCGACTCGCACCCACGAGCCTGAGCCGGAGTCGGACACCTAGCCGACCAGGGGCCCCGAAATCCGGCTTTCTAAAAGAAAAAAGCAGTTGAGGTTTTCAGGGTGAAAGCGAGAGTTAACAGCACCCTCGCTTGGGGCAAAATAAACCAAACCCAGGACCTCACGGGAGACCCCAGGTGGCAGGTGAGCGCAGGCCGGCCGCTTCCGGGCCGCAAGGGCCCTTGTGCAGGTGAGAGGCTGAGCAGAGAAGGCTCCCAGAGGGAGGTGAGGGAGCCTTAAGGTTTCATGCTAAGCTCTCCACCCCACACACCTGCATTTCCTGGGCTGTTCTAAGCAGTGTTCTCAGATGGGCTCACAAGACGCGGATCCCGTGAGACGTCCCGTGGAAATTAAAACACTGATTGGTTTGGGAATCCTGCCACCCTGCCCCCTCTGGAGGGTCAGATTTCATGCAGCCCATTAAAGGCTCTGATAAGTCCTGCTACAAGTTAACCTTCGACCTTGCCTGTCTCCCCAACTACTTTGGCCAAAGAATCCTCTTCCCATATAATAGCTATTGTGCACCCAGAGCTTGTAAGGCTGACTCTGGGTGCGGTGGCTGCAGAGGGACGGCACAGAGGGACAGTCAGGCAGGACCCGGCCTCCAGACACGGGTTCCTTTGACTCCCTCCCGCATGCAGCGCTGTGCCTTGGGGACGCCCCTCAGCTCCAGGCTGGACAGCACCCCCTTTCCACCCGCGGAGGAGGAGTTAAGCATAGCAAACGCCAAGCCCTGGGAGCAGCCTGGGGGGACAGTCGGAGGTGGGGACCCCCCCCAGGAGCGCGGAGCACCAACCAGATAGATGCAGGAGGCAGGGGCATCCAGGTGGGCTGCCCGGAGAAGGTGACAGGGTGTGCGGCCCCGCCCCAGGCTCAGGGGACCCTGATGACGTGGCAGCTGTGAGGCCCCCCGGGCAGGCCCCACAGAGGACGCAGCTCTCCCCACAGACGGGGGCAGAGGGAATGGAGGGGCCCATGGGGGGGGGCCTGCGGGGCCCAGCAGGGGCCGCACCGTTGAGGGTCCTCCCACCGCCTGGCCAGCCTCAGATCAGCAGCTCAGTCTCCACCCAGGCACCCCTGGAGCCCCAAGCTGCCAGCAGCCAGAGCACCCCGAATCCTAGGAGGCTAACGCCCTGTTACGGGCTGAGGTGCGGCTTCTCGAAGCGCGAGCCGATGTCCTGGCCCCGGGCCCCAGGACACGTGACTGCGTTTGGAAACAGGGCCATTAGAGGGGTAAGTAAGGTAAACGGAGGGCACTGGAGTGGCCCGGGTGCAGTGTGGCCGGTGTCCCTGTGAGAGAGGGGGTGAGGACGCCCACGAGCAGGCGTGACCGCGTCCGGGAGAGGCCGCGGGAGGGCAGGCCCGCCCGCCGCAGCGGGCACGTCCAGCCCCCCGGGGGCCCTGGCAGACTTGCGCCCGCTGACCGGCCCGGAGGGGAGTCCGCAGCGGCCGCCCCGGCGGAGGGGCCTCGGGCCCCGACTCGCCTCACGACGGACGGGAGACGCCCCGAGCTGCTGCTTCCTGTCCCCTTAGCTGCTTGGGGCTTTGCGGGGGGGAGGGGGGGGCGGGGCCGCGTCCCCAGGTGGCCCCTGGAGTCCCACGTCCGCGTCCCCCTTGTTCCCTCAGGAGGCAGCGCTGTGGGGACATGAGACCCAAACACCGCCTCCGAGAAGCCCCCAGCCCCTTACACCACAGCACACGAGCCGCCCAGCCCTCGCAGATCAGGGAAACGGAGGCCAGAGAGCGAGGGAGCTCCCCACTCCTTCCAGAGCGACCGGCCCTCCCGAGCTCCCCCTGCCCCGCAGCTCCCACCCCTACAGAGGCGGAGGGGACCGGGCCAGGGGCAGCAGCAGGGACTGGCGACCCCACGTCCTGGGAGGGCAAGAGGCCATCCGGGGGCCCTGAGACGCGGGGACGGGGTCAGGCCCTGCCCTGCCTCACGGCCCCGTCTGGGGGGGCCATCGCCCCCGAGCAGTGGGGACCGGTGCCTGCAGGGGGAGGTGGGGGCCTGTGTGTGCAGAGCCCCCCAGTTTGCAGAGCCTACCCGGGCCCCTGGCTCATCTTTCCCGTCTCGGGGTGCCGCCTGACTCCACGCAGGAGCGACACAGGCCCTGGGGGTCCAGGAAGAGCTGGACGGCAGGGGTGGGCGGTGGCCCCTCAGAACGGCAACTCGGGAGTGGGGGGTGGGAGGCCAAGTCCACGGGGCAGCAAGCGCGGGCACGGAGCCCCCCTGCCCCCAGCAGCGCCGAGCTAAAGAAAAACTGGTTTTCCGTAGTGTCCCACGCGGGACACTCCCAGAGGCCGCCAGCCTTCCCCACCGAGGCCCGGCCCGGGGAGGAGGCCACAGACCCCCTTCCGAGGGGCAGGGCCGCCTCGCCCCCACACCAGGGCCTGGGCTCGGAGGGACGAAGGCACAGTCTCCTCTACGGAGCTGCTTCGGGGAACGAGGCCCACGACAGAGGCTGAGCCTCCGGGCGGGCAGAGCTCCGTCCCCACCGCAGCCTGCAGGGCCCGGGGCTCCATGAGGCCCAGGCTTGAAGGCTATTTCCAGGGTCATCTCACGCCCCTGCTCGTCCTTCCTCTCGCCCCAGAGCCCAGCCCCACGTGCTCCCAGGCCTGGCCAGTCAGGCCCTAGGTGCCCACGCGACAGCCGGAGCGTGCAGGCTGCCACCCACAGGGCCTTTGCACATGCAGAGCTGCTCTCCTACACGGCAGCTGGCGGGCTCGGGCCCCCGCACCTGGGCAGCCTCCAGCAGCTTGTTCCCCTCCCTCCTGGGAGATGGGCTATTCCTGCTACTTCTGGAAAGCCTGTTTGCTGTGTGGCCCCGGAAACACCATCTGATTAAGTAGACTCTGCCCTGGGCTGCAGTCGGAGGCTGTGGGCACCCAGGCTCACCAGCAGGCGGGAGTGGTGGCTGCCCGGGCACAGGCACCCGACATGCTCACTGGGGCTGGGACAGGTGTGGGGACGGGACGGGTGTGGGGGACCAGCCCCACAGGGAGCCCGGCACCCCCCATCACCCTCATCAACAGCCACGGCCACGGCTGGAGAGCGGCGGGGGATGACAGCCCCCCTCCCAGCTGACAGTAAAGACCCCAAGCGCAGGCGCCCTGCTGGCGAGCCGCAGCCGCGACGTTCGCACGGCCCGTGGAGTGTGGGGCACGGCTGGGCCGAGGCCACGCCCAGTTTCTTAGGCCAAGTCTTATGATTTCCGTCCACACAGCTCTGCCTTCCTTTTCGAGTGGCTGCTAGTCTTTCCGCTCACAGCCTCCAGCTGGACAGGGTGAAGGGGGGCGGGGCTCACGTCCAGCGGGGAGAGGGGCCACGTGCACGGATGGGGGTCCCTCAGCCAATGCCCCCAACACGGCTCCACCGGCCCCCTGCTTTCTCTTGGGAAGAGGACTTGGCTGAGCAAACGCAGCTGGGGGGGGCGGGTGGGACGAGAGACATGCTGTCTCCTTCCGCGCTGGGGGTCCCTGGGGGACTCCCGAGGCCCATAGACCGCCATCTGGGATCAGCTCTCCTGGACGGGACTCAGCCTGGCACGCCTGAGCTCGGCGCTCTCGTCCGCAGCCCCCGACCCGGCCGGCCCCGGACAGGGGTGCACAGGCACCTCCCCGGCCCGCAGGCCGCACTCTGGCTCCTCGAGCACTCACACCTCAGACGTCAGGGGCTCCGGCTCTCTCTCCACGTTGCCTCGAGATCACTCAGCCACGAGAAATGATGCCTTTGGGGCAGCCAGGGCCTTGGCCCCCTGGACCACCCTGGGACCCCAGCTCCCTGTGGCCCAGTTCAGAACCCTTCCCTTTGGTAGAAAGGGCGGGAGCCAAGAAACGGGCTCCCCCCATCTGCCCCCAGCAGCATCTCAGGGACCAGAGTGCTCCCGGCTGGTGCACCACCGGTCTCAGGGGAAGGGGGTGTGGGGAGAGGGCAGAGGGGACGGGGCGGGGGGAGGAGGGGAAGGGAGGCGCAGGGATGGACGGGAAGAATGGGGGGGGAGGCCACCCAAGTTCCTGCCTCCATCACAGAGGCCGCTGAGAGCAGTGTAACCAGGAAGGGCCCTGCGGGGCCTGTCACACCCCGGGAGGGGTGGGGGGTGGAGAGGGCCGAGTGAGGCACAGGCCGGTCCGCAGGGTCACCAGTGGGGCTGCCCTGACAGCACAGGGGGGCTCACACAGGGTCCCCCAGAGTCCCCCCAGGGGACGTTCCTGGCCTCGGTTTCTCTGTTCCGCGGTTTCCCGCTGGACAAACGGCCACTCCTGCTGCCGCGGCTCGGTCTTCCTCTCCTCCACAGCCCGGGGTTGAATGCTTGGGTCACGTATTGTTTTTATTTGTCTCTCGATCGTGTTGAAGCCATTTGAGATGATAAGTCTCCTCCAAGTGCACCTCTGGCCGCCTTCTAGAAGCTTCACTGTGTTCTGTGCTCCTCTCTTCCACACGGGCTGTCAGGCGGTGTTGCTGCTCGCGGACTCTGGAGTCCATCACGGTGCATCTGGTTCCGTTCCGCCGCCCCGCCGCGCATCAGAGAGAACCGGCTCGCTGCGCCGCACGCCTGTCCTCTCCCACGTTCCCCGCGCCTTCTCCCGACCTCAGGAGCCACCGAGCACTGCTCCGTGCTCCTCCTCCTCGGTCTTCCTGGCGGGACCCAGCCACCAGGCGTACCAGGGACCAAAGAGCCAGGGGCTTCCACCACCGTGGGCGGCCCGGGGCTCTCGTCCCCGTGGTCCGCACACCGGGACCCAGGCTGCCGGACAGGCCGCCGTCTGCAGCCACGCCGGTCACCACGCCAGAACGGTGCACCATGCGTGGGCTCTGGGGACGTCCCCCAAAGTGGCACGTATCACTCACTCCCAAGGCCACATCAAGTCCACAGCTGTGCCCAACTCCAGGGGCATGGGGTGCAGGCGCACCGCAAGCTGGGGAGAGGCGGGGCCGGCTTCAGACGGGGCGCCCCCACCACTGTGGCCCGGACCTCGGGCCAGGCCCGCTCCGCGGTAGGGGCATCCCCACACATCGGCGTCCCCGACACCACCCAGCACCCGTGCCCGTGGCAGAGCTGATACGGCCAGTATGTGCGCCTCCTCCGTGGGCCCCTCATCGTCCCCGGGCCGGGCTGCCCACCCCCACGACTCTCCCTCCCCGCTCTCCTCTCCTGAGCACACCTTTTTTTGAGCACATTTTAGTCAAGGCCGAGGGAAGCATGAAGGAAGCCAGGCAGGCTCAGAGCACGTGACAGATTCAGGTGGGTCCTGGCGGGGGAGGGACCGGGGCGTCTGCCGGCACGCTGGCGGGGAAATGTCCCTTACGAAACGGGTCTGCTCACAGAGGACAAGGAGACGCCAGCAGGCTTCAAGGGCCAGCCAGGTAGGAGGGTCAGGCCTGTGGTTATGGACTGGGAGGGACACACCCACTTCAGGCCCCCAGACAGGGGTGGCGGCTGCAGCACAATGATCTGCTCCTTCTGGAACGTGGGGACCAGGGCAACTGAGAGGCCAGCCAGGCCGGGGTACCGCTGGGCCGGACGCGGCCTCTGGCACGGAACCTCAGGACTCCCTCCCCAGGAGGAGGGCGGGGCGGGGCCACCCCCAGGCTGGAGTCTGTGGGGACCGCAGGGAGCAGGGCGCAGGGCTGGTGCGAGCAGGGGGGAGGTGCGGCCTCAGGCAGGGGCCAAAGGTGGGGGGTGGACGAGACACCCTGCCCGGTCCAGAGAGCTGATGCTTGGAGACACTGGACACCTTCCCGGTGACGGCGGGAAAACCTCGGGGTGGAGAGGTGGTGGCGGACCCCTCGGCTCCTGGCTCCTCAGTAAAACCCCAGCAACCAAAACACAGCCGGACCCAGCACGTGACCCCAGGAATGCAAAGCCGGCCGCGGGAGGAAGTTAATCACTCCATGCCCCCCTCCCCCCCCACAGAAAAATAATAACAAAATAACAAAACACATGACTTTCTCTACAGGAGCCAAGAAGGAATTCAGTGAAATTCATCTCTTCTCCATAAAAGTGCTCCAGACCCAGGAAGCTACCGCCCTCGCGCCCCAGGAGGTCACGCACATCACAGCAACCACACACAGACGGGGCTGGAGTTTGCACCTAAAAGCATGTAATCTGCACACACACATGCACACATGAGCACGCACACGTGTGCACACAGTCCCACGCATGCCCCACCCCTGCCCGGCTCTCCCACAGGATGTGACCCTGGTCGGTAGCAGCAGCGTCTCCTGGGTGGAAAGGGGAGTCCCAGCCCTGCCTGGCGTCCAAATCCGACCTCACCCCCCCTTCCCGCCATGGGAAGACTGACCAAGGCGTTTGGGGCACACGGCCCTGCCGTAGGACAAGCCACTGGCAGCGCTGTTAGGTCAGTGCCACCTCGCCCCTCACCCCCAGCCAACGTCGTGCGCCAGTCGGGGCCCGGTCCGAGCAGGGCCGGGGCCGCGCAGGAAGCCAGCGGTGCCTGAAGCTGCTCCTGCTGGGGCCCTCCCCAGGCAGCCCTGCTCGCTCCCGGAAAAGGGGGACCCCACTTGCTCCCAGGGTGGGGCCTGTCCACTCTGTGGGGCCCTAGCCCGGCCCTGCGCCCCAAGAGAAGACCCCCAACCCAGGCCTGTGCTGTCGGGAAAGACAGCCACCTCCAGGCTTCAGGCAGCTCCGAGAAGGGCAGGGGAGTGAAGGGGCTGGAGCGCACTGGGCAGCTGGCCAACCACTCCCCGCGGCACCTGCTCCCGCCCTCTGCCCCCCACCCCCACTTTCAACAGAAGTCCCCTAGTGTCCCAGGCCCGTCCCCCCACCACAGCCCGGGGCCTTGGGGCAGGGAGGAGTGTCCCCGGGTGCGCAGGAGCCCCGCTCGGCGCCCAGCCCGTCAGGGCACGTGGGGGGAGGGTTCGGCCTCCAGCTGGTGCTGCCCTGCGGTGGCCTCGTGCATCTAGGGGCATCGGGGGGGGGGGGTTTGGATCTTTGGGGACAGAGGGCAGACTGTAGCAAATTCTAGAACCTCAAAACAAACAACCCCTCCCTGGCACACACACACAGCCTCCCCCCTTGACATCCCCTCCCCTCACACCCCTCCTCAAGGCACTCACACAGGAGGAAGACCCCCTCCGGTCACCCTGGAGCACGGGGCCACCACCTACATCCTGGCAGGTTACAACGTACCCACACGCGCACAGCCGTGCCCACCTCGGTCCAGGTCTCCGTACCCCGTGTGCACACACTTACTTACACACCTGTGATGCACACCTGACTGCATTAACACGTGTAAACCGTGGCCTCGGGGACCGTGCACCTGTCTGGACAAGACCGCCCGACACTCAGGGCCAGTCTGCGAGCGACCTTCCCCGAGGCCCCTGGGCCCCCACACACTCCCAGGACTCGGGCCGTTTTTCCATGACCTCCACCCACCAGGAAGTCACACCCGTCAGCCACACACGGAGGCAGCGGGTGACCACTGGCCACGGAGGTCCTGCTAAGAAGCCAGCGCCGGCCCCTCCCTTCCTGAAGGGCTGAGCCGGAGCACGACCGCAGGCCACCTTCTCGTCTGGCCTTTGGACGTCTACCTGCACCCAGGCGCCGAGGAGTCAGGCCTCCAGAAGCTTCCTGACCGCTTTGCGGACCCTTTCCTTGCGCTTCCGTGTGCCCAGCAGTAACCAGGAAATGCTCCCCGTGGGCAGCTCAGACACCCAGGCAACGGGATCAGTGCCGTGAGGACCAGGCGAGAGGACTCTGTCCACGTGATGCCCAGAGAAGCACCAACACCCACCCGGCTCACCTGGGGGCACGGCCAGTGGTGTGGACGGCTCTGCTGGGGAGGCCCAGGCCTAGTCCTGCTCTCCTGCAGTGGAGACCGTCCACCTTCAGGCCTCCCCCTTTTCCCGCCTGGAATGTGGATGTGATGGCTGGGGTGCCGGCAGCTGTTTTAGCAAGAGGATGAGTGAGGGACCGAGGTGGTGACGGCGCCCTGGACACCTGGACCACCTGCATCTGGGATCTCCCTCTGGGAGGGACAACTCACCCTATTACACAAAAGCAGCCGCCAAGACCTGGGTTTTCGGCCGTAAGTAGTGTGGAAGGGACTAGCACATGACCAACACAGCCCTCTGCTCCCGGCTCCGGCTAGGGGCAGCCCCGGCCCGCTCTGCGGGGACGCTGGGTCAGCCGCAAACCAGCCTCCTGTGTGCCCCCCACCCCCTGGGGCCTCACGCGAGTGAGAAGGGACTTCCCATCTCCAGTCTGCGTTGGGACGTGAGCCCAGCGGCAGGAGCCGGGCCTCCTCACTCACACTTGCCACCATGCCCTCCCTGAGTGTCGCCCCTGCTCTGAAAGCCTCCCCTCCCCCGCACACCTCCAGGGGCCCCAGGCGCCCCCACCAGACTGAGCTGTCTGTGTCCAGGTGGCACAGGACTGCCCAGATTCGGGCAGAGAGGCTGGCTGGGTGAACGAGAGCTGGGGTGAAGGCCACCAGGCGGCAGGCAGGCCAGAGGACGCGGGCTCACCAGCCTGCTGGGTGGGGGACTCGGGTGGGCAGGCCAGGCCCGGGGCACCTGCAGAAGGCAGGGGAAGGCTATTCACGCAGCAGCCAGGAGCCCGAGGGCTGGCCAGGCCAGATCCTCTAATCAAACACCACTATGTGATCAGTCTGCTCCCGGCCTAGGGGACCGGAAGTGGGAATGACTACCGCTGTGCAAGAGACCCAGACCCCAAGGCAGGCAGAAGAGTGCTGTCCCTCCCAGGGCACCCAGGCCCCTGCTGTGACTCAGCAGGCATGGGCACATGCGTGAGTGGGGGTCCCAGGGGTGGCTAAAAGCTCTGCGTCCTGAGGACATCAGCCTCAGAAGGCACCCGATACCCCAGCTCCGGCGGCAGCACCAGCCACGGGGGCACCCCCCTCCCCGGGCCTCAGTCTCCCCCCCTGCAGAGACTGTCCCATCCAGGGCTCGGCCCGCCTGGCCCCCGGGTCCTCTGCAGCCAGCAGGGACCAGAGGAACGAGCAGGGACGAGCCTGGCACGAGGCCCTCAGACTCACAGCCCCGGAGCCTCCATGGCACCAAAAGAGACACGTGAATTCAAAGATACTAGTAATCTCTGATTTTCTCCCAAGGATCTGAGAAATAACATTTCCCAATCTCAACAGGGCCTTGAGAAACACAAGCCAACGTCAGGAACCTGTCTGTAATTATCACTTTAACCGATGTTATTTTAGCGCCTTTGGAAAAAATGCAGCCGAAGGGAGTCTGGTTGACTTCAGAACAAGGAGGCTCTTCACGCAGGCCGAGGGTCTGAGGTCCAGAAGCAGAAGACTAGCTGCCCCCGGGGAACGTGACATCAGGGAAAGAACCGGAAGGCTGGCGTCTTGCTATCTCCGCGCGCCGGCGAGCTCTCCCGACATCCTGGAGACGCGCGCCGATGGCAGCACCCGGGGAAACCCGGCTCACAGGGTGGCTGCCACGACCCACTGGGGCCAATCGGGCTGGGCACCAACATCTCAGCACAATGACATCAGCCAGGCAGCCGTCACGGGTGCCGCGGCTGCACAAACATTCCCAAAGCACTCTGGTCAACACCTGACTTCCAGGCAGCAGGGGCCCTGACAGGCGCGGCCGCCGGCGCCTGACTCACCGCCCGGCGGAGGCTGCCAACACTGACGCCCTTCTGTGCCCAAGACAAAGGCCCCGAAGCACCACCGACCAGAGCCTGCGTCTGCACGCAGTGACAGAGAGGCCTCGAGGCCCACGTCAGCTCATGCGTCAGTGACTGCCCGGGGCCAGACCTGGGCCCCTTGACGCGGTCCCTGCACACAGGCCACCTGGCCCATCCTGACATTCTCCTGCACACGGGGTTCCGGGTCCATCCTGACACTCCCTGCACACGGGGCCCCGGGTCCATCCTGACATTCTCCTGCACACGGGGCCCCGGGTCCATCCTCACGTTCTCCTGCACACGGGGCCCCGGGTCCATCCTGACATTCTCCTGCACACGGGGCCCCGGGTCCATCCTGACATTCTCCTGCACACGGGGCCCGGTCCATCCTCACGTTCTCCTGCACACGGGGCCCCGGGTCCATCCTGACATTCTCCTGCACACGGGGCCCCGGGTCCATCCTGACATTCTCCTGCACACGGGGTTCCGGTCCATCCCTGACACTCCATCCTGACACTCCCTGCACACGGGGGGTCCATCCGGCACACGGGGCCCCGGTCCATCCTCACGTTCTCCTGCACACGGGGCCCCGGGTCCATCCTCCGACATTCCTGCCTCCATCCTGACACACGGGTCCATCATTCTCCTGCACACGGGGCCCGGGTCCATCCTGACGTTCTCCTGCACGGGGCCCCGGGTCCATCCTCACGTTCTCCTGCACACGGGGCCCGGGTCCATCCTCACGTTCTCCTGCACACGGGGCCCCGGGTCCATCCTCACGTTCTCCTGCACGGGCCCCGGGTCCATCCACGGGGCCCGGGTCCTCACACTCCCTGCACACGGGGCCCCGGGTCCATCCTCACGTTCTCCTGCACACGGGGCCCGGGTCCATCCTGACGTTCTCCTGCACACGGGGCGGGTCCATCCTCACGCTCTCCTGCTGGCACACGGGGCCCTGGGTCCATCCTCACGTTCTCCTGCACATGGGGCCCCGGGTCCATCCTGACGTTCTCCTGCACACGGGGCCCCGGGTCCATCCTGACACTCCCTGCACACTTCTGCACACGGGGCCCGGTCCATCCTGACGTTCTCCTGCACGGGGCCCCGGGTCCATCCTCACGTTCTCCTGCACACGGGGCCCCGGGTCCATCCTGACACTCCTGCACACGGGGCCCGGGTCCATCCTGGCGTTCTCCTGCACACGGGGCCCCGGGTCCATCCTCCCTCTCCTGCACACGGGGCCCCGGTCCATCCTCACACTCCTGCACCACGGGGCCCCGGGTCCATCCTCACGTTTCCTGCACACGGGGCCCGGGTCCATCCTCGCGTTCTCCTGCACGGGGCCCCGGGTCCATCTGACTTCCCTGCACACGGGGCCCCGGGTCCATCCTGACACTCCTGCACACGGGGCCCCGGGTCCATCCTGACACTCCCTGCACACGGGGCCCCGGGTCCATCCTCACGTTCTCCTGCACACGGGGCCCCGGGTCCATCCTCACGTCTCCTGCGGGGCCCCGGGTCCATCCTGACACTGCACACGGGGCCCCGGGTCCATCCTGACACTCCCTGCACACGGGGCCCCGGGTCCATCCTCACGTTCTCCCTGCACGGGGCCCGGGTCCATCCTGACGTTCTCCTGCACACGGGGTTCTGGGTCCATCCTGACACTCCCTGCACACACGGGGCCCCGGGTCCATCCTGACACCCTGCACACGGGGCCCGGGTCCATCCTGACATTCTCCTGCACACGGGGCCCGGGTCCATCCTGATGCACTCCCTGCACACGGGCGGGTCCATCCTGACATCTCCTGCACACGGGCCCGGGTCCATCCTGATGCACTCCCTGCACGGGGACCCGGGGTCCATCCTGACATTCTCCTGCACACGGGGCCCTGGGTCCATTCTGACACTCCCTGCACACGGGGTCCTGGGTCCATCCTGATGCACTCCTTGCACACGGGGCCCCGGGCCCATCCTGACTCGCTCCTGCACACGGGGCCCCACCATCTGCTGTCTGGCAATCCACGTCCCAGAGAGGACTACGGGAATGGGAACCAGCCCTGACGGCCGCCCGCCTGCCTGCAGCGCTCTCACAGGCCCTGAGGGCGCACACTCACACCGACCGCTTCCCCCTCACCTGCCCGCCCCAGGGAGCAGGCCAGCAGGAGCAGAGAAGGCACGGTGAGGGACACAGGGGATGTGCTGCGGGCACTTCTGGGTCGGGCTCCCGGGGAGCCCTCCCCCTGCTGGACACCGTGTGGAGGTGCTGGGCTTGGTCACCTGGGCCCACACAGGCCCACCCTGTCCTGCCCCCACCAGGCGCGCAGCCCCGGGCACGGCTGACCCAAGCGGTCAGGGCAAACGCTGTCCTGGAGTGTGACCCCAGGACAGCAAGCAGGGAACACGAGGGAAGCACGGGGCAGGGAGCGCGGGGTGGGGGGACCCTCTCCACCAGTCAGGAAGCCCAGCCCCAGAGCTCTGCTGTCCCCTCCCCCATGTCACGGCCCCCAGGCCCAATGCTCCCCCCACCCCCACCCCCACCCCACACGCGGTGGTCGACTCTGGCCCTGCACCTTGCTTTCACCTGGGGGTTTCTGGGAAGCCTGGCGCGCAGATCGGCCCCCTGACCAAGTGTGTCTCCGCGGACTCACGTCTTCCCGGGACCTCAGAACGTGACTGTACTGGGAAAAGGAATCTTTGCACGGAGTCAGTTAAGCTGACACCACACTGGTGTGTGTGAGGGCAAGGACGGGAGTGACGCAGCCACCAGCCAAGGGGCGCCAGTCACCCGCAAACTGCTGATGCAGGAAAAGGCCACAGACTCCCCCCACGTGGAGGCCTCTGGAGGCAGCGTGGCCCCACCAGCACCGACCCGAAAGAATACACTTCTGGTGCTCGAAGTCCCCCGTCTGGTGGCCCGCTACCCAGGAAATAAACAGGAGGGTGCCTCAGGCAGGAGCCCAGCCTGGCCCAGACCCACGGGGAAAACATGACTGCACGCCTGGGGAATGCGTGTTACTCAGCGATCGCGGCGGCTGATAACTGATACACGCATCCACCAAAAGAATGGGGCGGCGTGTGCGGCAACGGGAGGGGAGGGAGGCAGGGGTCACGGGAGGGAAAAGGGGGACTTGCAGACTTCTGGCTGCAGGCCAGGGGAGGTAACGGTCCCGTGGCCTCCTCACCAGGAGACCTTCAGAGGCGAGCCTGGGGGGAGGGCAGGCAGGGCCCACAGGGAAAAGGGACAGCCGGGGGTCAGAGACGGGCCCTGGGACGCAGGCAGGGCCCCGCAGGTTCCGCCCCTCCCCACGCTGGTGCCGCGCCTCGACAACGGGCCCTGGAGCAGGGACGCCGCCCGCCCTGTGGGGCCCGCGGTGCGCCAGAGG
Source organism: Proteles cristata cristata (assembly GCA_017311185.1). Lineage (NCBI taxonomy): Eukaryota > Metazoa > Chordata > Mammalia > Carnivora > Hyaenidae > Proteles > Proteles cristata. Next base: position 123,837 of record JAESUZ010004061.1, read on the forward strand.
GGGGCGTGCGCAGGCCTGGGGCTCCCGTTTCCAACCCCGCGAGCCCAGGTCATCTGAGCAGAGGCCGACTTTGGGGTCCCGTACTCTGCTCTGGGGGTGATGTCCCTGCACGTCTGAGGTTTCTCAGCCCATTTCCCAGGGGGAGTTCTGAGGCCCACGGACAGGGCAGCACATGGACGTCATCTCCTCACAAGGAGCCCAGCCTCCCTCTGGCCTCTCCCTTACCCGCAGCGGGTGCTCTGACCGGCCCCGGGTCGGGGGGGGTGGGTGGGTGGGTAGGGGATGAGGGGGTGAGCACCCCCAGCTGTGGTCAGACCAGACTTGCTACAGGGCCAGGACAGACGTTTTCTCTTTAGATAACACATCATCAAACTCCAGACAATCGGGAAAACGTGAGGGGGAAACGGCAGGCATCGCCCAATCTTCCGGGGGCAGCCAGGGCCGCACTGTTTTTCCCAGCACTTATTTTATTGCAAAAACGAGTCTGTCACAAACACCACTTTGTAGGCAACTCATCTCACCTACGCAGCAGCGGGCTCTGTGCTGAGAACAAGAGCACACCCTCCGTCCAGAGGGCCGGGCGGTCCCGGGGAGGTGGCAGTGCTGACCTCTGGCTGGGGGACTCGGACTCCCGCGTGCAGCCCCTGTGGTCTCATCTGTCCCTTTCTGTGTCCCGTCCCTGCAATGTGTCCACACCGTGTGCTCCCATGCAGAGGAGGGCCCAGGATTCCATTCCATTCAGCCACCCGTTCCCAGGCAGACTTGCTGGTCGCCGCTCAGGCATCTGTGAATCGTGAGGCCGGGGACATATCTGGGGTTCATGCTGGCTCAGCCTCAAAGCCCAGAATGCCTGGCGCCCAGACGCACTGAGGCGGCACCCCAAGGCTGCTGCCCACCCCCCACAGCACAGCCCGTGAAGGGCATGGGTACCCAGGCCCTGCCCTGGGCGCAGAGCTGCCTCTGCGGGTGTCCAGCACCGCTGAGCCCGCAGGCCGTGGCCACGAAGGCCCCGCACAGCCCACTCCCCGGACGAGCTCAGGGCCTCTGGCTGGGAAAAGCGCTCCTTCCACATCCTACCATCCGGGGTTTACGTCCAAGTTCCCGCAGTCTGGCCTCCAAAGCCTGGGCTTCTAGCAATAAGCACCCATAGTGCTCCCGGGTCAGCCGTGCGGACGGCAGTGGCCCTGTGCCCCGTACCGCACGAGCAGGTGGAGGGGACCAACCTGGGCTCAGGGCCAAAGGGAGGCACAGTGGGGACAGGGCCAGGAGAGCGGCGCGGGCACAGAACCGGAGCGGCAGGCAGGAGAGGTTCCAGCTGAGCCCTGGCAACCAGGAGGAGTGACGTGGCCACGTCTCGGGCTGTAGAGCCGCTCGGGGTCCTCGCGCCTGCGGCTGGGGTCCTCGCGCCTGCTGGGTGCTCGGTCGAGCTGAGGGCCCGCAGGCCCGCTGCCAGAGAGCATGCCACGATTGTCCGCACGGTGGGGCCCGCCTGCCAGGCCCAGGGCGGCGACGCAGGGGCGGACCCTCGGGGCTCATGGCACGCCTCCGGGCCGGGTCACAGCTGGCTGCCGCCATCGGGCCCCATCTGCCGGGCCAGCTGCTGTCCGATGACCAGCAGGGGGCTGGCCCTATAGGACGGATTGGCCAGCAGCTCCCGAAACCGGGCCCCTTCTTCCTCCCTGGAAGAATGGAGATCAGAGCAGGTCAGCAAACTGGCCCCCACGCCTCAGGTGTCAGCACCGCCTCCCCTCAGCCACCCCACACCCAGGTGCCTCGGGGAGCAGGGAGGGCTGGACACCGGGGTGGGTAGGCCAGGCCCGGGGTGACGGGACAGAGCACCTGGGGCCTAGCGGTCACCACGGGGAGCTGGGCAGGGGAGCGGCAGTATGAGGGGTGGCACGCACCCACGGGCTTGGGACACCGGCCCCTCCCCCCGGGAGAGGGCTCTGGGCCCCCATCCCAGCCACAGACGTGGGGAGCGGAGCCACCTCACAGAAGAGGGGCCCTGCCCCTCCCTCCAGCCCTGCCCAACCAGACCTCCAAGTCCCGCCACCCGAGACCGGCCCTTCTCTCACAGGGGTGCTGTGGCGGGAGGCGGGATGGGAGACAGGAAGGCTTCCTCCAGGGGGAGGTCCTGAGCCCCCAGAGTCCACGGTGCTGGCCGGTCCTGAGCCCAGCCAGCCCCTCTCAGACGCGCCAGGGCCAGCTCGAGTCTGCTGGGCGCCCCTGGGGGACGACACCTCTGCACAGAAACTCGGGACCACGTCTGCAGCCTCAGGATGGCAGTTCCAGAGGCAGCCTGGGCAGGGCGGAGGCAGGGCGGGCAAGGCCCCACCTCAAGGTGCCCGCCTGGCTGTCCACAGGGAGACCCAACCCACTGGGCCCACTGCTCCCAAGATGCCTGGGATGGCCAGGGGCTTTGGACCCCAAGGGGGACCCCTGAAAGCGGGTAGCACTGGTCTGGAAACTTCCACACCCCCTGGTGCCCGCAGAGGGGGGCTCTCCCACCCAGCTAGGAACAGGCTGCCGCATGCCCATGAGAGGAGCTGCGGCCAAGCTGCCCACGACACCCGAGGGGACCAGGCTTGGGGTCACATGGCGGGACGCTGGATAGCACCGGGGGCGTGACGAGAGGAGACGGGGTGGAGGCGGGGGAGCCCCATTCGGGAGGCGGGCCCTACTCACAGCAGCTGCAGCCTCTGCGTGGCGCTCATGCGGCTCAACTCGGCGGGCCGGGGTCTGCTGCTCACCCTCACCCTGCCGGGGACACAGAGAGATCAGCACGGGGCCCCGCACCCCCCCAGCATGGGAGTCCCCGCAGGACCCAGCACAGCCCACCTCCCTGGGGAGCCGGCACCGAGAGCCAGGTCTACACGGCCAGCAGCAGGAAGGGCGAGAAAACCAGAGCTCTGAGCCAACACCTAAATTTAGTCTCCGGACCAGGAGGCCTCATCCTTTATTCATGTTTTCAGATAAAATATGAATGAAAGACCCGTCTCCTGGGCCCAAGTCAGCACCTGCGCCCGCCTCTCCTCACCTGCTTGCTGACTCGGGTGCCCACCCGCGGGCAGGCCCGCCAAGGTGGCCACGTGCGTCCCAACTCGGGCCCCTCAGCCCCAGGCCACCGCGGCTCTGCCCCTCTCGCTGCTCACCGTGTCCACGTGGGCGCCTGCAGGCATCCCAGGCGGTGGGCGCCACCCCCGGCAACCCCCTCCCCTTCCGTCTAGAAAATGGTGAAATCCACTGAGGTCTGCACACGCCCCCTGTCAGTGTAGACACATCTGGGAGGCCCCCACCGGGCATGGCGGGAGCCCAGTAAGCAGCTCCTGGGGGTGGGGGGGCCGCGGGGGCCGTGGCCGAGGCCACCAGGACCACCCGGCGGTTGGTCTCACCCCTATGTCCGCTGGCCTGGTGGCTCAACTGCATGGGGCCCCCCATCCCGGTTCCTCACAAAGGAAAACACGGCCTTTGTCTGCCTAACACTCGCGCCCAGGGGACCGACTTCTAGAGAAGCTAACCGTCCCCCAGTGAGCAGCACGACTGTCGGCGTGCCGGCTCATGTCCGCGGCCCGGTGCCGCGCCCAGGCGGGCAGAGGCGGGGACACAGCACGTGCAGCTGTGTGCCACCAGCCCAGGGCCCTGGGCTCCCTGCCGCCATCACCATGAAGCTACGTCACGGATGTGGAACAAGCTCCCAGTGGCCCAGGGCCGTGGTCAGGGTGTCCCGGTGGGTGCCTGGGGAGCCCTGCATTCAGGTCTGGGTGTCCAGGGCCCCAAGGCCATCCCACACACAAGAGCAGTCCCGGACCATCTGTGCCGTCCACTCGCTCTGGGGTGGGGGGGTGGGGGTCGGGTCCTGTCCCCAGCAGCTCGGCCTCCTCCCTGGCTCCGAGGAAACTGGCCCCGGGGAAGGCGGGGAAGCTCAACGCTGAAGGGCTGGCCCACCCTTGGAGGGACGGGGCTGGGGGCTCCTGGGCGGGCACAGCGGGTGGGAAGCGGGTACAGGGACCCAAGGCGATGCTCACAGCCGCCGGGGGTGGGGCACACACTGTGGTGAGTGTCGTCACCTGCACCCTGGGTGGTGCCCTCCTCCCGCCCCCTCGGGAGAGGCGCATAGAACCCTCCTGAGCCCTGACCCCTGCGTCTCCCTTGGCTGATCTCAGCCTTTCACCATGACAAGCCAGGAACAGGGACCCAACAGCCTTCGGGGAGCTCTGAGCCCCAGGGAATTACTGAGCCTAAGAGTGGTCCTGGGCCCCCCACCGACTTGGAGCCAGAGTTAGGAGTGAGGATGGCCTCAGGGTGCCTGGCTGGCTCAGTCGCGGAGTGTACAACCCTTGATCTTGGGGGTATGGGTTCAAGCCCCAAGATGCACGTGGAGATTAAGAAACAAAAAGAAAGTCTATCAACTGTCCCCATAACTTCACAGGAACACACTGAGGCGTGCACAGCAAGACGGACTGAGGTCCCTGTAGAAAGGTGATTATAGGGCAGGGCAAGAAACGCCTGGGTGAGCCTGAAGTACATGGGGACCCAGACAGGAAGGACGGGCTCCCAGGGGCACCCAGTTCCTCAGTCGGTTCAGTACCTGACTTCAGCTTGGATCATGGTCTCATGGTTCGTAGGTTCATGAGTTCAAGCCCCGCATGAGGCTCTCTGCTGTCTGTGCAGAGCCTGCTTCGGATCCTGTGTCTCCCTCTCTCTCTGCCCCTCGCTCATTCTCTCCTTCTTTTTCTTTCTCTCAAAATTAAACATTAAAAAAAGAACATAAAAAATAAAGAGCAAGGGCTCCTTTCTAGACTCGGGCAGGAAACGCCCAGGTGAGTGTGGAGCACACAAGGACCCAGATGGGAAGGACTGGCTCACACACAGCACAACGCCTCCCTGATGGGCACATCAGAGGGACCCAGGGGCCACCTGAGGGCGCGCCCAGTGGCCAGAGCTGGATCAGCCCCGGCAAGAGGAAGTCGTATTGGATTCTAGCCGGTGTAAAATAAAGACGCACGTGTCCAGACTGACATCCGTAAATGATCCAGGGGCACCCTGACACGTAAGCTGTATTTACTCTCCTCCGAAGGAGAAGCCCACATTGTCTACGCGGCTGCTCCGTCCTTGGGGGGCCGAGCCCACCTCCCCACTCCTCAGGTGTGGGCTCTGCGCGGCGACCCCCTTCCACAGGGGACGGTGCGGGTAGGGGAAGGGGTCACATGGGGGGGCACCCGGCAGACACACCTCCGCCAGGGGACCAGGGCCAGCACCAGCGGTGACAGGGCACGCTGACGGCACCCACCCGGGCCGCATGGGAGAGACGGGCGCGTCCCCCACCCACCGAGCCGGAACCCCAGCCCAGTCATGAGAAGCCATCAGGCTACTCCCACCGGGGGACACCCCCAGGTACCCGACTCGCCCTCCTCAACGCTGCCAGGGCCATGGGGGAAACTCACAGCCCAGAGAAGACGCAGAGGGACGTGATCAAGGTCACGTGGAGTCCTGGACGGGGGCCGGGACGGAAGAAGGACATCAGGGGAAACTGAGGAAACCTGAACGTAAAGTATGGGGTTTATTCCATGACTACTTTAAATGCATCATTTATGTATCAATATTGGCTCCGAGGCACCGGGGAAGAAGCTATAAAGCAGAACGCTGGGTGTGAGGGGCGTGGGAAGTCTCTGCATCTCCTTTTACCGCTATTTGGCAATTCCAAACTGTTTCAAAATAACATCTATTCAAACAAACACACAATTCCCTGGGGCCAGGACACACGTGAGGAGGGACAGTGACCCCAGGCCAGCTGGGGACCTTCCCACACCCAGAGAGCGGGAATGGTCGGCCACAGCGGCCCAGGCGGCTCCCGCCCGGGGCGAGCACACGCTTCAGGTGAGACAAGTGCACGCAGAGGAAGGACACGTGCCGGGGAAGCACCAGGGTGGAGTCTGCGGCCCAGGCCGTGGCTGTGACGACCACTCCCGGCTCCGTGCCAGACCAGATGTTCGAGGTGCTTCCACCAGGGGCTGGCCGGGGATCTTCCAGCTCCGCAGCCGAGTGGCCCTGAGCACCGGCCTGACGCCCCCAGCCCCAAGCCCCCGAGGAGGAGGGGACAGCAGAGGGACTGGCTTCTCCAAAGCGCGCGCAGCAGGCACAGAGCAGGATGCGTGTCCGGGACGGGGTGCCAGGCTGTGTCCCAGGGAGCGCGGCAGTGGGCACACAGGAACGGAGCCCGGAGGCGCCACCGTAAGGACCTCCACGCAGCAGCCCTCCTGGCGACATGGGGCCCGAGGGAGGCCCCACCGCCTGCCGACCCCGCGGCTCGGTCCCGGGAAGCGAGGCTGCTGCACCGACAGCGGGGTCAGGCACCTCTGCGGCCCTGCCTGCCTGCGCCTCCTCCGCCGTCTCTTCTCCCGCTCCGGCCCCGGCCTGCCTCCCAGCCCCGAGGTCCCGAGGCCGCCACACACGACACTCACCCAGCGGATCGCGGCGGCCGTCCGCAGGCCTCCAGCTCCAGCAGCTCGGGGAGGGCGTCCTTCAGGGGCTGCAGGTCCCCCACCACCACCGTGGCCCTCCGCCTCCGCTCTGCCTTGCGCTTCTGCTCCGCCAGCTTTATGGCCTCGATCTCTGCGGAAGGGGGTACAGGGTGAGCGAGACCAGCAGGGCACGAAGCGCCCTGGGCGCCGGGGCAGGCGGCACCCCGCCACGGAGGCGCGCTTCCTAAAGGCAGAGCGACGAGACCGAGCCACAGGCACAGAGGTGTTCCTGTTCTGAAAAGGGACCCTAGCGCGGTGGCCGGTGCGCACGGGGGGTAGGGGCGCGTGGCGAGAAGTGGGCAAACGGACGAGGATTTAAACAGCGAGTCACCTAGCTCTCCCGCGCTCCCCAAGTGCCTCCTGGGACCAGGAGGGAGGGTCCCCACGTAGGGGAGTTGGGAGCGTGAGGTCGGAGAAGGCCCAGCGGGAGGAGCTGGCAGAAGCTGCGAGCCCTCGGCTACCTGGGAGAAGCCCCGAGGGAGGCCCCAGAGACAGGAGCCCGGCGCTAGGGCAGCACGCCCACCCAGGCCCCTCGGCTGCCCAGGGCCGGCTCTGAAGAGCCCACCCCGCCTCCTCCAACGTCAGAGACACACAAGCTGCCCCAACCAGGTCCCGGAGGCCCCAGGGGACAAGGACGGCTCCACCTGCAGACCCCGTCGTGCACCGAGCCGCCCTCAATGCCCCGGACCGCAGGGGTTCACAGGAGGCCACGTCAAGGCTCCCCATGCTGCCCAGGAGAGGGTACCAGGCGCCTCTTCCCCAAGAGGGGAGCGTCCCAGGACAGCGGGCGCCCGGACAACGCGGGGACCGAGGGCTCCGGGGGGACCCCTGCACACAGCCTCACACGTGTTGGCCAATCCAAGCTGGAAGCGCTCTAAATGAGTAACACGTGCTATGTAGCTGGAGTGCGTCCGAGGCACCCAAAGACAGTGCATCACAGGGACATCCGTCAGGGCTGCAGGGGTCTGTGTCCACAGAAAGGCCACCATCACAAGAAACTCCACAAGGAAGGTGAGAGAATTTACTATGCGGAGCCTCCTGGGGGCTCAGTTTGTTAAGCGTCCGACTTCAGCTCAGGTCATGATCTCATGGTTCGTGGGTTCAAGCCCCGCGTCAGGCTCTGTGCTGACAGCTCAGAGCTGTCAGCACAGAGCCTAAAGCTGCTTCCAATTCTGTGAATGAGGTCTTCAGCTTTCTCCCTGTTCCCTGAACAGTTCTGGAACTTTTCTAGGTGGGACTGAAACATTACCTATCCTCAGATCTGAGCACCCATTCATTACAGCCTGGGGGCGCAGGGGGTAAGAAAGGTGAATTTAAGGGGGTGTCAATTCTGTGCCAACAGGCTCGGCACAGGCACCCCAGGGAGACAGCTCTCGGCGGGGTGACTTCACCACCATCACCACGGTCCCCACCCAGCCGGCTCTCCCCCGATTCTGCACTGAGCCCCAGAGCCCCTCACGCCTCAGAGCTGGGGATGGGCGCAGAGGGAGGGGGGCAGAGGTGCCTGCTTGGAGTGTCCCCCGAGGTCCGGACCCTGCCACACCCTCTTCTGGCACTGAAGGCCCCCTCTTCCCTGCAGGCCAGGTAGGTAGGGGCCTCCCCTCCACTCACAGGCTCCCCCACCATCTTTGATCCAAGTAAACCCTGTGCTGGGACATCACAGACCACACACAGTGCTTGTCCCCAGGGGCGATCTCACGGCCATCCCGCTTGTAAGCAAAGACGGACAAGGAAAGGTCCATTCTACCACTGTGTGGTCTAGAGAAGCAAGTTCTGAGTGCTTCTGGGGGGAGGGGGGAGCTCCTCCTGCCCCTCCCCCTCCCCCTTGGCTGGGGGCTCTGGAAGGTTTCCGGAGACTAACATGCCTTCATCCTAACATGCCTTCATCCTAAATGGTTTAATTTAAAACTAGCCTGATGAGGCGCCTGGGCGGCTCAGTCAGTTGAGCATCTGACTCTTGATTTTGGCTCAGGTCACGATCCCAGGGTCGTGGGACTGAGCTTTGCACTGATTGTGGGGCCTGCTTGAGATTCTCTCTCTCTGCCCCTCGTGTATATGCTATCTCTCTAAAATTTTTTTTTTTTTTATTTGGGGCGCCTGGGTGGCTCAGTCAGTTAAGCATCTGACTCAGGTCTCACTGTTCGTGGGTTTGAGCAATGTGGAGCCTGTCTGGGATTCATTCTCTCTCTCTCCCTGCCCCTTCCCAACTTGTGCTGTCTCTCTCTCTCTCAAAATAAATCAACGGACTTAAATTGTTAAGAAAATGAATAGGAAAGTCACAGTCTGGAAGAAAATCTGCGACACGCGCACTTGACCCAGGGCTGGAGCTCAGGAACAGAAGGCACAGGGCCTCACGAAACCACATGACTGGAGACGCTGTGGAAGCCGGGTGTGGCCTGTGGTAATGAGAGCCAGTACCACAGGCGCAGCCGCCACCCTGCCCTGCCGGGAGACGCAGGCCACTGTGCGCCGGCAGGGGTGTGGTGTGGCCAGTGAGGGTGTAATGGTCCAGCCACTCGGGAGAAACGTCTGGCAGTTGCTTATAAGGCTAAGCATACACCCGACCCATGACCCTGCGTCCCATTCCCAACTGCTCATCCCAGAGAAGTGCAAACACACTCCACAAAGAGGCCTGTGGAGAATGTTCACAGCCTTTTTCACAGCAGCTAAAAAGAGAAAAAAAGACCAGCTGCCCATCAGTAGGGAAGTGGGTAGCAAACGGCACGTCCAGATAAAGAAATCCTTCTCCGTGACAGAAGGGCGTGGCCACAGCTACGCGCGGCAGAGAGGATGCGCAACACCACGTGAAGCAGAGAAACCCAGACGCAAAGAGTTCATCGAACAAGATTCCACTTGTGTGACGGCCGAGCGGTACAATCTAGGGAGGTTCGAGAGAGACAGTGGTCACCTGCGGACAGTCGACAATGGGGGACGAGGAGACTGCGTGGGAAGGCGCGTGGGTCTTAAAGGGACCCCGGTTACACACGTGTGTGCACCGGTCACAAATCCCCGACTGGCGCTCAAATCAAAAATGAAAAACAACCGTCAACAGATGCTGCGCCGCAGCGGAACCATCCGGGAGAAAACGTCAGACGAAGGCGGCGGACAGACGGACAGTGTGCATGTCAGGTCCAGGTGGGTGGCATCAGATCTCCCGGGACACCCCCGGCTCATGAGAGGACACTAACCCCGGCTAGCACGGCCCCCGTTCCTACACACGACTGTAACACACACGAGCTCAGTAACCCAAACCCTGAGAAAGCAAGAACAGTGTGTTCAAACAACAGAAACGAAGAAGTTCGGACATGGAAAAGCAAAAGTAGCAGGTGGGCACGGCTGGGACGGAGGCTGAAGGCAGGGGCGCAAGCGCAGAGGTGTGGCGAGGAGAGGCCGGCAGCCCTCTGCAGCGAGGGCAGAGAGCTGGTAAGAGAGGGCTTTACGGGAAAGTATGCGTGGAAAGTATGCAGCGAGACAGAGAGCAGCCAGCACGGGAAGAACATTTTAAACGTCCTCTAGACGCTGTAGCCCAGACCCGTGCAGCGCCCCGGGGCACCATCTGCCAGCTTTCCAAACCTAGCCCACGGAGTGTCCGTCTCCATGCCAGGGGCTGTGACAAACAGTATCAATGACTGAAACACTTCCTTAAGAAACATCTGCAAAGTGACAAAAAATAATCAGAAACTGACAAGTTTCTCTAGAAAATTTAAAATGTACATTTTCTTTAAAATCTTCAAGGAGGGCGCCTTAGTGGCTCAGTCTGTTGAGCGTCCAACTCTTGATTTTGGCCCAGGTCATGACCCCAGGGTCAGCGGTTCAGGCCCACTTCAGGATCCGCACGGACAGCACAGAGCCTGCTTGGGACTCTCTCTGCCCCTCCCCCGCACGTGCGCGCGCAGCTCTCTCTCTCTCTCCCGCTCAAAATAAACAAAAAATACCTTCGAGGAAAAAAAATAGTTTTAACTGTGAGAAAATATACAGAATGTTACAAGTTATTTTTAAAAGTCAACCAGAATCACACTAAAATGTGAATTAAAAAAGTTACACAACAATCCTCACAAGAAACTCTTCAGAAAACCATCAGCGAGTTTCCAGCATCATAAGAACCCTGTTTTCCAAAGAAGACTGCAGGGAAGAGGGGCACCGGGCATGGCGCGGCGGCCGGCTGGGGGCCCTCAGAGAGGACTGTGCCGTCCCGGCCCAGAGAAGGGTCCGAAGGGCACTGCCAGCAGGAAGGTGACCTCATGGACACGCTGAGCGGTTCTGCAGTGACACACTCATGACAAGCAGGGTCATGTGCGTGCTGACACGCTAACCCCGCGAGGAGCCCAGAGCCGCAGGCATGGGGGGGACGGGGGAGGGTAGGGAGGACAGGAGGTCAGGGAGGTCGGGGAGGACAGGGAAAGGAGGACAGAGAAGCAGGGGAGGACTTGGAGGTCAGGGAGTCCAGGGGACGAGGGAATTGGGAGACGAGGAGGTCGGGGGCGAGGAGGGGGCGGGGGGCGAAGGGGGAGGCGGGCGGGGGAGGCGGGGCGCGGGGGGAGAGGCGGGGCGCGGAGGGCGGGGGCGGGGAGGCGGGAGACAGGGAGGCGGGGGCGAGGAGGCGGGGCGGAGGCGGGGGCGCAGGGAGGCGGGGGGACGGGGAGGGGGCGGGGGCGGGGGAGGCGGGGGGCGGGGGAGGGCGGGGGACGGGGAGGGGGCGGGGGCGGGGAGGCGGGGACAGGGAAGGCAGAGAGAGAGGGCAGGAGGCAGAGAGACGAGGGAAGGCGGCGAGGCCGAGGCGCAGGCGGGCGCGAGGCGAGCGCGAGGCGGCGCGCGGAGCGGGCGCGCGGGGAGAAGCGGCCCGCGCGGGAGGCGGGGGCGCGGGGAGGGCGGGGGGCGGGGGTCAGAGAGGACAGAGCCGGGAGACGAGGGATACACTTACTCTGCAGCCACCTCTCACGCCTCAGCTTCAATTTCTCCTTCTTGGGTAAAATGGCCCGGGCGTCCGCACCTGGGGACAGAGCACAGGGGTGGGTGAGTGGAGCCCTGCACCCGTGCCCCTCAAGGCCCCTGGGTGGGCCTCCCCAGCAAGCCCTCCCGCCCCGACTCCAGGGCGGCCTCCAGGAGGGTCCCAGGGAGGCCACCCAGCTCACGAGGAGACGTGCGCTTTCCGGCCGGGCAGAAGCACGGGCCCCGCCGGCCGCCATTTGCACAGGTGCTGCCCAAAGCCAAGGGGTCTCGGGGGAACTGGGTCTAAGCGAGAGGTGGTCCTGCATCTTATCACCAAATCCATGCGCCGTAGTGAGGAAAACCCGCTTCTCTTCACACAGCGCCTCCTCTGGGGGCTGGCTGTCCCCTCCTGTCCCCTCTCCTGCTCCCCCAGCAACGGGCCCGCCCGCTGTCCCACCGCATGGTGACGCCCCCCGGCCTGGGCAGCGGGTGGCCTCGCCGTCGTACCCCATGGGGCCTGCACCTCCCCGTTCTGCGGACTACGGTGGCCCCCAAATGCACGGGCTCAACTCCTAACCCCAGGACCTCAGAGCACACCTGTAACTGAAGCCACGTCTTTAACGGGGTGACGGAGGTAGAAGTAGGGTGGCCCTCGCCCAACGTGACTGGTGACCCCCGAGGGATCAGGACACAGCCGGCGCAGGGACGAGAGGACTCGGGGAAGGTGGCCGTCTGTGTGCCCAGGACCAGGGCCCCAGGGGGTGCCCCCCCCCACGATCCCAACCTCTGCACCACGAGGGAAGAAACGCTTGGGATCCAGGCGGCCCGGGTGCGGTGTCAGCTCCGGCCCCCCAGCCACCCGCACGGCCTCCTTCCCGGGAGCAAGGCAGAGCGCCGCGCTGCCGCCCCCAGCCTGGCGGGAAGCTCGCCTGCCCACGGCCCCGGAGCTGCAGAGCCAGCCGGAGTCACCGGGGCCCACGACGGAAGGGGACAGGGCCGTGACCCTGTTCACTGACTACCTGGACAACCCTGCTGGTGTTCAGGGCACGTCCCTGGCGGGGACCCTACAAACCAGCCCTGTTTCACAGAGCAGAGAACCCGGGCTCAGAGGAACTGCTCACGGGAACTGTGAGCGGGGCCAGAAGGCAGCGGCACAGCTGAACCCACCAGGCCAGCACCCCAGGGACCACCGTCCTGGAGGGTCCTGGAGACACAGGACCGGGACAGCGCTGAAGCCTCACAGAGCCCAGAAGTCACACGCGGCCCTGGCTGCAGGACCCGGGGCTCCCTGGGTCTGGCTTGCTGACCCCAGCGAGGTCCCCTCCTCTGTGCCAGGCGGACGGGACGGGGGCAAGACAGAGGAGCCCCCGCCCTCAAAGGTGCATGAGGGGAGGGGGAGGGGAGGCCAAAGCTGCCGCCACCGGGGCCTGTGCCACGCTGACCAGACACGGGCTCCCAGCTGGACAGAGGCCGCCGCCCGTGTCGGCAGAAGCCCCTGTGGCCCCGAGGATGGGCCTGCTGGCATGTCAGCGGTGCCGGGACCCTCTCCAGCCCTTCCTTCTCCGAGGGCAGGACGTGGGGGCCGGGCCGGGGCACGCCTGGGCGGCAGACACCCACCAGAGGAGGCCCTCCCGCCATCCTCCAGTGGACGGGGGAGGTGGGGGGGCAGGGTAACCGGCACGATCTGTACATTTACGACACAAAGCCCGAGAGATCACGGCCACCCTTCCGGAAGTCTCCTGACCAGGGGAAGGGCAGAGCTGCCGTGGGCGTATGGCACGGGAGCCCGGCCCGACCTGGGGGCTGTGGCGAGCACCGCTGCCAGGCGCCAGGGCAGAGCCGAGCCCGCCTCCGGCCCACGTCAGGGCTGCGGCGCGTGGGAACACGGGCCGGGAGGGCGCCGGGCCAGCAGACTCCGAGCGCCGCCGACAGGCTCTCTGCCTCCCCCTGCTCTGAAAAGAGAGCAGCCCCAGGGCCGGCTCCACTGCTTGGCCTTAACTGGCCTCCCCAGGGCCCCGGCGGTGGGAGCCCAGGGCCTACTCCACTCAGGGCGCGTGTCCCGCTCTGTCTCCACCTCACCCAGGCTCTGCTGCTGTCAGTACACACCCCGACACAGGCCGGTCTGAAGGAGGGGGCCTGTGAAGCCAGACCGTCGTCTCAGGGACGGGCACCAGACCCGTTTTCAAGCCCGAGACCCCGGAGAGGTTCGATCCCTCCCCGAGACTAAGAGTCTGCACGTGGCCTCGCGTCCCAGCTGCCGGGCGTGCCGGCGTGACCTACTTTTCCCTCCACCGCCCAGCCCCTCCCTCCGTCCCCAGGGAGCCGAGGCCCTGTGACTTCCCAGTCACCCTAGCTCGGGATGGGGGGGGTGACGGGGGGACAGAAGGGGCCAACCACCCCAGCCACGCTGCCCCAGCGGAGGCCGCCCTGGAGGGCTTCTCTCGGGAGCGCCCAGGTGCCAGCAGGGGAGGGGGCCCTGGCTCCGTGCAGCCTTTGTGACGCATCCTCAAACACACACAGGGGAGGGACACCATGAAGAAGTGGAGTGCCTCCAGCCGCCCCCCCTCCGACCCCGGTCACTTACAGCAAACCTCACCCTCTCTGGCAGCCGCTGTGACCCCTGCGCCCAGGCCCGGGGACTGCTCTCCGCCCACCAGAGTGCCCCCAGTTCCTGAGTCAATGGCTGTGAAAGGGGACCCCCCCGGGGACTGCTCTCCGCCCACCAGAGTGCCCCCAGGTCCTGAGTCAACGGCTGTGAAAGGGGACCCCCCTGAACACTGGCACCACAGTCCGTGGGGGACACACCCCAGGAGAACGGGCGGAGATGGGTCAGAGGATGCCCAGGGGGACAGAGGTGGCCGGTCCTATCCACTACCCCGGAAGCCCTCACTCCTCTCCAGTCCGAGCACCAAGCCCCTATCGCGGCCCCACATCGGGACCCCCTGGGCTCAACACGGGACAGGCCACCTACATCTCTCTGAGCGAGGACGCCTCTCCCAGGTGGACGGGAATCCCGGTCAGGCCATGGCCCCATGTCACTGCCAGGCTGGTTCTACACAGGGACACACCCACAGGGTCCAGCGACCCAGGGCACCACTTCACGCCCCATCTAGGAGCGCCCGCTTCAGATACAGCCCCGGAGCGTCACCAAGTTCTGCCCTAGCGCACAGTTACCCCCACCCCACCCATCAGCCTCCTGCGCAGGCGGTGGTTAGACGTGAAGCCCTGCCGATGGCTGCGCCGTTTCACTGAGGGATACACTGAGGCCCAGAGGCGGAGCCTGCCTTGAACCCCGCGGAGAGCACGACGACACGTGCCGTGCCAAGGCCGACAGGCTGAGTGTGCTGCGGGCGCAGGCGGCCCCCATTCTGATGCTCAGGACGAAGTAAGCAGATGGGATCTCCAGTCACCTCCGTGACCCACGACGGCTGAAACACCAGGCTCAGATCGCAGGGCTGGGCGCCACAGCGCCGGCCTCCCCGCCATCCAGCAGGGCTTAAAGTACCGCGTGCAAATCTGGGCCCCAGTCTCTTTCAGGGCCACGGTTCTGGGCATGTCTGACCTTTACTCCCCCACCCCCCAGTCAGCCAGCTGCCCTGGGGGGGTGGGGGAGGCGTCCAGCTGCCTGGGAGGGGGCGGTGTCCAGCTGCCCTGGGGTGGGGAGGCGTCCAGCTGCCTGGGAGGGGGAGGTGTCCAGTTGCCCTGGGGGGGTCCAGCTGCCCTGGGGGGGAGGTGTCCAGCTGCCCTGGGGGGGAGGTGTCCAGCAGCATCTCTGACGTGTGACAAAGGGGCAGCACTGCTCACTGGAGCAGGAGCGGAACGCCAAGGCTTGGGAGGCCTGGCCAGCCCAGGGTGTCCGGGACCCAGCAAACAGCTCACGCTCATCCGAAGGACTGGGGCAACTCTCCAGAACCGAAACACAAAACTTACGACCCCCAACCCACTGACCATGCGGGCACAGGAGGCAGGGTGCCCGACCCACCCACCCACCCCTGGGCCGCCTCCCCGCCCTCAGGTACAGAGGCCACAGCTGCAGGCGTCCTGGGGAGGAGGTGCGGGCGCACACGCAGGGAGGGGCTGCTCCGACGGGAAGGGCTGCGGGCAAGACGCGGCTTCCCCGGGCCAGACGTGGGTGTGCGGCGGGAGGAACGCGGCTGCGGCGCACCGGCCTTTGGGGAGCCAAGTACAAAGTAAGCGGAGCTGGGCGAGGGCGCGAGTGGCCGGCCCAGTGGCCCGCCTCTGCCGCAGCCTGCTGTCCGTGTGTGACATGGGCCCCCAGCGTGGAGTCCAGGGAGGACACGGTTACCGCGCACGTGTCACACACCGTCTGTTCTCGCAGAACTAGCAGAAGAGTCAATACAATTAGTTTTCTGTAAATCACGAAGCTGCTTCTGAGGCACCAACAAACGTGTACAAACACTAGGCACGTGGCCGCAGGTGTGAGAACTGCTCCCAAAGGGCCTGGGGACACGAAGCCCGTGGACAAGGCCTCTCGGGACACCGAGGCTCCCGCCACACCTAAGACACACATTTGGGGGAGATTAAGTGGGAATCGGTCCCGTCCCTCTGGACATCAAAATAAGATCTCAGTGAATTAAATATATAAATAAAATACAAAACCATAAAACACTGCAAAAAACACAAATGAGTCAAAAGACACAAAGAAAACAGCAGCTTAACTACATACAAGCTGAAACCTTCTAGAAGTGAGTTCTGTGAACAACTCAGAAGGCACGACTGACGGCGGCACCTACACACAACAGGCCGTTTCCTTCCCATGGAAAGAGCTTTTCTGAATCAATAAAAGAGACAAACAGCCTAAAGAAATAACAGTGCAGAAACAGGGTGTGTATGTGGAAGCGCGGCTGATGGAAATCAAGGAAGTGCAGTTTACAAACCGGCCCCCGCGGCTCACCCTGCAGGTGAGCGAGCCTGAAGTGAGCGGCGGCCGGCTGGGGCGGGAGCTCCCCAAGGCGGCGTCTCTAGAAGCCCGTTAGGCGACATCTATCGACGTCCACGGTTTTACAGGCTCCTGTGTCGGGTCCCCAGGCGCCCCAGGCAGGGGCTGGGGATGCAGACCGGGGGCCCAGGGGCCATTCAACTCCCAAAACCGTCTACTGGCTTTTTAAATGTCTGTGCACCTGACTCGGCAATGCCACCACTATGTGTCCGTCTACAGACATTTACCAGCACAAGGATGGCAGACACGACGGCCCTCACACGACAGGCCCAATGGCCTCACAGAGGAGCAAGGTGCCTGGTGCTGATGGGCAGCCACGCCCAGCACTCAGGGACACGAGGGGCCGCGGCCGGCCACGCCAGAGTCCCCACACGGAGTCTCCATGCTAGCGTGTGACACGCTCCCAACCCACTAGGGAGGGCAGCGGCGTGACCCCTACTCCAGGAAGGGAGCCGTCAGTGGGCGAGCCGTGGGCCCTCCGGGGAGGGGGGACTGGCCCGCACCAGGTGGCCGGAGACACAGCCACGCACAGAAGGCGTGTGCTCCCCGCACGGCAAGGCTGGGACGGGAGGCCACCTACAGACGGTGCAGCTGGACTCCCTTCCCTTGGTCTCTCCGTTTTCCTCAGGATCCACTGCGCCCCATAAGGAGACTGCCTCCAGAAAAAAGCAGCAAAGATATAAAAAAACTGGGGGACAAACTGCCCTAATCAGACACGAAGTCTGGGAAGAAGAGTATCAAGGTTATCAACCGAAGAGGCCACCTCAGCATATCTCCAAACACACACCCAGCAAGGCTCACTGCCAAAGCCGCCTTTCTGTTGGTGGAAAACCTCTCCCCAGACGACGCCCCGAACTGTGGCGCACGTCAGGAGGGAGCACTCAACACCCTGAGCACCAAGTGCAAACGTTAAAACACAGGATAAGCCGGCCGTCCTGCTCTCAGAGCTGAAGATGGATGGGCAAGCAGTGGCTTCGGTTCTGCAGCCGCAGAGGGGCCCGCGCCAGACCCTCGGGCGGGCCCAGGACCGGCACCCGCGGGAAGTGCTCCCTCCTCCGTGCTCCCTCGGAGCAGACCGTCCTGCCGGCACCGGGGCCCCCACCCCAGCACGACTGGGCTCACCTCCTGTCTGCTCCTCCGAGACCCCTCACCCCCGCCGAGCTGGCGCATCTCCGTCACCGTCTCCAGGCCGCCAGCAGGCGGCAGCGGGCGGGGGAGCCCTCCAGGTAACAGAGCCAGAGGGACGGCGAGCAGCACCCGAGGCTAACGGCTCATCGCCACGGGCCCCTCTCCCAGGGAAGGAGGCCTGCAGACAGCACCCCTGCAGCCCAACCTGCGTCAGGCGGCGCCTCCGCCCTGGGACGCTCGGGCCGAGGCCGGTCTCCCTCGGGCAGGGCTGGAGGAAGGGGGCAGCGGGTGAGCTGCCCCGAGGGCCCCCCGAGCACTGTGCGCACGGCACGCTCTGGCCTCCCCTCCCAGTGCACCGGGCACCGGCACGGTCCCGCAGCGGGGCAAGGACAGGCCCTGCTCGGGGCTCCTCGCCGAGACCACACGTGCCCTCCCCGAAGACGGCCGCCGCAGAGCCCGCACGGCGGGCGGGAAAGTCACGGGCAGACAGGCAAGCGCTGGCCCTGCTCAGGTCCAGCCGTCACCTGTTTGTGTGACGTGCCTCCCTCTGGGCGCAGGGACGTGAGGACCCACCAAGCGGGAAGAGGCCAGGAGCCCCCGCAGGTCACCCTGCTGGGGGCTGCGGAAAGCAGCCGACGGGAGCACAGGCGCCGGAAGGGAGGCAGCTGCCGGGCCCGCGGACACTAAGTGCCGATGGTGCAGGATCCGGTGGAGGACCGACCGGCCGCCTCGCAGTCGCCCAGGACACAAGCGACAGCAGACCAGACGGGGTTCCCTGCGCAACAGGAAGGTGCCGAGCACCTGAAACGGCTCCTCACCCCGCACCCAGAGGGCCAGGTGTAGAAGCAGCAGCCCGCGTGTCCAGCAGCCCCCGACACCGCCGTGCCCCGGGGGGACCAGCACCCGCCGCGACCGAATGACCCCCGCGGCCATATAACTCCACACACCCAATCGGGCCCAAAGAGCACTGCTGGTAGACGGCACTGTAAATACAGCGGCCCCCTTGGGAGGAAGGTTCTGGAGTGGGGGGAGAGGAGAGAAGGCTCTCAGGGGAACCCGCAGACCCGCCTGCGACCAGGCCCAACTCTGCCAACGGAAGAGCCCGGGACACAATTCCAGAAACCCCTGTGCCCACGGCAGACGGCCCTGAGGAGCACCGTCCCTCCTCACAGGCCGGCCACGTCTCGCCGCTGCCAGGAAGGCCGCCGGCGTGGGCGTCCCGCCAGCCTCACAGGAGGCACCCGGGACGATCCCCAGGCACACGTCCCCCAGGAGGCCTGCCCCGCAAGGCGGGAACCCTGTCCCGACAAAGGGCAGCGACACAAGCTGGGCCAAGGGGCCCGCTGGCCATTCCTGAAAGGGACCAGGCGACATCAGCCTGACCAGGTGTGTCTGTGTGCACGGGGAGGTCACAAATACAGCACGCCACACAGGGACAGAGGGACAGCGGTCCCTGGTGGCAGAAGCAGGCTTTAGTCTTTCCTGTAACACACCATCTTCTCCGATCCTGAAGTGCCACCTTTCACAAAGGCAGTTTCGGGGGAGGCCAGCCGCACCTCCCAAGTCTCTGCCAGGGCTCAGCACGGAAGGCTCTGCATGGAGGGCACTCGGGGCGCCCGTTCATGCACCAGCCCCGCCACCACGGAGCCAGCAGCTCGGCCAGAACAGAAGAGCACCGTTCACAGCCCGGCCCCTGGTGCCCCCCAGACTCCAGAGCAGGCCCCCAGCTCTCAGTGCCCCTCCAGTGGGTGGAAACGTCCGCTGCAGCAAGACGCCAGCCCTCGAACAGCCGCCCCCACCCCGCCCACCCGATCCTCACCACTCGTGTCTCAGTCAGTCCTAAGGAGCTTCAATCCGGCCGGCTGCTTCAGTCTGAGGGACACAGCCCGTCGTGCTGCCCACAGGGGCCGCCAGCACGTGCTCCAGGACAGAGCAGGAGAGGGGGCCGCCACGGGCCTCCCTGTCACCTGCGGGGGCCACACTCTGCAATCTGAGGTCTCCAAGGATGAACTCACGGGCCCCCAGCAGCCCCTCCTGCAGATGAAGGAGCCAATCACAGACGGCCTCGGGCGGAAAAGGGGGCAGGACGCGAGGGAGCCGCTGGGTCCTGACCACCCGCCCAGAGCGCAGCGGGCGTTTCTGAAGCACATGCTGCCTGGGCCCGCGCTCCAGTCGGCTCACTCCTCACTCGATGAAGGAAACCACCCCCCCAGTGCCAGCGGGAGGCCTTGCGGAAACTCCTGTGGCTCCGCAAGAATGCCAGGCTGAGAGGACGGAAAGTCACGGCTCCCTGAGTAGAAGAGCTCGGCCCCCAGGGACACAACGGAACATCCAACACGACAGGTCCTCCCCCAGCCCCACTCGCTGCCACAGGAGCCGCTCAGGCGCAGGACGGGATGGGACCGGAACAGAGCTACCGAGGGTCACAGGCAAGCGCAGGCACCATGCGTGAGCAACCCCAGGGCTTGCACCTGACCCAGACCTAGACCTGGGCCCTCAGCCAACAGGCACCCCGAGGCCCTCCAGCGTGGCTCCCGTGGCCTGTGGTCCTGGTCCTCTTTCCCACAGACCTCAGTCCTGCGGGGTGCCGCCCGGCTCACCTCAGCCACCCCCCTTCACTGTGCCGGGGGTGCACACAGACTCACCTGAGTCCACCCTGAGCCAAGCCAGAGACCCTTCATGGGAGGATGGAGGGGCTCCCGGCTCGGAGGGGCCATGAGCATCCCTGCGGCCCTGGACCAGGTGCGAGTCGTGACGGGTGGGGCCTCCCCCTGCTGTGGCTCACACTGAGCCCAGGCCTTCCGGGTTCGTCCCCTGTGGGCTGGGCAGCACTGCTGGAGTTTGGGGCACCCGTGCTGGGCCACACCGGGAGGAGGGGCTCGGCTGTGGCTCTGAGACGGGGCCCAGAGAGAGAGAGCCTGCCCAGGGTCTGGCCGGGGCCTGCCCACTGCTCACTCTGAGCCCAGGCCAGGCGGGCCTCGGTGTTCAGCAGGCGCTCACCACACTACGCCTACCTGGCTCTGGCCGGGCACAGACACCTCCTCAGGCACCAGACCCCCCACCAGCCACAGATTTCGGCCCCCTCGCTGCTCAGGAAGGACGGGCGCAGGAGCGGGATGGGCAGAGGGCGAGCCGCAGGCCCTCCGGGGCGCTGCCATGCCCCCGGCCTCCCGGGCTCCTCGTCCGTCAGCACGGACGGCACACACACGTCCTCACGCGGCCAGGCCGCCGCGCCCACGGGCACCACCAGGTCCTCCTACGGCTGGCCCCCCACGCAGAGCCGTCCAGACTCTGGCTGAAGGTGCGAGAGCAGAGAGGAAGGATAGAGTACATCCCCATGCCTCCTCCAAACCCCGACCACAGAGGGAGTGGGAACCAGGCCCGTGCCCCCCAGCCTCGCACCCAGGCAGTATCTGGACCATCGCCACAGGGCCCTCCCCGGCTCCCTGCTGTGAAAATAATGGGCTGGAGGCAGACCGAGGCGAGAGTGGCACCGGCCCTTTCCTGCCACACCGCGGACACTGTGGGCCAGCCGCCCTCCAGCGGACCCCAGGCCCAGACAGAAGAGCCTTCCTCCCAGCGCTGGGCCTGCGAGTCGGGGTGCCCCGGGATGGGACACAGCAGGTGCGCTCCCAGGGGCTGGGTGGGGGCGCTCCTGCCCAGGGCCCACACCCACAGCAAGGAGCCAAAGAGGGGCCCAGGTGTCAGCAGGGAGCTCACAGCCAGCAGCCTGCAGCCACCTACAAGGGGTGGGCAGCACGGCCCACTGACGGCCTCCGGGGCACCCCTGCACCGGGCACAAAGGCCCACGAGGGAACCCCCTCAGCCAAAGCTGTCCCCAGGCAGCCACCAGCAACACAGCAACACCTGTGTTCCTGGCCTGGGCCTGGGCCCAAAGAGCAAGAACCCCCTCTCCTGTGAGTTTCCCATTTGAGGTGGTGTGGGGAGGGCTAACGAAACCCTCTGGGGGGGGCCACCCCTCCTTCACGCTGGAGGAGGAAAAGGCCTTGAAGGGGGAGCTTTACAAATGCCCTGAAGACAACACCCAGAACTACGGGGAGAGGGGCTCCTCTCCCCGCGGCAGGGCCAGCCTCCCAGGCCCGGGTTGGCCTAAGAGGAGACGCAGCTCTGCCGCCCTCTGCTGGACAGCCTCCACGCCTGCACCTGCTCCCACACGAAAGCCAAGGTCACGGCAACTGCAGCCAGGGACCCAGGAGATGAAGAGGAGAGGCACACACTGCTCTGCTCCAGGGTCCCTGCAGCAAGGTCCCTCCCACTACAGCCTGGGGCTGCCCCAGTGCACTCACCAGCACCTCCCCCCTACCCTCTCCCACCACAGCCCTGTCAGCCCCCAGCACCTCCGGGCAGCCTCCACGCCCTCCAGCGTGCTCTGTGGTGGTGCTGACGTTCTTCCCTCCCAGCCTTCTGCTCCCACACCCCTAACCAGGCCCGTCCTCCTCCAGGCCTGCCCTGGCCTGCCTGCCTCTGTGCGCTTGAGTCCTGGGGCCAGCACTGCCCAGGCCGCAGGACGGAGTTCTGGCCCGAGTACGGGTGCCCGTGTGACAACGGACTGTGCTGTTTTCCTGTGACTCTGAGGCACAGAGGGCCACGCAGCCAGACACAGGACAGGCTCAGGGTGTCCCGGGCAAGGAAGGACACAGGAGCCGGCCACTCACCCCGGACCTGCCCTGGGCCCGCAAAGATGGACGCAGAGGAGCTTCGAAGCCACTTCACACCCAGACCCACAAGCCCACAGGCTCTGGCCCCCAGGGCAGAGCCGGGTTCTGCCGGGGGTGGGGAGCTGCCTGCAGCAGGAACTGGGGTGGCCTCTGCCTCTACACCACATCCTCCTGCCCCCACACGGTGCCCCAGGAGTCCACAAGCCACCACAGAGAGTCCAGTGGGTCCCCCACAAGGGAGCTCAGCACCCCTGCCTGGAATGGAAAGAGGGCCCCAGGAGGGACAGACTCGGCTCCCAGGCCAGCAGGGTTCCCATAGCTCTACGTACAAACAGGAAAGAGGCCACCAGCCAAGCACCCAGGGTCAAACAGGCCCCCGTGCGCAAGCATAAGTCCACAGGAGGGGAGGGGGGACACGTGTGCGTGCTGGGGTAGGGGCCCAGGAGTGCACATGCTGGGGACACACAGCGGCCCTTGTCCACGCCAGGGGATGGACCCCAGGCAGGCTTGGCCTCCTCCGGAACACACTCGTCGCACAGCGTGGCCCCCGGCTGGAGGCAGGCAGCAGTTCTATTTGTGGCTCGGCCCAGCGTGAGGACTGTGGGAGAGACACGTCCGCGCTAATCCAGGCCGACAGACGCCCTCGGCCTCGTGGCCCAGCAGGTGACCGAGCGGCAGCTGAGTCCTCAGATGCCACCTTCTCCAGGGCCTGCACCTACCCCAGGCCACCAGCCCCTGCTCGCACCGAGGGAAACACATGGCCCATCGTCTCCCCGTGGGACCCAGGACCGCTGAGCAGAGATGCAGGAGCGCAGGGTCCCATGTCTGCGGGCAGGTCAGCTGACGCACCAAGGCGCCACCGCTGCAGGCACTCCCCCAGAGGCAGCCACGGGACTGCAGGGGCTGCTAGGACCCAGTCGGGAAACGGCAGGGACCTGGCCATGCAGAGCCAGGAGCTGGGAGGACCAGTCTGGGGCCCAGGATCTTCAAGAGGAGACCAGAAAAGACGGGAGGGGCTCCTGAGCTCCTGTGGCCCCAAGCAGGAGCCGCCAGGCTAGTGGCCAGTACCTTCAGGGGGGGCGGGGCACCAGAGGGCACAGGAGAGTGAAGAAAACCGGGCTCAGCAGGGCTGGGTGGGGTCCTGGCTGCGGATACCGCAAGGTGGGAGCTCGGCCTCAGCCGCTTCCCCAACCGTGTGCAGGAAAGGCAGGGAGGAGAGGAGACAGGTGTGGGGGGGAGATAGGTGTGGGGGGGGAGACAGGTGGGGGAGGAGACAGGTGTGGGGGGGAGGAGAGAGGTGGGGGCAGGAGAGAGGTGGGGGCAGGAGAGAGGTGGGGGCAGGAGAGAGGTGGGGGCAGGAGAGAGGTGGGGGAAGATGTAGGGGGAGAGGTGGGGGAGGGACTGGACGGTGCGTGGGACCCCAGCCGGCAGTGCCAGAGGGAGCATGCGGCCATTCCCAGGTGGGGACCCTGACTCTGAACCCAGCAAAGGGGAGTTCAGCCCCTACGCTGTCACCCCAGCCACCCCACACCATCCATGAAGGGGACAAGGTGCGCCAGCCCCCCGGCCAGCGTGGCTGGCAGAGCCAGCCGACCGAGGCAGGCCACGGGGCACACCTGCCCGGCAGATGCCACGCTAAGCAGACGCTCCAGAGTCCAGCAGCCAACGACATGGATCAGCAGGGTCCGGTGCAGGTCTCCACCTGCACAAACGCCCTGTCCCCTGCACTCCCCCCAGACTGTCAGAGACGCCGGCACGCACAGGGCTTCTCCCACTCTCTGCCCGGGGTCTTCGCCCGGAGCCGGCCCCTCACAGAGACCCTGCCACGCAAGGCCAGAGGCCAGCGCAGGACTCGGGGCCCCAGCGCCCACGAATGGCCTGGCTGACCTCACCCCTGCAGTGCCCCCTCTCAGGGGCATGGGAATCTGGGTGCCCTGCACCTCAGTGGATGCGGCTCCCACTGAGATGTCTGCCAGCTGCCACAGGAACAAGAGCCACACATTCGAGGCTGCTCCCACTGCAACCCCAGCGGGGACAACGTCTAAGGGCCACAACAAGTGGCAAGAGCCCAGGGCTCATCATTAGACAACAGGTCAGGCTGGGCTCGGTCACCCCAGTCTGAGCCCCTGCGACCTTGGGCTGTAGGCTTCCAGCTGTGCAGCCACAAACACGACACTCACCATGGGGACAAACAAGAAGGTGAGAGCGCGAGCCAAGCACCCTGTCTCCCGTCTGACCACTCCCCCGCCCCTACTCCACAGAGCGCTCGGCCTGTGCAGGAAGAGATAGGTGTCCCAAGAGGCAGGCGGCACACTGGCCCAGACCAAATGGACCAACCAGGCAGAAGCCATCCTAAGGGGCAGAAGACCAACAGCCTCACAACCACAGGGGGAGGTGGGACGGGGTGGCGGAGAGGCCACAGGTGGCACGCAGGGGGAGACACGTCAGCTCTGGGGGAGGAACTGCAATTTAAGAAACTCCTGAGGACGGGGCATGGGGCTGGCTCAGTCCATCAGGCATGATCTCGGCTCAAATCAGGATCTCACAATGGTGAGTTTGAGCCCCGAGTAGGGCTCTGTGCTGACAGTGGAGCCTGCTTGAGAGTCTCTCTCCGTCCCTCCCCTGCTCGCTTGCTCTCGCTTGCTCTCTCTCAAATAAACAAACTTTGAAAAGAAGAAACGATTTTATAAGTGAAACACTGTTTGCTACAAAATAATCCAGTGTGTGTTGAAATAGGGCGATGGGTACATGAGTTCTTTTTACCGTTCTTTCTACTTTAGTACTTTACATTTTTCCATTAATAAAAAGCCTTCTTAAAGCGTACAGGTTAACCTGAAGTTTGCCCCGGCCCACACGTGAGCGCTACAGACAGCCGGCCCAGGGCGCACACTCTTACCTCTCCTGACGGACGCGACGCTCCTCGTGTCTGGGTCCAGCTTCTGCACCAAGGCGCTGGGGTCTATCGTGGTCCCGGCAAACACATCAGCGTTCACGAAAGCCCATTCCTAAGAAGGAAAGGAGAAGATGTCAGACTTCTCCATGCTCCGGAATGCAGACACAAGGCTGGACACAAAGCAGGGAGAGCCCTCGGGGCCTCCGGGTGAGCGAGGCTGGGCCAGCCCCTGCTCGGAGGGCCTGGGGGAGGCAACCTTCAACCCCCGGGGCTGAGCCCGGCTGGTGGGAGCCCAGACCCTGGGGTTCTCCGCAGCACTTCTTCCCACCTGCCTCCAACCACCAAGAGGGCTCTGCTCCCGGCGTGGGGACGTCTTAGACCAGACTCGGGGCTGGCAGTGACTGTGAAGTACGAGCTCCCCGCTCAGGAGCACTGTGACAGGAGCCGGGTTCCTTCCGAACCCGCACCATCTCACTCTTCCCTTCCCCGTTTCACAGCCACAGCTCCGCCTCAACCGTCTCTCCCCAGGTCAGTTTCCGGCCCACGTTCTCCCCGCGGGGAGACTTCAGAGCCCTCCCAGTCACGCTCTGCTGAGCCCACCCCAGGCCCACCCGGCTCGTTCCAGCTCCCAGCTCCAGGGCAGGGACCTCGGAGCGACCGACTGGAGCACTGACCCCCCGGGAGTCACAGATGAGACAGGAGCGGGGGGGCGGGGGGGGAGGGAGCCCAGGGCGCAGGGCTGGCAGCCCCGAGCTCCCACAGGCGGCCCAGCAGGGCCCTCCCACCACGGAGGAGCCAGGGGAGAGGAGCGCAGGGTGCAGGCCCGGCCGCCCACGCGGGTGCGCGCACACCCACCCGCGCTCCTTCCGTACGGTGGGGCCCAGTCCACGGTGGCGCCGCATCTCTCACCGCTTCAGGGCTTGGGAACGGACTGGGACAGGTACCGACGCCGCGGTGTCCAAACGTCTTTGAAGGGTCACAAGGTCGCTACGTGACTGGACGTCAGGGCCCGCCCGCTCCCTGTGCACGCTCTTTTCTACAAGGGCCACCTGCTGCCTGTCCGTCCCGCCTGCCCAGTGTCCCCAAGGTTTCCTTCCCAGACTCCTCCTACTTCTACACCTGAAACAGGCTCCACCTGATGAGTCCACTTTCTGCCCTCACAGCATCTCATTCCGATGCCGACCCGCACTCACGGTGGGCGGTTCCTTCCACCTGTGGCTGGAGCCCTGAGTTCGGGAGGGTTCTGCCCACCATGGGAATCCCGGCCGGCACAGGAAACCTCCGGCAGGTGGGCAGGGAGAGGGGTGCGGCAGACTGTCTCCCAGCAACCATTTAACTGAAGAAAATTAAAGACCTCATCAAGAACAGAAAGAATCTACTGGGGTGCCTGGGGGGCTCAGTCAGTTAGGCACCCCACTCTTGGTTTCAGCTCAGGTCATGAACTCAGGGTCGTGGGATCGAGCCCCATGTTGGGCTCCGTGTTGAGCGTGCAGCCTGTTTGGGATTCTCTCTCTCCCTCTCTCTGCCCCTCCTCCCCCCAAATCCCCCATTCTGCTCGCTCGCTCTCAAAGTAAATAAACAAACATTACAAGGAAAAAAACAAACCACAGAACAGAATCTACGGCTTAGGAGCTAAGTCCTGCTCTCCGCCCCCACCTTACAGGGAAACTCCCTGGGGGCTCTGCTCCGGTTCCCCAGCTCCCAGCTGCTGACCACTCCCACCTTGTGTCACAGGCTCTCTGGTCCAAGAAGGTGAGCCGGGCGGTGGGGTCCCTTCTCCCGCCCCCGCCCCCACTGCTGGACCGAAGCACCACCTGAGGCCGGGAAGGCTGAGAACAGCAATTCTCACCCCCCACCCCAGCTTCTATGGGCCGTAACAAGCCGAGAAGACGACGAGCGGCCACCCCCCGTGCCCACTTGTAAAGGGGGTGTCAACAGGGAGAAGCTGAGGCTGTCCCTGCCCCCGTCCTCGTGTGGGCACAGAAGTCCTGTGTGGAACGTGGGGACTCGAGCCTCAGGTGCTGTTGAAAACAGGGAATCCAGGCAGACAGTGGGGGTGCTTGTGGCTCAGTAACACCAGCAGCAACAAGGTAAGAGCTGAGAGAGTGGAAGCTTCACAGAGACCACATCGGAAAGAGAGCTAAGCGCCCTGTAGGTAATGGTCAACCCTGGAGATCTCGGCTGCCCCCGAGGGCAATCGGAGCTGGACGGGGCACACGAGAAAGCGCTCCCCGAACCAAACATAACATGGGGCAGAAGGCCGACGGCACAGGGGCCTAAGCACAGCCTCTGAGCAAACACTGGCTCAACAGTAAGCTGGTGTGGCCCAGGGCAACTCCCGGCAGCGGCAGCTCTGTGAAGGTCAAGGCTGTGCGGGGCCAGGAATGGCAGAGGGAATCTCCAAGCTGCTAGTCCCTGGATGAAAGTGGATCAAAATGTAAAACGCCCTGAAACTGTGACAACAGGCTCTGAGCCACACACACATATCCAGTGTGAAAAGCAAAAACCTAATGGGACAAAGGGGCTCAAGCACAATCTTTGACCAAAAAGTGGCTCAAACCTACCCAGGCGGTCGGCCTGAAGGATAAAAACAAAAGAACATGAGCAGGGAGATGAGAGGCTGCATGCAGACTTCACATAGTTCAGAGCCAGGCCAACGAACAAGTACAGTGACCAGGCAGACACCCCCGCACACCCACCCAATTGCCACAATACATCACCATGAAGATTAATAAAGGGAGTCCAGGCGCCAGCAGGGGGAGCTGCAGCCCCACTATTCAAGGTCAACTACAGGTCCAAAGGGAAGAGACCGACTTGACCTTAGACCTTGCAGGTGGATAGACTTTCCAATCCCTTACCCCACCCGGCCCCCACCACAGCTCAGCCAACAAGAAGTTGAAGGAAAAAGAGAAAAAGAACAGAGCCCTACAAAAGAACATAAGAAAAAAAAGGTCTTAGAGAAAAATGAACAGAAACAGCCTCACAGACAGCCCTTCAGGAAATGAACTCAGAGCACCAGACACATGCCTGCAGGTGAGCCTAGGAAGTACTAGACAGACAGACAGAGGCAGGAAAAGTATTCAAAGAAATAATCACTGAAAACTCACCAAATCTGAGGAAAACGCTAACCGACACACACGGAGCTCAAAGACTCCAGGTAGGATGAGAAGCTCCACACGGAGTAAGTAGGAGAGCTACACGGAGACACAGCAGAGCCCCGTTTACTGGCAAAGAAAAAGAACACCCTGGAAGCAGTTCGATGCATGGCTGACCTCACATACGGGGAGCCCCAAACGACACACAGCTGGCCCCCCACGTATGGGGAGCCCCGGAACCATGCACAGCTGACCTCACGTACAGGGGACCCTGGAACGGTGCACAGCTGACCTCACACACGATGGAGACCAGCAGGCAAAGGGACTACATTTCAGTGTGGAAAGACTAAAGCAGCCAAGAATCTTATACCCAGCAAAACTATCTTTCAAAAAATGAACATAAAATAAAGAGAATCCCTCATAAACCAAAGCAGAGATAACCTGCTGCTAGCCAACCTGCCTTCTAAAAATACTAAGGAAGTGTTTTTAAGTCGAAAGAGAACGTTACTAAACAATAATCCAAAACAAAACAAGAAGCCTGCTAAAAGTAAACACATAGCTAATTACAAAAGATAAGTGTAAGAATCTAAGGTTGGGCTGTAACACCAACAGACACAGCCTGCAGAAGAGTTAACAGCAGGACCAGGGGAGGGGCTCACGTAGTGTGAAGGTTCTACCTTCCTCTGAACCCAAGATGGAAACACTGACCTGCATCGTAAGCCCCACGTCAACTGCTAAAGGACATGAATTGACAACGATTCTCTTCACGACCAAACCCTGCTTAATCTCCCCCAGGGTTCATGCGGTCTGGTCTGCGGTGCCCCTTGAGCTCCTCAGCTGACTTTCCACAATACCAAAAGCACAAGCAACCAAATAAAATAACATAAACTGGACCTCATAAAAAATGAAAACTTGTGCTTCCAAGAATAATATCAAAAAAGAAAAAAGACAACAAAAAACTCACAGAACTGGGAAAAAATATATGCAAACCACATATATCTGGTAATGGTTTAGTATCCAGAATATATAAACAACTCTTACAACTTAACAACAACAAAACGCACAATTTCAAAATGGGCAAAGGACTTGAGGAGACATTCTCCAAAAAAGATCTATAAATAGCCAACACGCCCATGAAAAGATAATTAACATTATTAGCCTTCAGGGAAATGCAAATCAAAACCACGAACTCCCTCCTCACGTCCACTAGAATGGCCATAATCAAAAACACAGCCAGTAACAAGCTGATAAGGACGCAGACACTGGAACCCTCACGTATTAGCGCAGGGAACGTGAATCTGTGCAGCCGCTGTGGAAAGCACAGAGTCCACACAACCTAGCAGCCGCGCTCCCAGTGTCCACAGGGGTATCATTCACGGTGGCCCAAGGCAGAAACCACCTTCCCATCAGGGCGTGAACGGATGAAGAAAACGTTGGGCGGCACAGCGGCAGCCACTCGGGGGAGTGTCTTCACGCAGAAAATGAACGAAGACATAAACACCGCTGCTCTAGAAGTTAGGACGAACCTCAGAAACACCTTGAAAGAGCCCAGACGCACAGGCCACACTCAGCGCTACCCCATTTATACGCAGTCCACGCGGTCAGACATACGGACATCAGACCCCACCCACAAGGGCCTGCTCAGGAGCCCAGACTCGGCCAGGGTGGCAGCCACACTCTAGCATCCCCACACTGGCCCTGGGTGCCAGCACTCACGTGTCAACCCCGCCCAGGAGCCCAGGGAACACCACCTACACAAAATAGTGTTCTGGACACGAACAGCAAGCCACAGGCAGATAGAAAGTGGACCTGTGGTGGCCAGACTAACTGATAGTAAGTTTAGGGTTGACGGATGGTGGCTCCATCCGTCAAACCTGAGACTCTGGCTCAGGTCCATGATGTCACAGTTCTCGATTTGGAGCCCCATGCGCACTCCTGGGCCGCTGTCCCACTGAGAGAGGCCCTCCTGGCCCTGGGCCAGCGTTTGTTCCTGCCGTGACGTCAGAACCGGGTGTGGTGGCAGCGGCACAGAGGGTCTGCCCCTTCCGTCCCTGCGCCCGCCAGGCCTCCCATCGTGTCAGTGACCCGGAACCAGCTCCCAGGGTCCCTGCACGTGGTTCACCCGTCTTTGCCTTTCCTTAAAGGAGTGAGCTTTTAATGGAGCAAATATCTGTTAAAAAAAATGCAACTTCTGGGGCGCCTGGGGGCTCAGTCAGTTAGGCCTCCGACTTCGGCTCGGCTCAGATCATGATCTCACGGTTTGTGGGTTCCAGCCCTACATCAGGCTCTGTGCTGACAGCTCGGGCTGGAGCCTGGAGCCTGCTTGGGATTCTGTGTCTCCTTCTCTTTGCTGTCGCCCACTTGCCCTTTCTCTATCAGAAATAAATCAACATCTGGGACTCCTGGGTGGCTGGGTCGGTTAAGTGTCCCACTGCGGCTCAGGCCATGATCTCACAGCTCCGGAGTTCGGGGTCCACACTGGGTTCTGTGCTGACAGTGCAGAGCCTGCTTGAGATTCTCTCTCCGCCCCTCACCCACCTGCACTTTTTCTCTCAAAAAAAAATAATCAGGAAACAAACAAACACTAAGAAAATATGTATAGGGTTTCTTTTTGGGGTGGTGAAAATGTTCTCAAGAACACCCCTTGAACTGGACACTTCACATGCGTGACTTCTAGGACACGTGAATTACACGGTGTTATTCCAACACGGGGGTTACAAGAGCCTGCCCGTGTGTTCGAACGGCTCCGAGCTCAGCAGCTGAGCGTCCCCGGTCCTGAACCGGCGCCGCCGGCTGGGGCAGGGCCGTGCGCAAGGGTACACGAGGCTGTCGGCGGTCGCAGTCCCGCCCGAGGCCGGGCGCCCCCAGGCCCCGCCAGGCCTCGCCAGCCCCCGCCAGCCCCCCGTTTACGGGCGGCGGGAAAAGCGCGTGCACGCGCCCGCGGGCCCGCCCACCGAGCAACACGTGGTCCGCCCGCCCCCACCGAGGAGGAACTGCCGAGGCGAGCGTGCGACAACCCGGACGAACCCCGACACGTCCCGCCGAGTCCGGGGAGCCCGCCGCGCAGGGCTGGGTAGGATGGGCGTGCCCGCAGGCCGCAGGGTCCCCCTAGGACCTCGGTGCTCAGCCACACCGCCCCGGGGTCCGCGGAAGCCGCTCACCTTCGCCGCGACTCCGCCGGCCGAGGCCTGCGCGGGGGCCGCCTCCCGGGCCGGGGGCGCGGGGCCGGGCGCCGCCTGCCCCGCGGGCCTCACCGCCGCCTGGTGCACCCGGGCCCGCAGCCCCCTCACCTTCCCCATGCTCCCGCGACGCCCACAGCGGGCCGGAAGCCGCCTGCGCCCGCCGCAGCGCCGGCCGGAAGCTGGTCCCGTGCGCCCCCGACCGGGCGGAAACCGGAGCCGGGTGGCTGCGGTCCGCCCTCTCCCCGCGGGCGCCGCCGCGCATGCGCCCGGGACAGGCGTGGGCAGCCGCGGCTCCCGGCGGCCTCCCTGGGACCTGGGGGATGATGGGTACAGCCGGGCGGGGGGGGTGGGGGGGTATAAAGTGGCGGAACTGAGAGGGAATACGCTTGAATCTAAGGGAATCCCAACCACCCTTGATTGAGCTAGCTCATTTGTCTTAATTAACCTACTTAACTTTGATTAATTAACTTAATCAGGTTAATTAACTCTAATTGAACATTTATTTCGTGTCCACTTTTTTTTACAGTTTCATTTACTCGCATACGATTCCTTGAAACTGGAAGGACTCGACCGTTTAAATGGTGAAGCGGTGAGGGGGTCGCCCGGGTGGCTCAGTCGGTTGGGCGTCCGACTTTCGCTTAGGTCATGATCTCGCGGTTCGTGGGTTCGGGCCCCGCGTCGGGCTCTGTGCTGACTGCCAGCTCAGAGCCTGGAGCCTGTTTTAGTCTGTGACTCTCTCTCTCTCTGACCCTCCCCTGCTCACGCTGTCTCTCTCTCTCTCCTAGAAATAAATAAAACATTAAAAAAAATAAGTAAATGGTGAAGCAGTGCGAGACCGCAGGCTGGGAAGCTCTGGGAGCAGGACCCAGTGAGCCCTGCCCTCTGACAGGCGCAGTGTGCTCTCTGGGGTCAGGGGCTCCTGCGTATCCAAGCCGGATGGGTGCATTCAGGGAAACAAACTCGGGGTGCGTGTGATTCCCATCCTCAAGGAGCCCATTGTCCTGTTGGAAACACAAAGTCGACGAATCTAGAACAAACCAGGCTATGGTTTTGGCCACACAGGAGTCCAGACTCAGCCAGGGTGGTGGCCACACTCTATCCCCCTGACCCTGGGGAGGCCCTGGGCGCCAGCGCTCACTGCTCAACCCTGTCCCAGCCGGGGGGAAATCCACCCACACGAAACGGATTTTGGAGAGGAATAGTTAGCCATAGGCAAAGCTAGGTGCCATTTCTCAGGGAGGACACAGAGGTGCTCGCCCAGCGGGGACTGGACAGATGACACATTGGCCGCTGAAGGTCAAGGTGACGGGATCTGTGACTTACTCAAGGCCACATAACCAGCTGCAATTTGTGTCCACTCATCTATTCCAGGCTTTACTGAGGATACGATATTCTAGAAAAGGCAAAACTATGGCAAGTGGACACATCCTACTTGGGTTGATGGCAGGTCCATTCAGGGTGGTCCCTGGCCGGGCTGTGCAGGAGCCAACCTATCCAGTTCCAGAATGTCCCAACAGCGAATGAGGCCATTCATAGATGAAGAAGGCACCTCAGAGACGTCAGACCAGAACACACAGCGGTGACTTCACAGCATGGGTCCAGACTGAAGCCACAGAGAAATGTGTCCCTGGAAGAAAGCCCAGAAGCCCTTGTCCAGCTCGGCATTCCCCACTCCGTAAGAGCCGTCCTATTACCTGCCCGGTGGCCGGCCTGCATGTGTGACCAGCATCTGCCAGTCCAGGCTGGTCAAAAGGAGAACCCAGCTTCCTTTGGCTGGCGCTCTTGCCCAGCCGTGAGCAGCACCCGTACTTCTGGATGCGGTGGGTGTCAGTCAGCTCGGCAGATGGCTTTCTGGAATGTGGAGAAGGCGGTGCCCCCCAGCCCAGTCTGCACCCGGCCAGCAGCACCTATGACTTCTTTCAGAAGGTGTCAGAGAGAAGCCTTGTTCTCTGGTTCTGTGCCACAGCGCAGGTCCACAGCTGTGCCGTGAGCTAGCAGAATGAGACTGCGGAGGTGATTGCTGAGGCCCTGAGAATGCAGAGAGGAGCTCATTGATTAGGGTGCATGGCACAGATGAAACTCAGCCAGCCCTGAGGCTTGCGCCCCTGGGCGCTCCGTGCAGCCCTGCGGATTGGCCCCTGGGCGCTCCGTGCAGCCCTGCGGATTGGCCCCTGGGCGCTCCGTGCGGGGAGGGAGCTCTGCGGCAGCGCCTCTGTTCTAAGGGTCCAGGCAGTTATGACCTAAGCATTAACCTGCTCTGTCCTCTGCATCAGCCGCCTCCTCTCGCCTCCTCTGAGCCGTGGCGAGGCAGGGAGGCCCAGGTTTGGCTCCCGGCCCCAGGGACACAGTCCCTTGTCTAACTCAGTGGAGATGTCCGCCTGCGGCCGGCTCAAGGCCTGCTGGACAGCTTCAATTTTAGGGTTTGCTTTTTGCCTCTTCTGTGCAATGCAAGCTTTCTCAATACAGGGAAAACAACGTCCAACAAACCGAATCCGTTGGGAGTTTTTGCAAGTCCTGGGGCCCCTTCTCTCTCCATCTGTCCCATGGTCCCTCTGGATGCCCCCGTATTCGTGCTTTCCAGACCCTATCCCGCTGTCCTGACGCTTCCATCTGCACCTGAAAATTTAGCGAAAATCTCAAAACGGAATTCTTGGTTCTGATCCCAATCTGTCACTGCCCCAGCAGTATATCTGCCTGCCAACGAGGGCTGCCCACGCAGCTGCCCCAGCCAAGAAGCGGGGCGTCCTCTGGGCTGGCTGCCCCCTCCCTGTCGCATTCAACCCAACAGCCCCCTTATCTCTCCCCCTTATCTCAAGTCCCCCACCCCGACGCGCCCCCGGGGCCGCCGGGGCTCCTGCCTCTAGCTCTGCACCCCTATCTCCCCAGAGAGGGCCCCCCAGGCCGGGACCGCTCCCAAAAGTCTAGCCTGGCCCTGTCTCCCGGCTCCGCCCCTCCCAGCTCTCACGCTCCCTCCCTGTCGACCCCGGAGTCTGCTTTTTCTCGGACTTTTGTCGCCTGAGGGCGCTCGCAGGGCAGCGGGGTTTCCGGGCGGAGCTGGGCTGGCGGCCAGGCGCACACGGGGGTCGCGGGAGACATGCCGCCCCGGGACCCGGAGCCCCTTCGGCCGCCGCCCGCGCAGAGCCGTCTCAAGACCTCGGGGTGCCAGGGTCTGGGGTCCCACTCCCCCGCCCTCCGCTGTCCCCTGGGCCTCGCTGAGGGACTTCCTGTTGAAGCATCAGGTGTCCCTGACCCCACGAAGCTGCGCTGAGAGCGACCGGACACGGGCAGTCACAGTCCTGGGACGTGGACCCCAGCCCTGCCCTCGCCACGTGCCCAGGGTCAGCACGTCCTTTCCTGGGGTGGTCAAGGGGGTGGCCACCAGCCTCCTGCGGGCAGGGCCCGGCCCATCTCCCCGCACACTCGCTCCCCCCAGCCCCTACCCGGCCGAGTCTGGGTCTTTGGATGCGGAGGCCTCCCTCGGGGAAGGGGGTCCCTGTTCACACGCACCCAGGAGGTGGCCAGACTTTGAGTGATTTAGGCAAGGGAGGCATTGATGTGGAAAGCAACCGCTAAAGAAGAAAATTAAACTTGCTCGTAACTTACAGCCACGGCGGGTACTTGGGACGGCAGAGTGACCTTCCTCAGGGAGCTTCGATGCCTCTGTGCGTGTTCTTTGCTGGAGCCAAAACGGGACCTGAGTCTGACATTAGCCCGACCTCCAGGACCCTGTAAAACTCCCTTGGAAACTTCCTTTATTCTACACACACACACACACACACACACACCTCCGCCAAAGATCAGGTATTCTACACACACACACACACACACACACACACACACACACACACACACACTCCGCCAAAGATCAGGTAGGCCACCATCCTCCAAGCACATGCCCCCCTGCCCCCATATACACGGGAGGGGTCTCCTGAGTGAGGTTTTACTAGACAGCAGTAAATGACCTTTTCCTAACAGCGGGGAGCCCCTCAAGGCCCTGAAACCTTGCTTCCAAATTCCTTAGAGACTGTCCCTTCCCTGACCCCCTCCAGACCCGGTGCAGCTCTTCCTGCGGGCCTGTCCCCGCACTTTCATAAAAACACCTTTTTTGCACCAAAGATACCTCAATTCTTCCTCGACCATTTGCTCCGGAACCCCAACATTTTCTCTTTTTTTGTTTTATTTTTGAGAGGCAGAGAGCTTGGGCACATGAGTGGGGGAGGGGCAGAGAGAGGGGACCGAGGGTCCGAGGCAGGCTCTGCGCTGACAGCAGGGAGCCCGACGCAGGGCTCCAACTCACCAACCGTGAGATCGCGACCTGGGCCGAAGTCAGACGCCCAACCAACTGAGCCCCGCAGGCGCCCCTCAGCATTTTCCCACCAGGAACTTCGAGCCTGTTTCCCCATCTCCACCGCGGGGCTGCCAGCCTGGGGTGCTTGAGGGGACAGGCAGGGCCCAGGAAACACCTGCCGGCGGCGCACTCCGCGGATCCCAGGGGCCCAGAAAAGATACCGCCATGCGTCCTGGTTCTCAGCTCAGGCTGGGGGCTGGGGACTCTGGTGTCAGGGGTGGGCTGGGCGGGGGCAAAATCCTGAGCCTGAGCCCAGCCCTTCCTGCCCCGGCCGGTGCTCCATGACTGGCTGGGAGGGCGGGGCGGCTTCCTTCCCCCTCCTCCATCTTCGGGACCCTTCCTAGCAACAGGGACCAAGTGACCCCGGGAAGGGGACGCCCTGCTGCAGGGCGGGTGGCTGAGACGAGCCCCACTCTGCACGCAGTGGATTCCATCCACCAGCCACAGACTGGGAGACTGAGGCAGGCTCCGAGTCCCGCCGTCCTCTGCCTGGCCTGGTCCTGGGAGGGCCCCTTCTCAGACACCCAGAGGGCAGAGGCCGGAGGGCAGCTGCGACCAGGCGAGGGGGTCTGTGCAGCTGCCCCCTCGGTCATACTGCCCAAGAGAGGTGACTGGGTCCTGGTGACCCGGCCCCAGGCAGGAGGAGCCTGACACGGAGCTGAGAGCAGGGAGCCGGTGCGTGCTCACCTCCACCCTCCCCCTCGTGACCTTTGGCTTTGGTCCAGGGACTTCTGGGGTTAACAATGGCCTGTTTGAATCTCTGTGGGGGGGGAGGCGGGTGCATCGGTCGTCTGAGCATCTCCATAACCCGATGAATTTCCGGGAGCCTCCTCTTTGGCTCCTGGACCCTGCGATGCAAACGAGCTGGGGCCAGTGGAGTTCCCGAATTTGGAAACTCTTTGGGCAAAAATGTGTCCAACTCACTGCATGATGTCAGGGCGAGTGGAGGAAGTGGTGAGGGAGGGGGCGGGAGGAAGAGGCCCAGGGAAGTCGTTTAGAAGGCACAGGCAAGCTCTGCTCTGCCCCATGGAGGGATGGGGTGGGAGGGGGGTGTGGCTGCCCAGCCCCGGGGGGAGGGGGGGCCATCCCAGCGCCCCAAGCCCCAAACCTCCAGCTCCTTTCTTGCCTTTCCTTCAACCCTCCCCCGGGCTAGGTAGCCACTGGGTCCCTTTGCCTTTGTTTCATGGTCTGAGTAACTTAATTTATGGTTAATATTCTTTTCTGATTGTAAAATTAATATGTGGCTATCATAAACTATTTGTGAAATTTAGAAAACTATCTTTTTTTTAATATTGTTTACATTTACTTATTTTTGAGAGACAGAGTACAACTGGCTGAGGGGCAGAGAGAGAGGGAGACAGAATCTGAAGCAGCTCCAGGCTCCGAGCTGTCAGCATAGAGCCCGACGTGGGGCTCGAACCCACGAACTGTGAGATCATG
Source organism: Proteles cristata cristata (assembly GCA_017311185.1). Taxonomy (NCBI): domain Eukaryota; kingdom Metazoa; phylum Chordata; class Mammalia; order Carnivora; family Hyaenidae; genus Proteles; species Proteles cristata. The sequence goes on from JAESUZ010004061.1 coordinate 161,012, forward strand.
ACTTGAGCTGAAGTCGGACGCTTAACCGACGGAGCCGCCCAGGCGCCCCTCCCCACAAAACTATTTTAAACAGTTAAAATCATTTTGATTCCCTTGCCCAGAGGTGCCGGGCAATGAACAGCCAGTTCCTTCCAGCGCCTTCTGCCCTCTCTCTGGGTCTCACAGCTTTTTTTGACTTGGAATTTTCATTGTTGCTCAAATATGAAGGGGTTGGGTCTCCCTGGTGCCCACTCAGCGCACAGGCCCGGGGGTCCACCCAACCCAGCCCACAGCCCACGTGACCTTCAGCGGGGATCTCCCTCCTGGACGGGGTCACACCCACATTGGGGCCAATGTTCCCTCCTCCTGCTCAGCCTCGCCGTCACCCTGCCCAGCCAGCTCCTGGGCACCCGGCCATCCTGTTCTGAGATCTTCCCTCTCTCCTACCCCTCTGTTATTCACCAGCCCTAGTGGGCTGGGTCCTGGGCACTTGGCCCTGACCGCCCCTGCCCCGCCCCGTCTTTCCAGGCTCTTCGGAGGGCTTCAGATATTTCATCTCAGCATCCTGAGAGGTGGACCCTTCACCCCCATTGTACAAAAAGAAAAGACACCTTTCAGGAACTGGGTGGCGGCCATGCAGCCACCAGCCCAGCGGGTGCCGGGGACTGCGTCCAGGCTTCCCAGGGCCTAGGCACGTGGGCCACCGCTGCTCACCTGCCCGGCTTCCTCCGCAGGTAAGACTGGCCCGTGGGGCCCCACGAGGGAAAGGGCTGCCGGCCCCTTGAGAGACAGAACGGGACGGAGAAAGACAGAACCCTGCCCTCTGGCCTGCAAGGGCCCCCCAGGTGAAGGAGGGGGAGATCTTTCTGGATAGGTTCTTCTGGGCTATCACAGGGTCCAGAACTGAAGGGGAGGGACGGAAGCAGACGGGCAGAGATGGAGCGCTTCCGGGGAGACTGGGAAGGAGGCCCGTGGCCCCCGCTGGATGTCCGCAGGGTGATGTGGACCCGGGGGGGCAGGCGCCGAACGCCACCTCTGGGGTGTGGGGGGAGCTGGGGAGCCGCCTGAGACGCCCCCCTCTCCCTAGTGCAGGAGGAGGAAACCTGAAACCTGGGGGAGGGGCCAGGGGCGAGGTGTCAGGAGGAAAAGGGCCCCAGGGTCCGCTGCAGCTTCCTGTGCTCCGGGTCTGTACCCCCTTCGCCCCCCAACCAGACGGAGGCTCTGATGTCCTCCCCAGACTCCTCCCAGCACCAAGTGCCCCCTGGGTGCAGGCCTGGGGGGGCCTGAGGCGCAGAGTCTGGCCTGGGCGGTGCCCCTGCTGATGACCAGACCGCCGGGGAGACACGCAGGCCCCGCCCCGGGTCAGGACCCGCACCCAGCGGCTGGGCGCGGACCAGGGGTCTGCATTCCTCACCGGCGCCTGGCCGAGCACCTAGGCCTGGATTTCCAGGTGCTGGGTGTAGGCCCTCCTCTCCCACACGCTGTCCTCTGTCCCCAGAGAGTCGCTGGTCTAGAGCAGGGCCCTGGCTGGTTCGGGGCGCAGCTCAGCTCATGTACACGTGGATGGTCTGTGGCTGCTCAGGTGCCACAGAGGCCGAACTGCAGCCCTGCGACCCGCAAAGCCAAGAACATGCATGACCTGCCCCTCAGGCTCTTTCTCCAGCTGGGCGCTGTTCTGGGTCCCCACGGGCCGTAACCCCACCCAGTGAGTAAGGCCAGTGATCACCGACCATCCTCACTGGCCGGCAAGGAGACTGAGGCCAGAGGGGGCTGCTTGTCACCGAGCCACACAGCTGGGGAGTCTGGGTCTTTGTCCCTCACCTCTGTACAACTGACATCACACATTTGTGTGTGAAGTGTCATCCTGAGGCCAGAAGATGGGCTGGCTCCTTACCAGTTAGAAGCACAGCGGGGAGGCCCGTGGAGAGACAGCATTTAGGTTGGACCCTTTAGGATGGGAAGTGCAGGGGCAGGTAGGGAGGGCTTCAGAACTGACCATTCAGGAGAGACAACACAGGTGAGTTCAGGGACGAGACAGGTGATTAGATCTGGCTGAGGCGTGGAGTGCTGGTGGTGGAGAGAAATTGAAAGTATACTTTCTGGGGCGCCTGGTGCCTGGGGGGCCCAGTCGGTTGAGCCTTCATCTGGCTCAGGTCATGATCTCGTGGTTCATAAGTTCAAGCCCCGTGTTGGGCTTGAAAGCAACAGTGGGGAGCCTGCTTGGGATTCCTTCTCTCTCACTCTCTCTCTCTGTGCCTCCCCCCAAATAAATAAATAAGCTTTAAAAAAAATAATGAAAGAAAGTGAGCCTGCTGGAGACCTTCCCAGGGATCCTGGTTGGGAAGATAAAGTTCCTCACATATTCCTCCAAAATCTCAACCTGGCTCGAAAGCGGCCTTCTGGGGCAGGCCAGGAGCAGGTACCGCCGTGTCAAGTGGCCCAGGGGGCCTGGGTGGCCGCGCCTTCCTCTGTATCTTTCTTTCATGCTGTCAGCATTCAGGGAGGCCGGGTTCTCATGTGCGCTGCACTTCCAGGAGGAAAGGGAGGAAAGAATTTAATTCCTAGCTATTACATGCAAAGAAACCAATGCAGAAAAAGCAAGTTGTTCCCCCCTCCCAGGTTCAGAAGTTAAAAGATAGAAGTAGAAAATTCAACAAGAAAAAATTTCAGATATAGACACTCCCCTCAAAAAAAAAAAAAAAAAAAAACTTGCTCTAGTTGTATTGAAAGCTCCGTATCGTTTTGTCTGTCATCTTTTTATGATTTGCTACTTTACATTTATTGGGCACCTGTTGCGTGTGCTTGGCTCTTTGTGGGATGTTTTCACCTGTCTTCATTTGTCCTCACAATAAAGGCAAGGGGTGAGGGAAACAGGCCCAGAGAAGGAAAGGAATTGAGTGTCTAGACACTACTACCACTGCCAGTGGCTTGTCTGTTGGAGCCCAAGTGCAAACTTCTCTCCTAGCTCAGCATCCATACCCCCAAACTAGGCTTCTGGAGCAAGAGGAGCTTAGAAGGCAATCATGAAAACTTAGTCAATTAAAGTAGGGTTGGAAGGTGCAAAGTTGCTTTCACAAAGGCAGTCCAGACTTTCAGTGGGCACCCATTCCTAAAGATGTCCACAAGTGGCTCATTTGGCATTGGCAGAAACCACACACTGAACAGGAAATTCCAATTTGATAAGCATCATAAGGAGAAAAATGACCCTGGGACCTGAGTTAGAGTTAGGTGGCCCTCCTGACCTACTGGAGCCCCATAGGCCAGCCTGGTATTCACAGTGAAAGGAGAAATTAGATTCTAGAGGTCGGGTAAGGCATTATGGCCTGTTGTGGTAATGAGGATGTTAGGTTCTCACACCCCCGCCCATCCCTCACATCTCTGTAGAACTATAAACAGTTTCATTTTTTATCCAGGCTCAGTGCTTTTATTATTCTAACCATGTAAATGTGTACTACTGAGCCAAGTGGACATTCTACAATTACATTTTCTTCTTTATGCAACTTTCTGGTTTTCTCCTAGAGTTGATCATTGCTTACCTTTTTCTGGCTCAATATTCTTTGAATTCAGAGCCAAACTCTTCTGCCCTCCAACAGGTTCTCCATGTCAAGCCTGTTGGTTAATCTTTCTGTTCTGATTGATGAGTGTTGAGCAGCCCCTTCAGGGTCCTTCCTTTAGGTGAGTTAGGGAACCAGAAATGCTTTCCCATGGAGGAAAGCTTGACATGATGATGGTAGTTGAGTGGTAAGCGGGGATGAGGGTACCTAGGCCAGCATTCAGGACAGTAGGTGGCTAGAAATGACCCTAACCTCTCAAATATCTTCCCTACATTCTATGCTCACCTGGCTGCCCCAGCACCTATGTGGCCTGGATGTGTAAGGATCTCCATTGCCCTGGCAGAGTGACTTTTTGCCGATTTGTATGGAATTGTTGGAGATCCAGTGAGAGAACTATCTGGAGCAATTACCAGGGCAAACACTGTTTTCTGCTCTGTTCTGCCCACCACCGCTGGAGCGTGCCTGCCTCCTGCCACTGCTGCAGCTGCCTCTGCTGGGTTCTCCACCCCTGCCTCCCGAACAAAAGGACCAACAGCTGAATCAACATTGCAGAAGGAAGTTGCTGGTAGGAAGAAATCAAAAAGAAAACAAAAGCAAGGATGGGGGAAAGGTCAGGAAGAGGCGAGAGTTGGGCCAAAAGGAAGTTTCCAAAGGAATGCAAGATAGGAGGGTGTGAGCTGCGAAAGTGCCATCACAATCTTGCTGTTGAGCCGAATGCCATCATGACACCCTCTCAAGGGCCAAGCTTGCTTTCTACCATTTGAATACTGGGTTGTTCTTTTCCTGGTGCTTCCTCTGATGGGTGGGCCCCAGTTCCCATGTCTCATGCTCACACAGCATTGTGGGCTGTGGTGCCTGGCTCTCCAACCTTCTCCCAGCATCAGCTAACATCCTGCAGCCCTGCCTGGGATTCTCTATAAGGGGAGCCTGGAACCCTTTGCCTCACATTCTCCATCATTAAAATATTTCTTAATCTTCAAACTCTCACAGAAGAACCGCCCTGGGCCTCTTGGTGCTGTGTATGGTGGGGACGTGGCTGGGTGGGAAGTGGGGCTGGGGGCCCCGGCCAGCATTCAGGGCCCCAAGGAGATGGAAACACCCTGCCTGTCACCTCTCTCCCTCCTCTCCACATCACCTGACTGTCCCCTGCCCCCCACCCCATGCCGGGAACATTTTGGCAGATCCCCACTCATTCTGCCTTGTTCACTGTGCCATGCGTGTCCCTGAACTGGGCCGCGTCATTCTGGAGAGAACAGGTGGTGTGCTCTCTGGGCACCCAGCTCAGTGTTAGGCCAAGTACCATGTCCTCAAAAGCACCTGAGGAAATAAAGTTGACTTACTGGAAGGTCCTGTGAAAGTTTCTGCTGAATGGAGAAACTCCCTCATGTGAACCCAGGACTATGCACGTTCTACCTTCCCGCCAGAGTCGCTGACACCAGGCCTGCCCTCAGATGCTCTGTGGTGCTGGAGACTGGATGTGCATGGTTCATGCATGGTAGCCATTTCCCTGTCACTAGATTTTTTACACTAATTTATTACATTTTATACCAATAGTGCCCCGATAAAGACACAAACACATGTAGTCCTGGCTGTGGCTGTCGGGGAAGGGTACTGCTGAGACAGGTGAATGGTGTGCAAGTTGTACATTTAAATACGTGATGCCAGTTGTCCCTCATTACCTCACTGCCTTTAATTAGTCTTCCCAAACTTGTCCTTGTGGGAAACAGCATCTCATTATCTTCCCAATGTCCACTGAGTCTGTTTTGCTGGCCTTCTGTATTTCTGCCTGGAAATCACTTCAGGTGGGATATGGAATCCCATAATGCTTGGGATTCATTCATGTCATTGAATTTCTTTCTTTAATTTTTAATTTGAGAGAAAGAAAGAGAGAGAGAGAGAGAGAGCATGAATGGGGTAAAGGAGAAAAGAGAGAGAGAGAGAGAGAGAGAGAGAGAGAGACTCTTGAGCAGGCTCCACACCCAGTGAAGAGCCCCACGCAGGGCCTGATCTCACAAAGCCAGGATCATTACCTGAGCCAAAATCAAGAGTTGATCACTCAACTGACTGCACCACCCAGGCATCCCTTGTTATTGATTTTCTAATATGTGCATTTAATGCCATAAATTGCCCTCAAGGCACTGCTTTACCTACATACCGTAGATACAATATATAACATTTCATTTGATTCCAGTCAAAATATTTTCTAATTTACCTTGAGGGCTTCCATTTCACCCACAGATTATTCAGGAGTCTGTTGTTTCTGGGCACCTGTGTGGCTCAGTGGGGTAAGTGCCCAACTCTTGATTTCAGCTCAGGTCATGATCACAGGGTCATGGGCTCGAGCCCCGTGTTGGGCTCCATGCTCAGCATGGAGCCTCCTTGGGATTCTCTCTCTCCCTCTGCCCCTCTCCCCCACTTGTGCTCTCTCTTAAAAAGAAAAGAAAAAGAAGTGTGTTGTTTCTTTGGAGATTTCTCTAAATCTTTCTGTTGCTTATTTTCTGGTCTAATCCCAGTATAGCTAAAGAACATACTGGGTGTGACCACGATTCCCCTCAGTGTGCTCTCTTCTGTCTTCCAGCCCAGGACACAGCTCTCCTCGGTGACTGTGACACGTACTTACTGCGGCTGCTGGCTGGAACGTCCTCGGTGACTGTGACACGTACGCGCCGCGGCCGCTGGCTGGATTGCTGCACTTGTCTGCCTTTTTTTTTTTTTTTAAAGTAGGCTTCACACCCAGCGTGGAGCCCAACCAGGGCTTGAACTCACGACCCTAAAATCAAGACCCAAGCTGAGATCAAGTGCTGGATGGTTCACTGACTGAGCCACCCAGGCGCCCCTGTCTCAGCCCGAGCGCTGAGAGGAGCATTGAGGCTCCAGCTGTAAGTGTGCGTTCACCCCTTTCCTCTCAGCTCTCTAATGTTTCTTTGTCTTATGAGCTTTCGTGTTAGATGTGTGCTTGTTTACAATCCTTACATCTCGCTGAGCTGACCCTTTAAGTAAAGAGTGAAGTTAAGTAAAGCCCTGCTGCACGACTGGTGGTTTTCACTGCTGTGCCACTTGACAGGCACATAGTCATTCCTGTTTTCTTCTGATTCGCATTTTCATGGTACATCTCGCCCTCCCTTTTTCTTTCTCTATCTACACGGTCACACTCAAAGTGCATTTCTCACAAGCAGCAGAGCTGGGATGTGTTTCAGAAACCCTACCTGCTGATATTGGTCTTGCAGTCAGTATATTTTGACCATTTACACTTAATGTAATTATGGGAATGGTTGGATTTGGGTCTATTGTTTAAAGTTTTGTTTTCCGTTTGTTCTCTTTGTTTTCCATTTTCATTTCCCTCTTCTGCTTTCTTTTGGATTGTGTGAGTGTGTGTAGCGTTGCATTTTAACTTATCAGCCGGCTTCCTGACTAAGTGCTCCACCAGCTGCCCTAGAGCTCACAATATATGCACGATACGCTGCGTTATCGACTTAAAATTGGCATTTTTACCACATCTGGTGGAATGCGATGGAACCTAAAAACCGTGTGGATTCCTTTACTATCAACCTTTTGCTGGCGTGTCACATATCCTATATCTTACATGCATGGAACCCTTACCTGACAGTGTTATTCAGCTGGCAGTTGAATAACACGAGTGTGAACGGTGTGAGTTGATTTATGTGCAGATTTTAAGAATAAATACAGTATAACACTGTAAATGTATTTTCCCTTCCTGATTATTTTCTTAATAACATTTTCTTTTTCTCTGGCTTACTCTATTGTAAGGATACAGTAAATGAAACATAGACAAATATGTGTTCTTGAAATATTGATGTTATCACTAAGACTTCCAAGTCACTAGTAGGCTGTTAGCAGTCAAGTTTGGGGGGAGTCAAAAGTCATACATGGATTTTTACTTTTGGAGGAGCAGTCAGCACCTCTAGCCCTTGCATTGTTGAGGAATCAACTATAATTTTTTTTTTTTTTAAGAGAAAGAGGAAGACATAGAATCCAAAGTAGCCACCAGGCTCTGAGCTGTCTGCACAGAGCCTGACACGAACCTCGAACCCACGAACTGCAAGATCATGACCCAAGCCGAAGTCACATGCTTAACTGACTGAGCCACCCAGGCGCCCCAAGGAGTCAACTGTAATTTTTACCAACATATTTTAAAGACCCTAAGAGGGGAAAAATAGCCTCTAAATACAAAAATTGTATTCTAGCAGATATTTCCCATTTCTGTTGCTCTGTCTTTGTTCCTAAGTATCCACATTTCCAGTATCAGTTCCCTCTGAAATCTTAAGATTGTTGGGGCACATGGGTGGCTTGGTCATTTAAGCATCCAACCCCGGCTCAGGTCACGATCTCACAGTTCGTGGGTTCAAGCCCCGCGTCGGGTTCTGTGCTGACAGCTCAGAGCCTGGAGCTGCTTCAGATTCTGTCTCCCTCTCTCTCTGACCCTCCCCTGCTCATGCTGTCTCTCTCTCTCAGAAATAAATAAAACATTAAAAAAAAATTTTTTTTTAAAGATTGCTTTTAGAGCTTATCTGCTGAGAACTAATTTTCTTACTTTGCCTCTGGATGAGAATGTCCTTACTTCTCCCTCATTCGTGGGGAATCATTGCGCCGCCGTGGAATCCCAGGCTGACAGCCCTTTGCCTTGAGCGCTGTGCCGCTGGCTTCTGCCTCTGTGGTCTCTGGTGAGAAATTTACAGCTACTCAATGCTTGTTCCTCTGCGTAGAATGTGTCATTTTTCTCTGCTTGGTTTCAAGAATTTTCTCTTTATCTTTGGTTTTCAGCAGTTTGAGTGTGATGTGTTCAGGCTGATTCTCCTTGAGTTTATCCTGTGTGAGGGTCACTGAGCTTCTTGAGTCTGCAAACATATTTTTCAGCAAATTTGGGAAGTTTTGAGCCATTATTTCCTCAAATGGTCTTTCTGTGACCCTTTCCCCCCTGCCCTCTGGACTCTGACATTACAGATGTTGGAACACTCAGTGTCATGTTGCGGGCACCTGGCCTCTGTCTTTCCCAGTCTCTTTTTTTCTCTTTGTCATTCATACTGGTCTTCATGTTCACTCTCCTTCTTCTGTGTGTACTGTTATCCTATTAAGCTCATTCAGGGAAATTTTTATTTCTGTGACTATATTTTTTAATTTAAATACCCATCTTATTCTTCTTCATGGCTTTTAAATCTCTGCTGAAAATGTTTACCTTTGTTTTTGTTTCCAGAGCCTTTTCCATACTTAATGGAGCATATTTATGACAAGTGACTTAAATGCTTTATTTGGTCATTTCAACATTGGGGTCATCTCAAAATAGGCATGGTTTATTATTTTTTCTCTTACAGGTTCTTGCAATTTTCTCCAGTATTATTGTTGTTTGAGTACTTTCAGATTGTATTTTACACATTTACAAAATTGCTTAATTCTGGATGCTGTCAAAATCTCCCTCAACACGGCTCATGGTGTTTTCCTGGCAGGTTGGCTTGAGTAGGGGCTTGAGTAGAGCACAGGTTCAGACCCACTTCCTGTGGGTTCCGCTTCCCACATGAGTTCAATGCTCAGGCTTCGTAGTGCTATTCAGACCCATCTCACACCTGCATGCCCCTGGGTCCAGTCTTTGACCTTGGGAGTGGTCCACACCATGACTCAATTCTCAAAGCCTTTCCACACATGTCCACCCGAGGGCTGAGTCTGGAAGCTGATACAAAGCTTTGTGGGATCTCTTTCTTGGCCTCCTTCTTATCCCCTGAACTCTCTGGTTTCCAGAGGCCTCCTCCCTGCTCCCCTGGCTGTCAAGCAGGAGTTGTGGGCCTCACCCCCTGCCGAGTAGGTGCTGTGCCTGCATCATTCTGTGCCACCGTGAGGACGGCAGTAGCTTCTGCTGCTAAAGCTGATGCTCCCACCGCCCCGGGAGGCCGGCTTTGGGGCAGGAGTTTGCCTCTGGGGCAAGACCAGGATGAAGAAAATGACGCAGGACATTGTCCCATCAAGACATTGCTTTCCCAGCGCAGGGGCCAGACAGGAGGGCTTCTCTTGGCCGCCCTCACCCTGTTGTTCTGGGGCGTAGGCTGCCATGAACTAAGCCAGGAGCCCGGGGAGGGGGGGGCGGGACACTCCCCTCCGGTCGGCCGTTCATCAGGTCTTGCCTTCTCACCCCAGTCTGTCGGAAAATGGCTCTACTTTACTCTGCGAGACAGTTTAGTTGTGACAAGTGGAAGAGATGGGGCGGAGCCTGCCTTGTCTCAGCGGGGCTGGAAGCTGCTGGTGGCTTTTCTCTCCTGAATACTTCCCATCTTGTTTTATTTCCTATAGCTTCGTTGAGGTAGACTTCACATGCCAATATTCACTCCTCGTAAGTGCACACTGTAATGATTTTAGCAAATTTACAGGGTTGTGAAATCATCACCACAGCCCAATTTTAGCACATTTCCATTACCCCACACGCTCCTCCGGCTCATGTGTAACCACTCCCTGTCAGTTCCTTTTTTAAAGTAAAATATCTCAAGACTGCAGAGAAGTGTGAAGAGCAGCATCACCAACCCCCAGTCCACACCATCTGAGACTGTCAGATCTTAACATTCGGCCTGCCTTTGCCCAGGATTTTTCTTCTTAAAAATATAAAACTGGGGTGCCTGGGGGGCTCAGCCGGTTAAGCATCTGACTTCAGCTCAGGTCATGATCTCACAGTCTGAGGGTTCGAGTCCCGCGTCGGGCTCTGTGCTGACAGGACGGAGCCTGGAGCTGCTTTGGATCCTGTGTCTTCTTCTCTCTCTGCCCCTCCCCTGCTCGCATTCTGTCTGTCTCTCTCTCTCCAAAAATAAATAAACATTAAAAAATTAAAAACAAAAAAACCTATATAAAACTGAAAGCCTCTGCACTCCCGTTCCAGGACGGCTGTCCCCCGGGCCCTCGGAGGGGCTCACGAGCACCTGGTGTCTTCTCTGCACCCGCAGAGGGTCCCACTGCACCGGCTGCTGCAACCCGTGTGGTAAAGGACCTCAGTGTCAAGGATTTGAATGGTGTCCTGCAGACAACATCCAGCTCCGGTCAGTACTTAGCCCGCCGCTTCCTGTCTCAGGGTGAAGGCGCACCGCCTCCACGCCAGGTTTGCCCGTTTCTCAGGGTGCGTGACTTTCTTCCGATGGCGTTCTTTGATTAACATCTAATTTTCTTTATCTTTTTTTAAAATTTTAAAAAATGTTTTATTTATTTCTGAGAGCGAGAGAGAGAAAGAGAGAATGTGTGAGCAGGGGAGGGGCAGAGAGAGAGGGAGACACAGAATCGGAAGCAGCTCCAGGCTCCGAGCTGTCAGCACAGAGCCCGACGCGGGGCTCGAACCCATGAACTGTGAGATCATGACCTGAGCTGAAGTTGGACACTCAATGGACTGAGCCCCCCAGGCGCCCCAAATTTTCTTACACCGTGTCCATGAATGTGGCCTCCTGTGACTTTCGTGCTTGAGAACATGTTGAGATTTGGGGCACGCAGCGGGCTCCCTCAGTTAAGTGTCCGACTCTTGGCTTCCACTCAGGTCATGATCTTGTGGTTCGTGGGTTCGAGCCCTGCATCTGGCTCTGTGCTGCTGGTGCAGAGTCTGCTTGGGATTCTCTCTCTCTCCCTCTCTCTCTGCCCCTCCCCTGCTCTATCTCTCTCTCAAAAAAAAAAAGTTGACATTTCCTTTGTGGCTTAATACATGATATATTTGTCAGTTAGAGAGAAGGGCTTCTGTCCCTCAAATCCTCCACGGGCCCGCCGTGCATTTCTGTTGCATCTGCTCATTTCTGAGACAGGTATGTTCCAGATGTCGCTGCGTCTGTCTGCTTCCCTATCTGTCAGGCTCCTTCTATGTACTTTGTAGCTATTTTGTTCAGTGCAGGAAGCCCCGTGACTGCTCTCTGTGTGGATTACAAGCTCGAGGCCCCCATCGTTGTTCAGGCACCGAATGCTTTTTTGCCTTGAGTTGTATCTTTTGATATCATTTCTTTTTTTAACATTTATTTATTTTTGAGAGACAGAGTGTGGTGGGGGAGGGGGAGGGGAAGGGGGAGGGGCAGAGAGAGAGGGAGACACAGAACCCGAAGCAGCTCCAGGCTCTGAGCTGTCAGCACAGAGCCCGACGCGGGGTTCGAACCCACGAACCGTGAGATCGTGACCTGAGCCGAAGTCGGACGCTTAACCGACTGAGCCCCCCAGGCGCCCCTATCTCTTAATATCATTTTTATATAATTATTAGTATTTCCCAGCACACAATGTGTCCATTTTCTAGCCCTTTATTTTCACCCTTCAGTGTCTGTTTTTAACATTTTATCTGATGGTATTTTTTTTGTACTTTTTCCCTTTTCACTGTGGTAGAAAACACGTAACATAAATTTCACCGTCTTTCCCGTTTTTCAAGGGTGTAATCCAGTAGTGTTACGTGTGTCCACAATGTGTGCAGACAATCCTCAGAACTTTCTCACTTTGCAAAACTGAAACTAACCTCTTTAAGGAACTTTCCACTTCTTTTTAAAGTTAAAAAAAAAAAATGGGCACCTGGGGGGTTCAGTCAGTGGAGCATCTGACCCCTGATCTCAGGGTTGTGTGTTCGAGCCCCACACGTTGAGTGTGGAGCCTATTAAAAAGAAAAAGTTAAAATTTTTTCCTACAAAAAATCTTACCCAGCCACACAAGTAAACAGAATAGTTTTTGTGGATCCGTGCGTCCGTGTCCGCGACATTGGCTGCAACAATTTTCAACTCCTGGCGGCCAGTCTTGTTTTATTTATACCCTTACCCACTGTCGGTGCAAAACCAGCTAAAGGTTTCGAATCTTCTGAAGAGGAAGGAAAAGAGTTGTTCTGGAGGCTGAAGGAGGGTGGTGCCGGGCTCCACAGTCCTCACAGGGAAGGAGCGTTTGGTGCAGAGTTACGTATGCGCTCGCATAGTAACCGGTCATCATGACGTGACGAGGAACACTCCAGAAAGCTACAGGCTTTCTCTTCTCTTCTGTGTGTATGTGAGGCCATATGACTTTAACCTTATGGGAGCCAGGTGAGGTGTGTTTTGTTTTTCTTTCTGCCTGGAATGCTCCTTTTCAGTTATCTTGTAAATAAGCACGTGCACAATGTGTGCTCGGGGCAGACACAGCCCCGAGGTCTGGCCGCGTCCGGTGGACCTGGGGTAAATGTGGAGGCGTGGCTTCCCCTGAGCACAGGGGCAGGGCCCGCCAGCCTCAGAAGTTGAGGATTTTCTTTATTTTACCCCGTGCGCTTCCCACATCCCACCCCACCCCCCATCATTTGGCAACAAATCCAAAATACCATATCACATTATCCTTAGATATTTCAACATGTTAACTCTCAAAGGTGACGACTTGCTAATATAATCACACAGTCTTTATCACACCTAAAAACATTTTTGTAATTTTTTTTTTAATGTTTTAGTTATTTCTAGGAGAGAGAGAGATAGACAGCGTGAGCAGGGGAGGGTCAGAGAGAGAGGGAGTCACAGACTGAAACAGGCTCCAGGCTCCGAGCTGGCCGTCAGCACAGAGCCCGACGCGGGGCTCGAACCCACGAACCGCGAGATCATGACCTAAGTGAATGTTGGACGCTTAACCGACTGAGCCACCCAGGCACCCCCACACCTAAAAACATTAACACTAATTTATTTTTATATTTGTTTATATTTATTTTTTTAGAGAGAGAGAGAAAGCATGAGCAGGGGAGAGGGGCAGAGAGAGAGAGAGAGAATCCTAAGCAGGCTGCACACTCAGCATGGAGCCAGACACGGGGCTCAATCCCATGACCCTGGGATCATGACCTGAGCTGATTTCAAGAGTCAGATGCTCGGGGCACCTGGGTGGCTCAGTCGGTTAAGCATCTGACTTAGGCTCAGGACATGATCTTGCTGGTTGATGAGTTTGAGCCCCACATCGGGCTTTCTGCTGTCAGCATGGAGCCCACTTTGGATCCTCTGTCTTCCTTCCTCTGTGTCCCTCCCCTGCTCATGACCACCCTCACTCCCTGCCTCCCTCTCTCTCTCAAAAACGAATATCTTAAAATTTTAAAAAAGAAAGAATTGGATGCTCAACCAAGCGAGCCACCCAGGCAGCCCCATTCCTGATATCTTATTGTATGTTTTTAATTTATAATTCTATTTGTTCTATTTCTCTTACCTTTTTAAAACAAGATTTGTCCTATTTTCTTTTTTTTTCAGATGTATGCATCGTATTTATATTTATTTTTTCTATTTTGTTGTTGTTAAGAAAAGCATTCCTTTTTCAATTTTTTTTTATTTTTGTTAATTTTTTTTCTCAGAGAGAGAGAGACAGTGTGAGCTGGGGAGGGTCAGAGAGAGAGGGAGACACAGAATCGGAAGCATCTCCAGCTCCGAGCTGTCAGCACAGAGCCTGATGTGGAACTCGAACCCACAAACCGTGAAATTATGACCTGCGCCAAAGTCGGACGCTTAACCGACTGAGCCGCCCAGGTGCCCCATATTTTTGTTAATTTTTTAATGTTTATCTTTGACAGAGGGAGAGAGAGAGACAGACACACAGAGCATGAATGGGGGAGGGGCCGAGAGAGAGGGAGAGACAGATTCGGAAGCAGCTCCCGGCTCTGATCCGTCAGCACAGAGCCCGACGCGGGGCTCGAACCCACAGACAGAGATCATGACCTGAGCCGAAGCTGGACACTCTGACTGAGCCCCTCAGGTGCCCCTTGAGAAGGCCTTTTGAGCACTCTTACATATAATACTAAACATTTCCTATCAGATTGTCCATTGACGAGTGTGAGAAACGGCAATGGGCTCCCCTGGTCTCCTGTTTGGTCCTGTAGGATTTTTGTTTCAGATTGTTAATCCTGTTACCACTGTTTATAAAACCAGTAGTTACACAGGCTTAATGGTTTCTGCGTACTTCCTTGCTCACCTGTGTGAGCCCGCACGCGCGCCTGCCGGGTTTGTCTGTCCTTCCTCCTGTCTCTGGAGGGCATCTTCCGCACACGGTGCAGGCCGCCAGGTGTCTGAGTCCGGGCTCGTCGAAGCTGCCTGGGTTTGTGTCTTTGTGAACCTGATCCTCTCGGGGCCGAAGCCTCACCCCTGCCGCTGGCATCTGCCCCTGTCTGTCCACAGGCCGCGGCTCCCGGGCTCTGGGGGCCCAGCGGGTGGGCATCGGCACGCGTGTGCCTTGCCTCCTCCCCTTCTGTGCCTCGCGGTCCTGCGCCGCCCGCCAGCGGGGCGGCGGCGTGTGGCTCTGCTCCCCAGCCCCCGTCGTGCTTTGCGTTTCCATGACCAGAGCCTGGGTCCCCAGCGCCTCTGATTCTCGCCTCTCCTCCTCTCCTGTGCGCGCTGTCTGCAGGCCAGGCCCCCGCCCCCGGGCGCTGGTCGTGGTCCCCGGTCCCTGCAGGGCACGGCCGTGGCCTCACCCGGGCCGGGCCCTCGGGGCGGCCACACCGGTCCACAGAGCGTCCCCCTTCCGCGCTGCTCTGCTCACCGCACGGCACGTGCGCAGGGAAGGGCGAGTGCCCCTTGCGGTCTCGGGGCCTGTGCGGGGCTCCGGCGGGCGGGCGGGGGTCTGACGGGCCACCTGTGGTGCAATCAGCCACTTGTAACTACTTCCTCCGAAGCAGCGGGAACAGGAAGCGCTGAGCCCTCGCCCTCGGGGCTCACGGGCGTCCTCTCAGTGCGGCCACCCAGCCTGGGAAAGAGCGCAGCGCCCTCCCTGCCCAGCCCGGACACCCCACCGAGGTCGCCAGGCCATCAGCGAGGTGAGGGGACCGGGGTGCTCTGTGCCTGGGTTGCTTTTCTAAAGGGAAGTGGCTGGGCCCTGCGGCTCTTCCCCGGGGAGCGGCCCAGCCCCGCGCGGGCGCTGGAGCCGCGGGTCCCTGCCACCCACCCCGGCTGGCCCGCTCCAGCGGGGGGGAGCGCCGTGCCCGCCGCGGCCAGAGCTGCACGGGGCGGGGGGGGGTGGGGGACGACTATGACTGGGGACAGGACCCAGGCCGGAGGGCAGGGCACAGCTCCGGGCCTTGCCCGCTGGGCCTAGGGGCTCTGGGCAAGCCACACACACTTCCGGGCCCCCGGCATGGGGGATGCGAGGCCACAGAGCCAGGAGGAGGCGGGGCGGCAGGCACGCCCCCCCGGAGGGGCCGGGCGGTGGAGCCAGGGCTGTGGGGGTGCTGGGGGGCCTCGGCGCACCTGCTCTTCCCACCTGAGACCCTCCTCTCCACTCCTCGGGGCTGGCCGTGGTGGTCTCTCCTCCCACAGTGTGTGCGCGTGAGTGTGGGTGTGTGTCCGTGGAAGTGTGAGAGGGTGCACACGTGTGTGAGCATGTGAGTGTGCATGTGAGGGCAAATGTGTGTAAGTATTTGAGTGTGAGGTGTGCAGACGTGTGTAGGTATGCATGCGTGTGGGGTGTGTATGTGTTGCACGTGAGGTTTGTGAGAGTGTGTCCTGTGTAAGGTGTGTGTAGGGGTGTGTGTGTGTGCGTTGTGCGGTATTTGTGTGTGAGTGAGCAGGTGTGTATGGGTGTGGGTGTGTGCAAGTGTGGGGGTGTGAGTGGGGGGTGTGCGTGTGTAGGTGTGTGGGGGTGTGGGGGGTACATGTGCATTTTCCTGTGAGGTGTCCACCCCTTCCCTTGGGCTGTCAGAGGTGTGCAAGCTCTGGCCAAAAGCTGTGAAAGTGCCACGTGAGAGCCGAGTTTTGTGGGACAGACACCAGGTGTGTGCCTAAACCTCCCACAGCCAGGCTCCCGGGGGGCCTGCCCCAAGGCCTCCTGGGAGAAGGGGGCCTGGGGCCACGCCTGGACCCCGGGGTTCCCTGGATCCCCGCCCACACTGCCACACCCTGTCTGTGCCCTGGTCTCCCCCGTCCTGGCTCCCTGGGGGTCTGCACTGCCACCTGGGACCCTGAATGGGTGAAGAGGGGCACCTGGGACCCTGAATGGGTGAAGAGGGGCACCCAGGAAGGGGGTCCAGGCTCTGGTGGCGGTGGCTGAGCCCAGGCCTCAGTACCACATCCCGGGCACAGGGTCCCCCTCTATGGGCACCTGACCTCCAGGTGACAGACGACTGTGCTCACTCCAGTGGCCCATGCAGGTTTCTGTGAGGTTAGGGATCAGCTCCCCCAGGGAGGGGCTGGGCGGGGGGGGCTGGGGGGTTCAGATGGCCCCAGGCTTTGCCCCAGGGAGGGGGTAGATCAAGGCGATTCCCAGAGGCTGGGCCTTGGGCCTCTGTAGAAACCCGGGTAGAGCTACTGCCCTAGAGTCGTGGCCGTGGCTGTGGCCGTGGCCGTGGCCGTGGCCGTGGCTGGCTCGCCCCGTGCACCAGCAGGAGGCCCAGGGCTCCGGTCATTCCCCGGAGATTTCGTGAGACACAGGAGCACTGACCATGCGCCTTGCAGACTGCTCTGCTGAGGATGCTCCCGGCTCTCTGGGGATGGGAGGGACCTGCCTGCAGCCACGGGGGACGCCCCTGCCGTGACACGGGCCACCAGGAGATCAGACTCCAGCTGCCTCTATAATCGAATGTGTAATTCAAACCCCACTTCCCTGGGAGGTCAGGGAGCCAGCAGGCCCCGGCTTCTGCGTGAGCCCCGGCCTGGGTCCCCGGCTCAGCACCCACGGACAGAAATGGGGACCATCGGGATATATTCACTTTCTTTCCTCCATGAACCTTGAGTCGCCCTGAACAGGTGCTCACACAGGTTCGAGGCTGCGCAGGGCCCGCGGGGGGGGGAAGGAGGGCGGGCATCAGGCCGCGATCCAGAGGCGCAGACGGACCAGAAGCCCGGCTACTTGGGGTGGCAGGCCTGGCTGCTAGCCAGAGGCACTTTGTCCGGTGTTGGTCGGCAGTGGTGATGACCTGGGCACTGCCCACCACCTTCCGTGGGACATTTGCCTCTTTATCACTGACTTCTAGTCTCTCCTTGGCGATGAAATGGCCTCTGGTGTGAAGGAGGCCCCTTCCTGGGGAACCCCCACTTCTGCTCATCCTCTTTAGAAGCTGGGGTGCAACCCACTCACTGCCTCTGACTCAGGCCCGGGCCCCGGTCACCCGCCTCGCCCCCGCACCGCTGTCGGGACCCTTCTTCCCAAGGCTGCCTGGTGACCGTCACGCCCAGGTCGTTGCCTTTCCCCAGGAGGCGGGTTCGATGTATTTGTCGATTTTAGCTTTTTTGTTCGTTTTTCCCATTCATGACTTCTGCCCTTGTCTGCGCATTTCCTGCCTCCCTCACCACTGCTGCCCTGCTCTTTCCCCCACCTCTGCATCTCCGCCCCCCGGCGCACCTGTCCTCACCTGCAGACAGAGGGCCCAGGGCGTCTGGGTCACGGCCCCGTCCTGGACAGAGGTGTGCACCGCGTCGCACACAGGATTCTGCCTGCACGTGCGGTTGTGATTTTCTCTTCGACCTGAGAGGCATTTGGCATATCATTTTGAAATTTATGTTTTTTTTAAGTTTTAGTTTTTTAAATGTTTATTTATTTATCTTTGAGAGAGAGAGTGCAAGTGGGGGAGGGTCAGAGAGTGAGGGAGACATGGAATCTGAAGCAGCTCCAGGGTCTGAGCTGTCAGCACAGAGCCCGACGCGGGGCCTGAACCTACAGACCGAGAGCCCATGACCTGAGCTGAAGTCGGACGCTCGACCGACTGAGCCCCCCAGGCACCTGAAGGTTTATTTACGTAAGTGATCCCGACAGCCAGTGTGGGTCTTGATCTCACGACCCCGAGATCAAGAGCTGCACGCTCTCCCGACTGAGCCAGCCAGGCTCCCCCGAGCCCTTTAAATAAGTGTCTGATTCATACGGGGGAGGGAGTCTTGTTTTCCTCCGTTTGGTGAGAACCTGGCCCTTGAAACGTGTGCCATCAGACTTGACGGGGTGAGGTGGACGGTGGCGGCGTGTCTCGCAGACACTTTTGTAAGGCTGGGGGTCCAGAGAGCCCGCAGCTCACGCGTCCCCCGGCCTCTCCGCCCTTTCTGTCCCCCGGGTCCGGCTGGAGGCTCCGTGCCCGGCAGGCAGTGGCACCCCGCTTCCGTCCACTCTGCGTTTGTAGGGAGCGCAGAAGCGGCTCCAAACCCATACTCTGCCTTTCGGCGTAACAGGGCGGGGGCCTATTTCAGATCCATGCTGGACACTTGCTTTTTCACCATGAAGCAGCTTTGAGTCCGCGGGCTCCCGAGTGAGCGCCACGTGCAGGGCGCCGCCTCCGGTCTGAGAACTTCCTTGCCAGCCCTTCCCCCCCGCCCGCCCCGCCTCCTGACTCGGGCCTGGAAGCCCAGGTGGGGGGGTTCTGTGGCCCCGCAGGCCTGCGCCCTTCTGATGGCCAGTGAGCCCTTGGGACCCGGAGTGGCCTGACGGGAGGGTTTGCACCTCTGCAAAGCCTTCATCTTTTGAGGTGATGTGGGCCCGGAGTGAACGGTCGAGAAACATTTCTTGGGACGTTTTCCGGGCAAGGTGGTTTTATTAAAGCACAGAGACAGGACCGTGAGCAGGAAGAGCCGCGCTGAGCTCGGGAGGAGACATCGGTTACGTGCTTTTAAGTTGGGTGGGGAGAGATATAGGAAGTTTCCAAAGGGACTTTCTTTCCCTTTTTTTTTTAATGTTTATTTATTTTTGAGAGAGAGAGAGACAGACAGCGTGAGCAGGGGAGGGGCAGGGAGAAAGGGAGTCACAGAATCTGAAGCAGCTCCAGGCTCCGAGCTGTCAGCACAGAGCCCGACGCGGGGCTCGAACCCACGAACTGTGAGATCGTGACCTGAGCCGAAGTCGGACGCTTAAGTGACTCAGCCAGCCAGGCGCCCCCACGTGTTTTTTGCCTTGTCCTTTGCCTCATCTCTGACGGGAACCCTGATCTGACACCAGCTTACGGTCCTGAGTCACTGTGCCCTCCCTCTGCCTGCTGCCCAAAGTTCGTTCTTTCTAATGTTTCCGCTTTTTCTGGTCTTTTACCAAATATGGGCTGTGCGTCTGCAGGAGAGCTCTGGCGCTCCCTCCCCTCAGGACCCGCTCGAAGTGCCTTGTTCTTGCCAGAGGAGCCCCTGCTCAGCTGCGTGGCCGGGCTCCGGGCGGGGAGGCCCACCCTGCCCCCCGCTGGGACGCACCTCGTTCTGCAGCTTGCACCCAGCCGCGCCGGCAGCCTCCCGGAGGGCAGAGCCCTTACAGCCACGGGGCCTGGGCTCGCTCAAGCCCCCTGGACTTCGGGGTTTGCACCCGAGGGGCACGTTGGGCCCGGGGCCGGGGAGGTGAGGCCTGGGGGCTGCGGGAGCAGGGTGCCCACACTTCGGGGGGCAGGGCGGCACGCTGGGCGGGGGGCCTGGCTGGACCCTGGAGGCGGGCTCCCCTCCCTTGCCCTGCTCAGCCCGGGCCTCCCACTTGCCCACCCGCTCCCGAGCCAGTGTCCTTACACGTCAGTGCCCGTGGGTGCCGGGTGCTGGGGTGCTCTCCAAGCCTGCCCCCCACCAGAGCTGGAGTCACACGGGAAGGCGAGGCAGAGTGTGCCAGGGCGGGCCGCGTCAGGGCTCGGGGACCCCCCACCCCGTGCTGTAGCAGGAGCCGGGCCGCAGGACAGCGCTCCCGGGGGGCCTTGGTCCGCGTGGCTCTGTGACGCTGGTCTCAGCCAGGCCTGGCCCCTGAGCCCCAGCCCCCGGCCCCCTGAGGCCGAGGGAGGAGAGGGCTCGATCCGGCCCCGCCCGCCCCCACCTGCTGAGCTGAGAGGAGGGCTCCCTGCAGGCCTGAGCCACCCTGTGTCCAGGCACCCCGCCCACCCCCACCAGGCCGCGGGACACATGGTGCCAGCCAGCAGGCCAGGATCACGTGGAGAGAGGGCGGCCACGGCCCCAGCCGGCTTCCTGAGGTCAGGGTCGGGACATTGCAGCCTGCTGGCCGTCTTTGGTAATCAAGGCCCCTTCCCTGTCTGGGGGAGGGGTGTGCCGGCAGAATGGGCGCCCAGGCCCACCTCCTGCCGCTGCTCTTGGCCCCGTTTTCCCGTGCGAGGGCCAACGAGCTCTCGTGCTGGTTGCCGTGAACGTTTGCGGGCCCAGCCTGTGGCCGCGGGAGGGCAGGCATGCTTGGGGCGCTTGGGGCGGGGCTCCTCCCTCCACTCGGAGCGCCCTCTTGGGGGGGGACGTGCTACCCAAGGCCGCATGTGCCCGGGGCGGTGGCCAGGTCAGCCCGGGGCTGGTCTGCAGCGACGGCCTGCTATGGAATTTTGGAGGCGCCCAGATGGAAAGGAGGACTGGCCTCGGCCGGCCTCGCCTGAGCCCCGTGCACCCACGATGGGGGACGAGGGGCTTTCTTTCACGAGTGGGCGTGGCCTGGAGTGAACTAAAACTGCCCCCTGGGCCGGTGTGGCCACGCTGTGACCCAGGAAGCCACAGTGCCACAAGGCTTCTGCAATTTTGACCCTGAACGGGAAGGATGGAGTATCTGTTTTGACATTTCTGGGGCCTGATTATAATCTTGGTGGGGACCGGAGAGCAGAGGCACCTCCAGAAAGACGGGAACTTGAGACTGGGCGTGGCTAGTCGGCACAGGGCCACGGAGCTCTGGGGCCCCGGCCCCCTGGGAGCCGACGTGGGCCCACCTACAGGCCACATCCTAGCCCAGCCGGCGAGGCAGGGACCGTGGGGTCCTGGGTCAGGGCCTCTGCTGGCCCTGAGGACACCCTCCAGGCCAGCCACCACCAGGCGGTGTGCAGGGGAGGGGAGCCCCCGGAGCCTCAGAGGCCGGCTCACAGGAGGTGAGCTGGCATTCGGGTGGCATTCTGGGTGGGCTGTATTGATCTTTGTTTTGTTTTTATTTAATGTTTATTTATTTTTGAGAGAGACAGAGTGTGAGTGGGGGAGGGGCGGAGAGAGGGGGACAGAATCTAAAACAGCCTCCAGGCCCTGAGCTGTCAGCACCGAGCCTGGCACGGGGCTCGAACTCACTTACAGACTGTGAGATCATGACCTGAGCCAAAGTTGGACATCTAGGGGCACACAGGTGCCCCTCGATCTTTGCTTCTGATAGAACACAACCCCCTTCCTGCCTGCTACCTCTTGAGTCCTGGCTCCTTTACACCTTGTCTGCCTTCTTGTTCTGGTAGAACGACCACAGCCAGCTAAGGATCTCTGAGTCCTGGGGACTCAGCTGGAGGGGCATTGCTGCTTTGGGCCCAGCCAGGATCTGGCAGCCCCCAACCCGGGGCGCATTCGGGGGGCGTGGCATCCCGGCGAGGGCCTGGCATCCCGGGGGCGTGGCATCCAGGGGAAGGCTGTGTTGCCCATGCTGATCCCCGCCCAGCAGGCACGGGGGTTAGAAGGCGCCGAGTCTGCCTTGAGGAACCAGAACAAGACTCTGAACCCCGTCCTCAGCCTCGCCCCGACGACCTTGCCTCTGGGAGCATCAGGACCCGTTAGTGACAAGGCCCCATCCACGCCACCCGTCAGGTGCTGGGTGTTTAAGGGTGGCAGGTGTGCCTCAGGAGGCACAGAATGATGGTGGCTGGGGGCTGTGGCCTCAGACAAGGGAACCGAGGAGGCGTGGGCTCCGCAGCACCCGCACCCCCTCCTGCAGGGCGTCTGGGCAGGCGGCTGGCTCGGCGGGCACCCGGCAGGCGATCATTCTGACTCTGTGGCTGCCTGGAGGCCCGGGCTCCACTCTGAGCTCGGCACCCAGTTCACTGAGGACTCAGGCACACCAAGGCCACAGCCCCCACCCAAGTGTGCAGGCTCATGTGAGGTGTGGAAGTGTGTAATGTGTGTGCAGTGTGTGTGTGTGTGGTATGCGTATGAAGTAGGGGTGTGTCCTGTGTGTGTGATGTGTGTGCAGTGGGTGTGGGTGTGTGCAGGGTGTGTGTGATGTGTGTGATGTGTATGAAGTAGGAGTGTGTCCCGTGTGTGTGATGTGTGTGCAGTGGGTGTGTGTGTGGTATGTGTGTGATGTGTGTGTAGTGGGGGTGTGTCCCGTGTGTGTGATGTGTGTGCAGTGGGTGTGGGTGTGTGCAGGGTGTGTGTGATGTGTGTGATGTGTATGAAGTAGGAGTGTGTCCCGTGTGTGTGATGTGTGTGCAGTGGGTGTGTGTGTGGTATGTGTGTGATGTGTGTGTAGTGGGGGTGTGTCCCTGTGTGTGTGTGATGTGTGTGCAGCGGGTGTGGGTGTGTGCAGGGTGTGTGTGATGTGTGTGTGTGGTATGTGTGTGATGTGTGTGTGTAGTGGGGGTGTCCCGTGTGTGTGATGTGTGTGCAGTGGGTGTGGGTGTGCAGGGTGTGTGTGATGTGTGTGATGTGTGTGATGTGTATGAAGTAGGGGTGTGTCCCATGTGTGTGATGTGTGTGCAGCGGGTGTGGGTGTGTGCCCTGTGTGTGGTATGTGTGTGATGTGTGTGCAGTGGGTGTGTGTGTGGTATGTGTGTGATGTGTGTGCAGCGGGTGTGCCCCGTGTGTGTGATGTGTGTGCCAGCACGCACATGTGTCCCTGGCCGGAGGCCCACTTCCGGCTCAGTCCTGGAGGCCCGGTGGGCTGGGCACCGAGGCGGCCGGGAGCTCGGGCCCCCCTGCGGGGGCCTCTCCCCGGCGTGAACCACCCGCGGCAGCAGCCCGGCCCACGCTGGTGTGGAGGCCGGCCCGCCGCAGCTGGGGGCCAGGCCCCG
Organism: Proteles cristata cristata; assembly: GCA_017311185.1. Taxonomy (NCBI): domain Eukaryota; kingdom Metazoa; phylum Chordata; class Mammalia; order Carnivora; family Hyaenidae; genus Proteles; species Proteles cristata. The sequence continues at coordinate 184,142 of JAESUZ010004061.1, forward strand.
TCACTGAGACCCCCCTCCCCCAGGACATGCTGCCTCGGCCCTTCCTGCTGCCCACCCTGGTGGGCCTGCTCTCCCTCTGTTCTGGTGAGTTCCGTGCAGGCCGCTGCACACACTCCCTCCGGGTGGGGGAGGAAGGGTCCTGCCCCCCACCCCGCCCGGCGGGGTCCGCCTCAGTGTCCCTGCGCCCCGCGCCCCGGGAGGCCCCTCCCTGTGAGTCCTCGCTTCCTCCCCCCCCTGTCCGGCTGCCCCTGCTCCACCCCCCCAGCCCCATCCACCACCACCGAGTGCCTGCGCTCTGTGTGCGCTGGGCCGGCACCGGCCACGGCTCACGGAGCCCCTCACCTTGCCCGCAGCCCTCGGCCAGAAGTGCGTCAAGTACAAGGTCAGCAACTGCCGGGACTGTGTGGAGTCGGGCCCGGGCTGTGCCTGGTGCCAGAAGCTGGTAAGAGCCGCCCGCCGAGGGCCCCACGCCTGGCCTGCCTTCCCGCGGTCCCGCCTCCCGCCTGGGCGCCCTGTCTCTGCCCCTGGAGCTGCTGGCCCCCAGGGACCCCTCCGCTGTTTCCTGGGGGCGTGGGGGGCAGGCGCAGCCCGGGCACAGGACTGTGGGAGAGGCCGACAGCCTTGGCCCCCCCGGGGCAGCCCGGGCAGGGGGAGGCAGACCCCCGCTGTGCCCCCTGCCCAGGCCGAGCCCTCACCACAGACCACAGAACCCGAGGAGACACACAGGGAAGCGGGGCTTTCAGGGGGCACGTGGGCAGCTCGGGGCAGGGAGTTAGCTCCTCCGCTGGCTTCTGCTGTTAGGTTTTCCGTGAGGTTTACGAGACCTCCAGGCACAGTCCCTAAGGTGACAGCCCCTGTCCCAGGCCCACCCACCCCTAGAGAGAAGCCCTCCCCAGAGGGGGCCCCAGACCCTGACCACGCCCTCCTCCCCTGGGGGCCCCCAGGTCCTGGCTGTGCCCTCCTGCCCTGGGGGACCCTGAATACGTCATACTTCCAGGGTCCTTCCTAACCACAGTCCCCCCGTGGAGACCCGCAAACGCTCTTCCGAGGCCGGACAGGGGCCGGGCCCCTCACCGCCCCGCACACCCCACACGGTTGGTCAGCCGCTCCGTCCTGCCTTTGCTGGCGTCTCCCCCCGCCTGCGTGGTGACTCAGGGTCACACTCCGCACGCGGGCGTCCGGCCCCCTGGCCCCGCGGCACGCGCGTCCCTGGCACCTCCACAGAGCCCAGGCCGGCAGCTGTGGGGAAGCCCTCGGCGCGGCTGCCTGGCCTTGCTTCTGATTGGGTCCAGGGCGTGCGTGTGGCCGGAGCCCTGCACGGGGCCTGGGCTGTCGCCGTGTCCCCACACCGGTGACGCTCGCGCGGATCGGCCGAGGCGGCGATGGCCCGGCTTCTCCGCCGCGGTGTCGTTATTTGCTCCTCGCGGTTCATAAGGAGCTGTGGGGACGTGCGCCGAGGCCAGGAAACCTTGCACCCCAGGGGTGCTGTCTGTAGGCGGCTGGAGCCGCATCGCTTACACTTGGCGGGTTGCCAAGGGGAGGCGGCCGGTTCCCGGACTCCGGGACCGGCTCCTGGCATGAGGCGGAATTCGTCCTGCCCGCGCCTCTTCTCTCTCATCAGCGTGGACGCGTAGATTTGTATTTCATTCCACAGCTTTACAATCCATCACCATCATTTTGAGGCTCAAATAGTTTCAGATTTGGCCACTGGGACCCTCCCCCACCCGCTGGCCCTGTGCCCTCACCATCGTCTGGAGCACTTTCTTACTCCCCAGAGGGACCAGAGGCCCCAGGCCCATCCGCACTCTCCTGCCCGGAGTGTGGAATCAGACGTTGCTCTGAAGGTTCCCGCGTCCCTCTCGCGAGCAGCCTGGCCCCTGATACGTGTGTACGTGCCCCCCTTTCTCAGTCCTAGGGAGCACGGAGAGCGGCCTCGGTCGCCGGCCCACAGCACGGCCACAAGCAGCCTACCGAGAAGCGGGCTGCGGGTGATCTCTCGGCCAGCCGGCTGGCTCCCTCCCTTCCCGTTCGGGGGCGAATTACGTTCTTTGGAAACACAGTTGGGCTCGTTCGCTTCCCCGGGGATTACGTTTGGGGCTTCTGTCCGTTCCTGTGGATTTCGCTTTATTTCTCAAGTACTTCAGGCACCGACAGAGCTCCAGAGGGACAGACAGGCAGCTCGGGAAGCGCCGGCCCCCGCAGCCACCCTGTGGCCCCGGCTGCCCGTGGCCGGCCTCCCGCGTGGCTGCCTTGCGCTCCCGGCCCCTCCTCCTGTGAAAGGAGCAGAGAGACGCACACGCATCTTCCACGCGCCCTTCCCTGGCCCAGGGTCTGGGGTCAGCACTCACCGAACACGGGCCCTTCTCCTGCCCCGTCCTGACAGAATCGGGGGCCTTCTGGGCTCGTGAGGACGATGCCCTGGACCCAGCACGCCTGCGCCTCTCTGGCCAGGGATCCCCAGAACAGCGAGGGGCCAGCGTTCCCGGGTCCCCGGGTGCCACATGCCTTTTCTCAGGGCAGAGCGTCCGACGCCGGCTCCTGAGGGGCGTGGACCTCCCTGGCCAGGTGCTCCCAGCCCTGGGGCTGCTGAGGGGCCCCCCACGGGCCAGCCTGGAGCTGGAGACGTTGGCCCTTCGGTCATCTCTGCTGCTGGGGGCGGTGGGGGGCACACTGGGGGGGTCTAGGAACCCCACAGAGAGGCCCATCTGGAAGGCAGGTGTCTTCCCACCTGCCCAGCCTCCCGCCCCTCCCCCCCCCAAGACACCTGTCTTGAATCCCAGGTGGGAATAAGGGGGGGTCAGCCTCTTCAAGTGACCCCGAGGGCCGGTCTCATGCAGCACCCACAGTGTGGCTCCCACATTTGCTCTGCCCTCTCCCTGACTTCTGACCCCTGACCCCCCAGAACTTCACTGGGCTAGGGGAGCCGGACTCTGTTCGCTGTGACACCCGGGAGCAGCTGCTGTTGAAAGGGTGTGCAGCGGACGACATCATGGACCCCAGCAGCCTGGCCGAGCCCCAGGACGTGCAGGAGGGCGGCCAGAAGCAGCTGTCCCCACAGAAAGTGACAGTCTACCTGAGACCAGGTAGGCGTGGCCTCAGCCATGGGCAAGTGGCATGTGTTAGTCGCTCGGGCGCCAGGGCCCACCGACGGCACAAGTGTCCATGTGCCAGGACAGACGGCCAGGTGGGCGGAGTGCAAGGACAGTTGGAAACCTAAGGACAGAGTCTGAGCATCCCTGTGGCACTGCCTGCCCGCAGGAGGGTGCCCCACACCCACCACCTGAGCCTCAGCACCTCTGCTCTGTGTCCTTTCCAAAAGGGAGCACCAGCCATCTGGGAAACACTACTCTGTCCCGTTCTCAGAATGCCCGGTGCTCTTCCCAGAGCAAAGGCCCTGATAAGTTCTGTAGCCAAGGAGCTTGAGTGACTGCTTAAATCAGTGTGGCTCAAACTGACTTGATGGTAAAACCCGTCAGTGCCCCAAGACGTGCCCTTTGGGAAGGCGGACGTGGTGGAAGGACCGGGCCCCTGCGTCCGGCAGGCCCAGGCGGGAGGGGGCCCCGTGGCCCTGAGCCCTGCCCGAGTCCTGCAGGGAGCGGGGCTGGAGCGGGAGGGACAGCTCGGTCACCCTGACCGCTAGGACAGGCGTGCCCTGGGGCTGGGACGAATAAGCCCGCATTGGCACGCGGACGCGTTGGGGCTGAGACGGGGCCGGAGGGGACGTGAAAGGGAAGGGGGCCTGACCCGGGGTGCGCCCCTGAGACACTCTCTCTCTGTGCCGTCCCCGCCGGCAGGTCAGGCGGCTGCTTTCAACGTGACCTTCCGGCGGGCCAAGGGCTACCCCATCGACCTGTACTACCTGATGGACCTCTCCTACTCCATGCTGGACGACCTCATCAACGTCAAGAAGCTGGGGGGCGACCTGCTCCGGGCTCTCAACGAAATCACCGAGTCCGGCCGCATCGGTGAGGCCACCCTCGGTCCCCGCCGGCCCTGCTGCCCACGGGCCTCCCCGCGCCCGCCCAGGGCAGGGCACTGGAGGGGGGGTTGCCAGGGCCCCCCGCGGGCCAGCCCGGGGGCCACAGCTGGCCGCTGTCGATGCCCTCCAGCCCTCCACCGCCTCTCCTTCCTTCCTTCTCCTTTGTTTTCTGATATGGTCCGAAGAGAAAACCTCTACGGTGCCGTGTGTTAAAGCGTGAAAGGTCAGCAGAGTGTTCCGGCCGCGCAGCGGCCCGGCGGCAGACAGCCGGCAAACCCGCACTCGCTTGCCACGTGCAAGTCTCGGGCACACACGTGTGTAGGGGAAAGGGACACCTGACTCTCCTGTCTGCCTCCTCCCGAGCCGTGTGCAGGGGCGCACGGGCACCCCCTCCGTCCGTGCACTCACACCCACGTGCTCAATCACATGCGTGCACACGGTCCCCGCTACGCAGGGGGAAACCGAGGCTCGGGGGCAGGCCTACTCCACCCCACTCGTCCCGCCCGCCCCCCAGGCTTCGGGTCCTTCGTGGACAAGACGGTGCTGCCCTTCGTGAACACGCACCCCGAGAAGCTGAAGAACCCGTGCCCCAACAAGGAGAAGGAGTGCCAGGCGCCGTTCGCCTTCAGACACGTGCTGAAGCTCACCAACAACTCCAGACAGTTCCAGACGGAGGTGGGGAAGCAGCTCATCTCCGGGAACCTGGACGCCCCCGAGGGCGGGCTGGACGCCATGATGCAAGTGGCCGCGTGCCCGGTGAGACCCCGCCCCGGCCCCGGGCCCCGGGTCCCCCCAGCCCCGCCGCCGCCGTGCTGCACCACGGGGCCACGCGCACGGGCCTTGAGGCGGGCCGGCGTGGCCTGAGGTCTGCACCCCCCGTGGCGCCGGCCGGTCGCTGGGCTTTACTGCCGGCCTGGGCCCCGCGCGGATCCCCTGCAGCCTCAGGCTAAGCAGGTGACTCTGTAAGGCAAGTCCACAGACTGACCCTGGCGGGCCCTGAACCGAGTCACGCCCTCCCTCCGGCTGCCCCCAGGGAAAGGGGGCGTCCCCGTGCACGTGCTCCCGGTGGCCGTGTCTGCTGCCCGGCAGCCAGCCCCCTGCCCCCTCGCTGACCCTGGCCGTCCCCCCTGCTGGCCACGATGTAACTGTTGTGCCGCAGATGACCCGCTGTTTTATTTATTTATTTTTTAAATGTTTTATTTATTTCTAGGGGAGAGAGAGAGAGAGACAGCGCGAGCAGGAGGGTCAGAGAGAGGGAGTCACAGACTGAAACAGGCTCCAGGCTCTGAGCTGGCAGTCAGCACAGAGCCCGACGCGGGGCTTGAACCCACAAACCGCGAGACCATGACCTAAGTGAAAGTCGGACGCTCAACCGACTAAGCCACCCAGGCGCCCCTCGACCCGCTGTTTTAAACCGGGTGTGCCGCCTTCCGCGGATTCCAGTCGCCCAGCCTCCTGCCTCATCACAGACGCACGTTTCTGTTTCCGCGTGCTGTGCTGCTTTGCGACACGTGTCGCTAGCGTCTGGACCCCCCACCGTGGCCTGTACGCAGCCGTCAGGAGGCCGTGCTGCAGACATTTCTGGAACAGGCCACGGCGCTCGGGTCCGGCCTGGACACAGGGACCCCGAGTCCCACGGCCCGGCCTGGCCCGCGCTGCGCCGTCCCCACTGGGGAAACTAAGGCCGGCAACCTGCCATCTTCTCAGGAGGAAATTGGCTGGCGCAACGTCACGCGGCTGCTGGTGTTCGCCACGGACGACGGCTTCCACTTTGCGGGCGACGGGAAGCTGGGTGCCATCCTGACCCCCAATGACGGCCGCTGTCACCTAGAGGACAACATATACAAAAGGAGCAATGAATTCGTACGTGCCCCCCGCCCCCCCGGCTGGGAGAGAGCAGGCAGCACGGGGGGGCGGGGGGGCGGGGGGGGAGGGAAGGCCTGGCGGGCTCGGCCCCGGGGGAGCGGGGAGGCAGCGCCAGGGGCTGCGGGGACAGCGCCTCGCGGGGCACGACCCCTCCCTCGGCACCGAGAGGCTGTTCATCCTCCGGTCTGGGAGGGTCAGCACCTGCCACAGGAGCTTGTCTCGCCTGTGCTGAATCGGCCCCGCACCCTGGAATCGTCCAGGGCGAAGGGGGGCCGGGCCTCTGGGTCCCGGGTGGGAGCGGTCTGTCCCGGACCCCGGGACCGGCTGACCAGGCGCCTCCCACCAGGACTACCCGTCGGTGGGCCAGCTGGCTCACAAACTGGCTGAGAGTAACATCCAGCCCATCTTCGCCGTGACCAAGAGAATGGTGAAAACCTACGAGGTGGGTGGCGTCGGCCCCCCGGGGCAGGGCGGGCGCGGGCGCGTGGGCGGCACCCGCACCCTTCATGCCCGGGCTGAGCTGTGCGCGGGCGGCGGCGGCGGGCCGGGTGCCCGCTCTGGGCTGCTGTGCGGTTGGAGGAAGGAAGAGGGACGTTCTCTGTTGCTGAAATCCAGTCACCGTGTTTCCATGTTTGCTACAACGTAGCAAGTCTCTCTCCGTCCCAGGCTTCCTGTCTGCTTTGTGTCCACGCGGTTCTCAGGCGCATACCGGCAAGCGCAGGACCTCAGGCCGCCTGGGTTTCAGAGCAGGCACCCCAATACCCTGCAGAGCCCTGGGCCCCCCACTGCTGTCCCCGCCCCCCAGAAGCCAACTTTCCCGCACTCTGACAGCACTTCCTTCTCTGCTTTGGGAACCTGGGTCTGTCCTGATTTCACGGGATTACTGTTTATGTTCATTTCTTCCAGAGCGTGGGGAACTTTCTGTTTCTGGGGCAGTTTCTCTTCCGTCCTTCTCGCCCTCGCTCGGGCCCGTGTTCGTTTCGTGTGTGCACACGGCTCTGCTGGAGCGCGGCGGCCTCCTCTGCTGGGCTGCGAGGGCACCTGCTGGCCCCACACACACTGAGCCCGCAGGACCCTGCAGGGGACCCGGGGGGGGGCAGGCGTCCAGGAGACGCCCTGGGGCAGGGCTGGCGGCCGGAGGCTGCGGGGCAGAACACTGTAGCAGCCGCGTGAGCAGGCAGGTCAGGACCGGGAAGCCGTGCTGGGGACACACAGCGGGTCCCAGGTTTCTGCTGGGGCAGGACAGCGTGGTGACGGCTTAGGAGCTGAAGCAGGAGATTCGAACCCCAAACCCACCAGCATGGACGGCGCCCGGAGGCCTCTCTGAGCCTGTCTCCTGACCCCGGTTCATGGGGCTCTGGCTGAGGGACACTGAGGCCACCAGAGCCTGTGAGGAGAGCTTCTGCTGCCCTGTCCTTGGTGCCCGCACCGGGGCAGGTCGGAGGCCGGGAGCCCAGCCTCCCTGAGCCACGGGGGGGCCCTCAGCCAGGGGGAAGGGGAGAGGGCAGCGGAGGCCAGCGGGGCTCGGTGGCCAGGCTGTGACAGTCCTTGTGGGCTCCGTGGAGGTGACTGGACTCTACCTGGGGGGTCACAGGAGGGCTTTGGGGAGGAGAAGTGACCCGACCATCAGTTCTGTAAGACAAGTCATGATGCAATCTTCTGGGGAAGATAGTGTGAGGGGAAGGAGGGGACACAAAGGTGTCGTGGCCCATCCGCGGCACAGGGGCTCCGGGCTGCCCCGCCTGGGACCCGGGACCAGCCGCCCTGGGCCCTGCTGGGGCCGACTATCCCAGTCCTGCCTTACACGGTCTTTTTAAATTTTATTTATTTTGAGAGAGAGAGAGAAAGCATGAGTAGGGGAAGGGCAGCGAGGGAGAGAGGATCCCAAGCAGGCTCCACGCTGTCAGTGCAGAGCCTCTGGGGCTCGAACTCACAAACCATGAGATCATAACCTGAGCCCAAGTCAGACGGTTAAACAAGTGAGCCACCCAGGAGCCCCCTTTTTTTAATTTGTTAATGTTTATTTTTGAGAGAGAGAGAGAGAGAGTGCCAGAGCGCGAGCGGGAGAGGGGCAGAGAGAAAGGGAGACACAGAATCCGAAGCAGCTCCAGGCTCTGAGCTGTCAGCACACAGCCCGACGCGGGGCTCGAACTCACCAACCATGAGATCGTGACGTGAGCCAAATTCGGACACTCAACTTCCTGAGCCACCCAGGCGCCCCTGCACAGTCATTATTAAAATTAAAATATGCCAACGCATTAAAATGCTGAGAACTCATCCCTTCCTGATGGTTTTGACGCACCCTATGACTCTCTGCCCTCGGCTGTGTGCAGATGTCCCTGCGTGGTGGGGACACTCTCTAACACGGCAAGGCACATCCTGCCCAGCTCTGGGTTCAGTGGTGTCACGAGCTTGAAATGGAGCAAGGAGGAGTAGTTACAGCAGGAAATCGGCAAATGCTCAGGCCCCGCGCCACTGACCACGCGCCGTCTTAACCGAGTGCGATAGCCGTCTGGTGGGGGACTGTCTGGGCCCTTTTACGAGCAAGGAAACCCTCTGGGTGTTACGGAACCGAGGACGCCTGTGGCCCCAGGGCCCCAGCCATGACCCGCCTGGTGTATTTGCCTCACAGAAACTCACCGAGGTCATCCCCAAGTCCGCGGTGGGGGAGCTGTCGGAGGACTCCAGCAACGTGGTCCAGCTCATTAAGAACGCCTACAACGTGAGTCCCCCGTGCGGCCAGGTCCCTGGGGCCGATGCAGGCACCCCGCCCTCCCTGCTGCCAAGAACAGAAGGGTGCACCCGAGAGCAATGCCCTGCCCCCTGGGGGCCCTGTCAGGCCTCCTGGACCGGGGAGTCTGGCTCTTCCCTAAGGGCAGCCATGCTGTGGATGGAGTGGCTCTTCCCAGGCAGGAGCCTCACCTCTGCCCTCCCTGAAACGGAGCACACAGCCCCCTGTAGGCCAAAGTTCCTGAAAAATGAATCGAGTTACCGCCCTGTTGAGGGAGATCTGTGTGCCCCTGGTGCCCTTGCAGAGACCCCCCCACCCCCCACCCCCTGAGCAGGCCTTCCTGAGCACCAGCCGCTGCCCAGTGATTCCGTCTTCATACCCAGGACGCAGTCCCCTGTCACGCTCATTCACCCTCGGTCTCTGTCTCTCCCTCTTCCCCCCTCTGTTCCCCGGTCACTTACACAGGTTTCCCAGCTCCTACCCGTGTGCCAGGCACCGGGTGTTCAGCGGAGGGCGGGCCGTCAAGCCCCCGTTCCCAGGGCTGCGTCGGCCCCCATCTGTGCCCCACGGGCCTGTCTCGCGGGGCCATGGCATGTTCCCACCTGCACGGGCGCAGGACCTGGCACCTCCCCAGCTCTCTGTGGGCACATGGGCAAAGGAGGGAGGGGTGAGAGATGGACGGGCTCAGGGCCATTGGCTGGGAGGGGCCTGGGGACATGGAGAGGATGCTCCCTGATCCGTAGCCGTTTTTGTGCCGGCAGAAACTCTCCTCCAGGGTCTTTCTGGATCACAACGCTGTCCCCAACACCCTGAAAGTCACCTACGACTCCTTCTGCAGTAATGGGGTATCACAGGTGGACCAGCCCCGAGGGGACTGCGATGGAGTCCAGATCAATGTCCCGGTGAGGCCCCATTCCCACGCTCTGGAAGGTTCTCTCCCAGGGACAGCTAGGAGTGCACCCAGGAACACAGGGCAAGCAAGGGGTGTCACCCTTAGCACACTGCTCACCACAGGACCCCCAGGGTGTAGACAGAGGACAGAGGGGGTGGTAGTGCCCCCTGGGGCAGATGCTGGGTGGTGCGTCCCAGCAAAGAGGAGAGTCCTTTTCACACACCACATGTCTGGTTTGGTCTGGTTTCCTGGTGTGTGTGTGTGTGTGTGTGTGTGTGTGTGTGTGTGTGTGTGTTACAAAGATACACAGATGATTAGAAAAAGGTATTGAGATTTAAGTTACACCATAGTATTTGAATTTATTATAACCATAGAATTAGATTTTTCCTTTTTCTGCCTGTGAATGAATATTCAGCAAAATACTGCTCCAGCTGCAGTTTTAAATGTGAAGTCGGAATTCCTTCAAATATGTTTCTTGCTAAATGTCACACATACATTTTTACTGAAATATCTCCCCTCGCACTGGGTGGATCCGCACAGGAATTTACTCAATCTTATGATCGGTGATTACTTCTTAGACATTTTTCCGGATATTTCTGCTCTACCTTCGTGGCCCCAGGAGCCATGCACTTAAACTGGTCTGGGCTGTGTCCTGCGTTTGACCAGCCGGTGCCTGCTGAGCCCTCACTGGCGCACGTGCAGGGCGGGGGGTGGGGCTCCACGCTGTCCCACCCGGTGCCTGGGGGCCCATTTTCGGGGCCAGAACACAAGTCCACGTCCAGGGTCCAGGGCCTCTTGAGGGATTCCGCCATCCTCGCACACCAGTAGATGTCCTTTTAAAAGTCATGTAACCTCCTGATTAACACGCGTGTGGTAAAATATATTCTAGGGCCTTCCCCCCAGCCTGAGTCCAAGTGGGCAGGGGTGGGTGTGGGGAGGAGGGATGTGGGGGGAGGGGTGTGGGGGGGCGTGGAGAGGAGGGGCGTGGGGAGCGGTGGGGGAGGGGCGGGGAGGGGTGTGGGGGAGGTGCGCGGGGGAAGAGGGTGGGGGAGGGGCATGGGGGAGGGGTGGAGGAGGGTGGGGGAGCGGTGGGGGAGGGGCGGGGAAGGAGGGTGGGGGAGGGGTGTGGGGAGGAGGGGCAGGGGAGGGGTGTGGGGAGGAGGGGCAGGGGGAGGGGCGTGGGGAGGAGGGCAGGCTGGGCAGGGCTCTGGTGTGTCTGCTGCCCCCACGCTCCTGCACCGCACACGCCCTTCTCTCTTTTCTCATGTCAAGTCCCACATCCCGGGGAATCGCAGGGTGTTCTGTGTGATTCCTTCTTACTTTTTAAAAAAAATTTTTTTATAGTTTATTTATTTTATAAATAAACAGAGACAGAGACAGAGCATGAGTGGGGGAAGGGCAGAGAGAGGGGGAGACAGAATCCGAAACAGGCTCCCGGCCCTGAGCGGTCAGCACAGAGCCCGGTGTGGGGCTTGAACCCGCGAGCCGGGAGGTCTGGCCTGAGCGACGTCGGACCTTAACTGACCGGCCCCCGCGCGCCCCTGGGCTTCCTTCTTCCGTTGCCCGCCTCCGGGGCCCCTGCAGAGGCCGGCACCCTCCATGCCTGGGACCCCCCTCGGGCGGCTGGGGGACAGAGGGGCCCGGAGCGGGGCGGGAGCCGCGCCTGAGCCCCGCTTCTCCGCGACAGATCACCTTCCAGGTGAAGGTCACGGCCACCGAGTGCGTGCAGGAGCAGTCCTTCGTGATCCGGGCGCTGGGCTTCACGGACACCGTGACCGTGCACGTGCTTCCCCAGTGCGAGTGCCGGTGCCGGGACGCAGGCCGGGAGCGCGGGCTCTGCGGAGGCAAGGGCTCCATGGAGTGCGGCATCTGCAGGTGAGGCGGCGCGGGCGGCGTGGGGGCGGCGGGGCCGCGCCGGGGCAGGGCTGACCGGGCCCCCCCGCAGGTGCGACGCCGGCTACATCGGGAAGAACTGCGAGTGCCAGACGCAGGGCCGGAGCAGCCAGGAGCTGGAGGGCAGCTGCCGGAGGGACAACAGCTCCCTCATCTGCTCGGGGCTGGGGGACTGCCTGTGCGGGCAGTGCGTGTGCCACCAGAGCGACGTGCCCAACAAGAGCATCTTCGGGCGCTTCTGCGAGTGTGACAACGTCAACTGCGAGCGCTATGATGGCCGGGTCTGCGGGGGCGAGAGTGAGCAGGGGTGAGGGTGAGCGGGAGGGTGGTGGTGGGAGTGAGCGGTAGAAGGTGAGAGCCAGGGGCGGAGGTGAGAGGGGGAGGGCAAGCGGGGTGGGAGGGGTGAGTGGGGACGGGGTGAGGGTGGGCAGGGGGGTGGTAGTGAGCAGAGGCTGGGGGGCTGAGGGGTGGGGTGAGCAGGGGTGGTGAGGGGGGTGGGGGGGACCGGGGGTCGAGGTGGTGAATGGAGTCGAGGGTGAGGGGGTGGGGGTGGGGGTTGGGTGAGCGGGTAGAGGTGAGTGGGGAAGGGGTGTGGGTGGAGGGATGCAGACGGAGGGCCAGGCAGGGACGAGTGGACCCAGGTGGACTGGGGTGAGCGGGGGTGGATGCAGGGACGGGTGGGGCCGGCTGGGCCCGGTGCAGCGCGTGGGGCCGAGCAGGGAGGACAGTCATACCGGGGCCGCGCGGCCGGGACGGGCGGGGCTGAGTCTCGGCCTCCGTCCTGCAGAGCGTGGCTCTTGCTCCTGTGGCAAGTGCATGTGCAAGCAGGGCTTCGAGGGCTCCGCGTGCCAGTGTGAGAGGTCCACGCGGGGCTGCCTCAACCCCGAAGGCTTTGAGTGCAATGGGCGCGGCCACTGCGTGTGTAACACGTGTGAGTGCGACGCCGGCTACCAGCCGCCCCTGTGCCTGGAGTGCGTGGGCTGCCCATCGCCCTGCGGCCAGTACATGTGAGTGCCCCTGCCCCGCCTCCCCCCACCCCGCCGTGCTGCTCGCCAGCTCCCAGGCCCCTGCAGCTCTGCCCCCCGCACCCCCCGGCTCTTCCAGGAGCCCCTCCTCCTCCCCGAGGCCCTCGCCCCCATCACCGCCTGCCCCCCGGGACCCTCCGGGCACCTGCGTCCAGGTGGCTCACCCCACCTCTGCTCCTCCGCAGCACCTGTGCCCAGTGCCTCAAGTTTGACCAGTCGGGGAAGAACTGCAGCTCGGCGTGCGGCAACGTGGGGCTGCTGAGCGCGCCCCCCGAGAAGGGGCGCAGGTGCAAGGAGCGGGACCTGGACGGCTGCTGGATCACCTACACGCTGCGGCAGCGGGTCGGCCGGGACAGCTACGACATCCACGTGGACGACAGCCGAGGTGAGGCCCCGCGCGAAGGCCGGCCGGGGATCGGGCGAGGGCCGCGGCGACTCGGGGACACGCGGCAGGTGCTGTTCTGAGCCAGGGGACGCGTTCCCAGGCCGGTTACCTCCCACTTGGCGCCTGCCTGGGGCTGGGAGCCATGGGTCCCACGAGCTGCCCACGGCCGACTGGGTGAGGACCCCCACGGGGTCTCGGAGAGCCCCGTGCTCAGATCTCAGCCCTGCAGGGGTGGGCTTCCTAAATGCTGCCTGTGTCTGTCGCGGCGCCCCGGGACCGTCCTGGCCCAGTAATGGTTGAGGCCATGGGGACACCAATCCTGTTCTTGTGGGGGTCACGTTCCAAGGGGGGGGACATGCTGGGCCAACACATGAGAGCGCCAGTGCGCGAGACAGCGCAGGACTGTGGGCAGGGTCACGAGGTGCAAAGATAGCGGCGGGGGCGCCCCAGGGGTCAGGGCTCTGAGGGTCTCTGGGAGGAGGCCCCTTGCGGCTGAGGCCATGGGACGAGGGCAGCCATGCAGGGGAGGTAAAGGCTGGTGGTGAGAGGCCCTTGGCGCCGGGTCTTTACGGGGCCCCAGGGGGTCCTGGGAGGCAGTGGGGTCCCTTTCCAAACATACCAGAGGCCACCAGCAGTTTTCAGAAGAGCGAGGGGCCACTCGGAGCTGCATTTCAGGTGCAGACGCACGAGCAGCCTCTGCGTGACACAGGCACCGAGAGGCGCAGACAGATGTCGTGGAGGCGGCGGGGGCGCGGGGCCACGCTTCTTTCCCCTGCTGGTGCCTTGCGGGGGAGCCCGGCGGTGGGAAAGCAGCGTCCCCACCAGGCAGTGTCCTGGGGCGGGGCCCAGAGTGGCGCCTGAGACACTCACATGTGCACACCTCTCCCTCGCCGCAGAGTGCGTGACGGGCCCCCAAGTGGCCCCCATCGTGGGGGGCATCGTGGCGGGGGTCGTGCTCATCGGCATCTTCCTGCTGGGCGTCTGGAAGGCTCTGACCCACGTCAGTGACCTCAGGGAGTTCAAGCGATTTGAGAAGGAGAAGCTCAAGTCCCAGTGGAACAACGTGAGTGGCTGTCCTGGGGGCTCAGTCCCACCCCTGTGACCTGGGTCCGCCCGCCCCCGGGGTCCGGCCCTCCCGCCCCCGTAGCTCATCCCTAGAGCTGGGGCTGGGGCAGGTCACCCCACTCGTGCCCCCTTCTTCGCCCGCACTGACGACTCACATCACCTCTCCCACCAGGATAACCCCCTCTTCAAGAGCGCCACCACGACAGTCATGAACCCGAAGTTTGCTGAGAGTTAAGAGCACGTGGTGAAGACCGGACTGTCTGAACCGACAGGATCGGACGCCCCCAAATCACGTCTCCTCCGTCCTGCTCCTCTGCGGACATGGCTTACGATGCTTCATCACTTCACCCGTTAACCACAGATCCACTGTTTTCTCTGCTCTCACAGTAATAGATAAGGCCAGGAGACAGCAGGGCCCATCGGGAGGAACAGCCTCCCCCTGCTGATGTGTCCGACCTTTTCGGTAGAGACTTGAAGAAGGAATTGCTTGGGCCTTACAAGGTTAGGTGTGATTTCCTGTATAAAAATTAGAGTGGCGGTCTCATTAAAGGCAGCACAAATTTATTTATATTTGAACTTCTCAGGGTTCACACTGAGTATACTGTTTCTTAGTCACGTGTGTAGAAACACGTGATAAAAACTTCCGAAGAGGCTGTCTGCGGGCTCTGCGCACTCGGAGGGTCCGAGTCGACTGTGGGCTGCGGTGTGAGGGTCTGTTATCTTTCCTCCTTCCTCACCTGCCGGCCTAGGTCCATGGCCCCCTCTTCCCCGTCCCTGCCCCGCACCCTAAGCCTTCAGTGGCTGTGGGTGGGCCTGGGAGCATCTCACGCCCGCCCACCCCACCCCGGCTGTCTGCACCTGCTCCTGGGGGAAGGCGAGTCCAGAGGAGCACTTGCATCTCTCGGGCCGGGCAGGGCTGACCTGGGAGCCCTGGCGACCCAGCGCCGCACGACCCAGTGAAACAGCCCCACCTCCCGGGATTACCGTGCTTGTCGGTATCCAGCGGTGATACTCTGGACACAGGAGTGCCTGCCGGTGGGCACAGGTCGGCAGGCTGGGCGCGGGCCGGGGTCGGGCAGCGTAGGACCCAGAACATAGAGCAAGAATTGAAGACCTAAAGCAGAGCGCCTCGCCCACTAACCTTCAGCAGCCGGGAACCCTCGCTGCCGGCCCTTCCCCCGTCTCTCGCCTTCTCCAGCCAGGGCGTGGGGGCCAGGCGGCTCCGGCATCTCCTGCCTGTCTGTGCCTCCAGGCCTCATGCCAGCCCGGGCAACAGCTGTCCCCCGGGGCGCACGCGGTGCCGACGGCCCAGCCGGGCCCCGGCCGCTAGAAATCAGCCAGGGTGGCCACCCTGCGCGTTCGAAACAGAAGAGCAGGGACTTTCCCACACTAGGGGACCACAGCCTCCCGTGCGGGAGTCACGCTCTACTTTACCTGTCCAAAGCGTTAAACACCCAGTTGAACAAAATGGAATTGTGGTCACCCCGCCCTGTGAATGTTGGTGGCCCTGCCTGCGCTCCACAACCTGTGGCCTGTGTGAGCTGAGCCCCATCTCACGTGGCCCGTGTGCCCAAGGCCTCACTCTCAAGCCCCGTCACGTCCGAGGGGAGCCTGGCATCTTTCCACCAAACTGCCCTCCTTCCTCGGGGCCCTTCCCTGTGCGCCGTGTCTACACGCACTCAGTGGTAACCTTGTTTCCTCCCTTACCGCCGGGGCTGGAACTCTCTCATGGTGCCCTGTGTCCCCTCCACCCCCAGACCTCTGGCGGGGGTCCTCACTCATGAATCTGTTTGAATCTCTCCTAGGAGCTTGAAGCCCTTTGACAACTGAATGCAGTTTAAGTAATGCAGCCTCCTCCTCCCCGCTTTTAAAACAGGAAACGGGGACGCCTGGGGGACCCAGTCGGTTAAGCCTCCGACTTCGGCTCAGGTTATGATCTCATGGTTCATGGGTTCGAGCCTCACATCGGGCTCTGTGCTGACAGCTCAGAGCCTGGAGCCTGTTTCAGATTCTGTGTCTCCCTCTCTCTCTCTGACCCTCCCCTGCTCACACGCTCGCGCTCTCTCAAAAAAATAAAACATTTAAAAAAATAAAACAGGAAACGACTCTAGATACCAAGTATTTTTTGAATGTCCATGTTGTTGAAATGTTGCACAAGTCAGTCGTGTTTTAATGCCATTGTTGGGGCGCTCGGGGGGCTCGGTTAAGCACTCAACTCTAGATCTCAGCCTGGGTCTCGATCTCAGGGTCATGAGTTCAAGTCCGACGCTGGGCTTCACTCTGGGTGTGAAGCCTCCTTAGAAAAATGCCGTTGCCAATGACACTTTCAGATGCAGCGGGGTCCACTGTGTCTTGGTTAATGTTTACAAATGTCCAATGTCCTTCAACTATCACTCAATTGTTTGTTGTTTGTGTTGTTAGGATGAAAACATATTGGTTCTGGGGCCATATTTCTAAACCTAGGTAGGTGTTTATCCCATTTCCAGTGGAAATGGAGTTTTTTAACATCTGTTTACCTAAATAGCAGATCCAGGCAGAGACATGAGGTATTTGCAGTAGAAGAAGTGGGTCACACGGTTTACTACAGTTAAGGGGTCTTTGCTGCCTTACGTGGACAGGAATCTTTGTCACTACATGAAAAGCCTGAGCAAAGTTGAAGACACTCCTTAAGACCACTGGCACGGTCACAATGTCATGGGCCCGTGGTCTTCATCCTCCGCACACAGCCCGAGACCAGCACCACTGGCCCCCGCTAACTTGGGTCTGCGCTGAAGCGAAGGTGGGGAAAGCTAAGGCTGAGACGGGGGACCTCCCTGTGGGTGATCCTGTCATCTCAGGATGGTCAGTCCTGCAGTGAGCTGAGCTCCCTGAGGCTGAGTATCGCGGTGGGGAGGTCATGGAGGTAGGACCTGCCAGGTTCAGTACTAGCCCTCACGCACCTTTCTTCCGGCCTTGGGCAGTTATCCATCCACTCTGGGCGCTTTTCCACGACAGAACGAGGGGACGCTTCCTTCGGTCCTTGCACACGGGAGGCACAAACACACAATTACCAACCCGTCTTCTGACCTGAGAATAGTGTGTGCACCCTGGCCCGGGGGGTTAAGGGCAGGCTAAACTCTAAGGGCTGTAGGCACCCCACTCCGGGAGGGGAGGCATGGAAGCTTCCAGGCCCCACGCTGAATCCCCGCAGGCCAAATGGGTTGGTCTCAACCCTCACGTGGGCCTGCGGAGCCCACCGGGGTCGCCGGCTGGCTTCCCGAGGCGCCGAGGCAGGTGCGGGACAGCAGCGAACAGCGCGGGGGGCCGGGAGCAGCAGGCTGGCGGGCAGCCCCACGCGCCCCGAGCCCCCGGCCCGGCCGCCTCCCCGGACACCAGCCACGGCCGTCTCCACTTCGGTCGCGGAAACGGTGTGCAGAGCGGGCGGACTCCGGCAGCACGCAGCCCTCCTGCAGCAGGCTCCCGAGGGGCGCCTCGGCCCGAGGCCCGGTGGGGTGCCGAGAGACGGGGACGCGGGCCCGGGCGCGTCCCCGCGACCCGGTGAGCCCGCGGCTTCCCTGACTCAGGTGACAACTTCACTGCGAGCTGTTCTCCATGCGCACAGGTCCCGACCGGCGCAGCCTGGGCGCGGGAACCAGCCGGGCACCGGCGGTGGCACTACCGGGCCCGGAGGTCACCAGGCCAGGCTTCCTCACGGACTTAGAATCCAGCCCACCGCGTCGCCGCCGCCCCTGAGCGCCCCTGCGTCCGCGCATGCGCACTAAGCCGCAGCGAGCCCCGCCCAGCCCGCCGCTTTTCAGCCGCGCACGCGCATTGAATCACGCCCCCGCCGCACCGGAAGTCGGGGAACACAAGCCGAGGAGGGAGGGCCGGGGGGCTGCGGGCGGGGCGAACCGGGACTCGCGGCTGCGCACTCGGCCCTGCCGCTCGCCCCGCCCGCTTCCGGCGTGCGTCTCTCGGTGGGAGACTGACTGGCCAGACCACGGAGGTGGAGCGCGTACGGCTGACGTCCGACCGACCGACGACGGTCGAAAGGGGCGCAGCCACCATGGCGCTCGGCGGCTCTCGCGGGCTCAGGGCCCTCTGGGGGCTGCCTGTCGGCGTCGCAGCGCTGCTCCTGTTGTTCTTTTCCGCGGCCGCCGCTCAGGAGCCGTCCGGAGAGGGTGAGGGAGCCGGGGCAGCTGAGAGGCCCTGGGCGGGGCCGGGAGGTGGAGGGGGCGCGGGGTCCCGGGGCGGGGCGCGGAAGTGGGGCCGAGGAGGCTGTCCAGAGGCGGGGAGGTGGAGCGGGCGCGGGGTCTTTGCCGCGCCCAGTCTCTGCCGCATCCGCGTCCTGGCTGAGTCGGGCGGGGGCCATCCGAGGGTCCCTACCCGAAGGCCCTGCCGCAGCGGGGGCGCCGGGATGGGGCCGACCGGCCTTTTGCTTTGGTTCAGTCGCGCGGCATTGTCGGCGGGACGCGCAGGATCGTCCTGCCTGAGTACTTTGTCCCCCCACCCCCACCCCCCGTTTAGTCTCACACGACCGTCTCTGACCGAGCTGGCGGTTTTAGATTCCGAGTCGGGAGGTGGAGCTTAGTAACCTGCTGGAGCGCCAGGGCTGGTCGGTAGTCGGTGTCCAGGGGCCAGGCCCCCTGAGGCGGCACCGGTGTGGCACACGGGCCCCACGCCCCCGGGAAGGAAGACCCGAGTTACTGCATGGCTGGTGGAGGCAGGAGAGCTGTAGTATCTGCTCTTTGAAGGAGCTGTTTCTGCACTCAACAGACCTGGGGTGGGGGTGCGCCCTTGGTTTATCCCCCCTGTTCTAGTCAGCCCCCTGCCGGGTGCTGGGACCTCGGTGGTGGCCAAGAAACCCGGAGGGCTGGGTGGGTAGGTGGGTGAGAGGCGTGCTGGGGAAGGGAACCTATGACTTAGGGCCATGCTGAGGTCTCAGAAGATTCCAGAAAGAGAGTACTGCTGGAGGGTGGTCTCCTGCCGGACGGTGGAGGGTGGAGGGGGGCCGGGTCCTCCGACTCTGCCTCGGGGCCTGATGGCAAGTCCGGGAAACATTTAAGCTGGGGCATGTCGTGTTGCGCTGGCTGCTGTGTGTGGGCTTCCCGTGTGAGCACTAGTGGTGGCGGCAGGGTCACAGCTAGGCCTCTTGACCTGTCCCCAGGGCTCCACAGCAGGACTGACGTGGGGCCAGGGTTTTTCTCGACACCTGTTAGCCCGGATTGCTGAGTTCTGCTGTGATTCCAGCACAGGACTGGTTTTCTTCTGACCCACTTCCAAATGTGTTGTGTCTGCGACCCTGCGCGTAGCTCCCTGGACGTCTGTAATCAGGCGGTGGGAGGTGGGTGCTCCGGGCACTTGGGTCAAGACTGAGTTCCCAGCACAGACGTGGTGTGGGCACCTCCAGAGCTGGGTCTGCTCAGTGGCCAGTGAGGGTGTGCCCGCATGTGCCCGTGGAATCCGAGGGAGCGTGTCGGGAGTGACGTGTGTGACCGTCCTGCTTTTCCACTGCCCCGGAGTGCCGAGGTGAACGGGGTGTTCTTTGTGACTTTCAGTAGTTTTTTAACTAGGGAATTAGATCGGAGCGGCCACATGGCATTCTGCTTACTGTGGGTTCAGCGGGAAGCCACCTCTCACTTGCTCTAGGTCACAGTGATTACCGTCACGTGGACTCGCCCCGGTGCCACATGGGTGGTGGCGGTAGCAGCTCCTTCCCGTGGGAGGAGCGATGTAGCGGGAGGGTTTTCCACTTGGGCACCCTGGGGTCTCATTTGCCGTTCCTTGGACAGGGGCACTGTTGGGGTGCTGAGGCCCCCCCTTTCCACAGACCATGAGCTGCTTACCGCCCGTCGCCCTGAGGGGACGTGGCTCTGGTGTTGACTTCCCTGGTCCTCCTGCGAAGGTCGTAGGGGTCTTCGGAGAAACAGCCGGCAGGGGGTCTACAGCTGTGGGGAAGGGTATTTTCTGAGGTGTGGGCTCACATGGTTGTGGAAACTGTGGGGTCCTGGGACCCGTGTCTTCAAGTTGGAGTTGGGGAAAGCTGGAATTCTCCATGTTGGAGGACCCGGGAACCAGGAGCCCGTGTCTGAGGGCAGGAGAAAGTGGGTGTCCCAGCCTCCGGGAAAAGAGTAAATTTGCTGTTCCTCAGCCTGTTTTGTTCTGTGGGGGCCCCTGTGTGGGCGGGGCACTGCCCAGTGGCCATGGGGGGGTGGATGGGCTTCTCTGTCGAGCCCATTCACATGCCAATCTCTGGAACACCCACCCGACACACCCAGAAATGTCTACTGGCTGCCTGGGCACCCTGAGCCACGTCAAGGTGACACATGAGTCAACCACGACAGGCGTGCACAGTCCTCACACACGTCACAGCAGTCCCACGTGTCCCTCTGTGTGCTGGGCGGCCTGGAGACATCAGGGACCCAGGGTGCTCTGAAGGTCTTCAGAGCAAAACTCATCACCTTCCAGAAGGCTCCATGGGCCTGCAGAGCCCACCTTGTGTGGGGGCTAAGACTCCACCCGCGAGTCTTCTCTGTACACCAGGGAGAGATGATCCTGAAAACCAGCTCCTTAAAGGACACAGAGCAGCTCAGCTATGGCCTGCACAGGTCCATGAGGGTGGGAGCCCACCCTGACCACCCCTTACGGAGGGCACAGGGTTGTGGGGACACGGTTCCTCTCCCGCCCATCTCCTGCTGAGAATCAGGGTGTTTGAAACTGGTTGTAAGGGCTCCAGTATGTATACAAGTGGTGCATGTTATTCGTATGTTCAGACGGTCCTCAACTCACAAGGGTTTGGCTTAGGGTTTTCCACTCTAACTTGTGCCCCAGGATCTGCGCTTGGTGAATATGGTGCTTGGAGTTCCCACGCAGGGTCATCCTGAGGCCGGGCAGCCACGCGGTCCCCACACACCGACCACTGTTCTGTGCCCACACGGTCTGTTTGTCACTTCAGTACGGTATTCGGTCAACTCCCCAGGATGTTCACCATCTCTGGTGAAGCAGGCTTCGTGGGCGGCGGTTCGGCCCGCCCCCGGGCTAATGGAGGTGTTACGGAATTTCAAGAAAGGCCAGGGAATTACACGGAGTTTTGATAGGATAGTTTTCACATCAAATGGTCTTCTTGGGACGGAAACTGCATCATAAGTTGAGGAAAACGTGTACCACGCCCATCACCTCCTCTGCTGAGACAGGAAGGTGACCAGTGCTTTTGTCTAAATGAATTTCCCACCGGTTTCTTAGGTGAAACGGATGACATAGGTGCCCCCTGTCACTGTGCAGAGTAGGCACGGCATCTGATGAAGGGATCGCTGTGCTGGGGGCCGGCCAGGGGCCGCCCTCCGGCCTGTGTGACACGTGCAGCAAGCGCGTCCTGTTGCTTCACGTTTACAGGACAGGTCTGGTCACAGCTGCTAGCGTGTCCTCTTGGGTGCGTCGCCCGCGGCCTCACCCGACACGTTAGGAGAGCACGCGCAGCGGGACGTGGGTTAGCGTCCTAACAGGAAGACCTTTTCCCCAAAGGGAGCGATAGGAGCAGTCTTCTCGTCCTCGGTAAATAGGTAAATAGGCCCAGCGGGGGGTTCCGAGCGGGCGCCCAGCGCCGGGCCCAGGAAGCAGGAAGCCGTTTGTGCCGGTGTGCGGGTCTCTGTGCCCCGGGACCGAGAAGCAGCACCCCCACCGTCCTCGCCGGCCGTGCAGGACGATCCGTGCTTGTTCGGGGTGAGGACGGGCGGGCCTTGCCCAGCGCAGACACGCTCAGGAAGACCGTCCAGCCCCATGTCTCCGCTCGGGCTGGAAGTCGGCCCAGTTCTGGCCGCGGCGGGGGCCGGAGGGCTCGCCTCCCTGGCTCACACTGGCCTGTGGTCCCGACGCCACAGCGTGGATGAGGTTTACGGTGTGTATCTTGCGGCTTAGTTCACGTGAGTCCAGCTCTAAAAGACTTCACAGATAGAAAAAAACAACAACTCATGAAGAAGTCCCTGTACCCAACCCTCCTGCTCCCTGTGGCCCCTCAGCTAAGATTGCTAAGTACATATTTGCTTGTAAACGTTTCCAGCAAGGACTTGAGGGGCGCCTGGGTGGCTCAGTCGATTGAATGTCCTACTTGATTTCAGCTCCCTCGTGATCCCAGGGTCGTGAGTTCGAGCCCTGCGTTGGGCTCCACGCTGAGCATGGAGCTGGCTTGGAGTTCTCTCTCCCTCTTTTCCCTTATGTGTGTGCTTTGCTCTCTCTAAAGGAAAGAAAAAAAGGCCTTGAGTGGGTGTGGCAGGCCGTCGTGCGGATTTTCACAGTGGCTCCCTGCCTGCCTGTTTAGAAAAAATGCTAAAGTAGGGGCGCCTGGGTGGCTTAGTCGGTTAAGCGTCCGACTTTCGCTTAGGTCATGATCTCGCGGTTCATGGGCTCGGGCCCCGCGTCGGGCTCTGTGCTGACTGCCAGCTCAGAGCCTGAGCCTGTTTCAGTCTGTGACTCCCTCTCTCTCTGACCCTCCCCTGCTCACGCTGTCTCTCTCTC
>JAESUZ010004062.1:0-71969 GCA_017311185.1 Proteles cristata cristata
TTTGTCTTTCCATGCAAATGTTTCCCTCCCTTCCATGGCACCACCATTTTTCTCTCCCCCAATTCACTTCCACTCATTTTTGCGCCTGCTGAGCTGTCTCACTCCAACTATAGAGATCCTTCTGCTCCTCCAAAGATCGATTCCCTGGTGTTCCAAGTGATCTCACCCCAATACAGCTATGTTTCCGGGATGAGAAAAGCCCAATGTCCCCCTACTTCTCCTCCATTTTAACTCTTCCTGAATGAATTTCTAAGCAATCCTCTCTATAGAACACCATGGCAATACAATGTAAAATTATATTATAAAAATTTAATATTGTATTCATTTGCATCTAAGTATGTGAACAATTTCTACAGAAAGAAATCAAATATGCAGTGTGTCTTAACAAGGAGACAGAAAATCAATACATCCTCATTAACTTTATAAATCATATGAATATATAGGTTATTAGGCATTGATTAGGACATGCTTTGGTGCACGTATAAGCCACTGGCTGCCAAATTTCACAGTAATTGCCTGGTAAAAGTTTTCTGAGCTTCTAATAGCATATTCAATAACATCTAATATAGCAGATTTCAAGAATGGGTGAAGATAAGAAAGAATAACATACAAATTCAAAAACATAAGTAGAAGTAGAAAGTTTACTTTACAAAACAGAGATATGATATTTACATAATGTTTCACACTTTTTCCTTTTTAAATTTTTTTGTTAAAAATGTTTTTTAATGTTTATTTGGAGGGGGGATAGAGTGGGGGTGGGACAGAGAGATGGAGATATCAAATATGATGCAAGCTCCAGACTCTGAGCTGTCAGCACAGAGCCCAATGCAAGGCTTACACCCACAAACTGGGAGATCATGACCAGAGCTGAAATAAGATGCTTTACTGACTGAGCCACCCAGGCACCCCATATTTTTTCTAAAATAAACAGAAAAATCAAACTGTGAACTTTTCCAATCCCACCCATATGCATTAATGAATATATTTTTAAAAATCATACTTATAAATAACATAGTGAAATTGCACAACATCAAGTGTATAGATACATTTCTTTAAAAACCCACAGTCAAAAGGGAGATTAGCCACAAAAGAAAGCCAATTATTCTGACAAGAGGTATCCTCAAAGGCATATGTAAAAATCATAGTCAACTTAGTTTTCTATACCCAGATAAACTATATTTTGAAATAAAGGTGAACATATGAATAATAATTGAAGTTGGATGGTACATATCAATTTATTATTCTTTAGAAATGTTTTAATATAAAAATACAAATATTAAATACAGCGAAAAAGAGATAATTTTCAGATATCAATTGTAGAAGTGTTTCCTGCTCATTAGCTCTACTATGATACCTACTTTAGCAAGAAAGTAATTGACTCCAGGGAAGTGATCGGATGAAATAAGCAATGGTAAACACTATTACTGGTAACATATAATGGTATATTAAAACGAGTTCAAGCAATAAAAGCAAAAGAATAGCAACACTTCTTTTTTAAAATAAAAATATTTCTGGCATTTTATCTGAGAAGATACAGTGAGAAAATTGAGAAAACTGAAGCAAAGTGCACTAAGCCATATCTTATTGAGAAAATGCATACAACTATCCAATAACTATATTTTGGCTAAAATTTATAGTTAAATGTATGTCAAAAAAATATATATCACAAGCCATAATCTCTAAATCAATAGAGATGATATAAATGTAACAAATAAGATTTCATCTATCAAAATAGGAAAGTAATGAGGAAAACATGAAGCAAAAACAAATCATGGCAATGCAAACAACAGCAACAATCCACATACCCAGGCAAACAAACATGCAATTTTAAATACATAACATAGCAGAATGAATATTTTCAAATAGTACAAATATTTTTTAAATACTCAAATTTAGCGGCCTTCTCCAAATAACTATGAATAGCAGAGTAAACTCAGGATTGGATAGAGTAGGCTAAGCAATAGACTGTAAGTATATATTAGATTCTAAGTATATATTTATAATCCATATCATTTACAATGTAAGCTTCATGAAAATAAAATTGTTAATGTTCATTGTTGCATCATCAGTGTCTTGAACCATGTATATAAGAAAAAGTACTCAAAAATATTTTTGGGGCTCCTGGGTGACTCAGTCAGTTATGTGTTTGACTCTTGATGCCAGCTCAGTTATTGATCTCACTGTTTGTGGGATCAAGCTCTGTGCTGACAGTGCAGAGTCTGCTAGGGATTCTCTCTGTCCCTCTCTCTCTGCTCCTACCCTGTTTATGTGCCTGTGTTCTCTCTCTCTCTCTCAAAATAAAGAAATAAACTTTAAAAAGTATTTTAAAAGTATTTTAAAAGGTTTTTTAATGTTTCTTTGTTTTTGAGATAGAGAGAGACAGAGAGCATGAGCTGGGGACAGGCAGAGAGACAGGGATTTACAGAATCTGAAGCAGGCTCCAGGCTCTGAACTGTCAGCACAGAGCAAAACGTGGGGCTCAAACCCATGAACGATGAGATCATGAGCTGAGTCAAAGTTGGACACTTAACCAACTGAGCCACACAGACACCTCTAAGAAATTTTTTTGAAAACAGGTTAGAAAGGAAAAAAATGGATGCCTTCATGGAAATAAATGTTGACATGGTGATACATTACTAAAACAGCAGAGGGACTGAGCTGTGGTAAACAAAGTACAAAACAAAAATGTTAACAAAATACTATACCAAACTACAAAATTTTGTGTCATCATTTTAAATTTTGTTACTATTTTGACTTTTAGCTATTTTGAATTTACATAGTTAAATATTTTATTGCTTAATTAAATCTATTTTCCTTTACAGGTCATGGTGAAAAATGTCTTGTTTCTCCCATATTTTATTGATTTTTCCTATGTTTTTATTGGATTTCTCATAGTTTTTTCTTTATTCTCTAAATCTTTGTATCACCTGGAATTTGGCATAGCAGTCAATCTTAATTATTTGAGTAACAACAAACCTTTGGACTGTTGCTTTGTAAAATTCCTTTTTTAAAATTCATTTGAAATACCATCTTCATTATATTCCTCTTCATTAAATTCTTCTTATAATTTAGACTATCTTGATTTTTAGAATATAATTAGAATTATATTTTAGATATATAGATATATAGAATTATATTTTAGAATAGAATTAGAATTAGAATAGAATTAGAATATAAATTCTTCATATAATCTTCATTAAACTTTTCTTATAATTTAGACTATCTTGATTTTTCTTTAACCTTTCTTATGTTTTATTTAACATCAACCAGTTAAAATCTCAACATGTTCGAATCATATGGATTAATTTTTTTTTACATGGAGCATGAGTCCCAATTTAAGACAAACATATTTGCAGCATAAATAACAGTATAATATTCATATCCATAGTGTATAAAGAAAAAAAAAACCTTGAAAATACAAATGGAGTGGGTATTTGTAAAGCGCAAATCTCATAGTTAATCTACAATGAAAACTGCTGATGGCCAATAAATATGGAAACATCCAAAGCCAATTAAGTAAAAGTTGAAAGTAAAGGACTACATTTCTTTATTCTTCCCAGTTTAATGAAGGTAAGACTAACTGATGCAATGCTTAGTGTCAGGCCTGTGGTGGAGAAACATATACTGTCAAATAATTTTGGGACAAACTGGTTAACAATTCTGGAGGACAATTTGACACTACCTAATAAAATTCTTTGAAGTTTTGACTTGTCCCATCAATTTCACTTAAAGGACCTCATCATATTTGCAAGAATGTGACAAAAGATGCTTGACTTGATTTTGCTATTTATATACAACATTAATTCATCGTAAAAGGAAAAGGTATCATAATAATGAGGTACAGTGTTGAAGACCACTTTTTATTTTAAAAGCCATTATGTATGATGTGATGTGTATTTATGTGTGTATCTATACGTGTGTATATATTTCAAAGTGTAAATAAATATCAAGTGATTTCTTTGACAGATTAAAATATTTGTTTTCATTGTTACACTTCGAATTATTCTATAAGAATATATATACTTCAAGCATATTAAATATTTTAAAGAAGTTTTAAGATATTTATTTAGCATCTACATTTCCAGCTCCTATTTCCTATTTACCTTTCTATAATACTTATAGGCAATTGGAACTGTTTGTTATTCATTTAGAAAAACCAACAATAAATGACAACATCTAAATTTTGAACATGAATGATGAAGAGTTTGATTATATCCATATCAAATATAGTTTGTAATTGACCTAGACAAGTGTGTCAGACTGAATTTATAAAAATGTTTTGATATTGATCTATCTAGTTTCAGCACATCTTTTTGGGTAGATTTCTTTGAGACTACATGGAGATAATAAGGAGAGTCTGTTTACCATACACTGTTAGAAAATGACAATGAATGTTTTGAATCTAACAGAAGCCTTGATTTTCAAGTAAAAATTGGATAGTAATATAATTTCAGATCAAACTATAAAATTACCTACTAAGAATTTAAATCTTTTAAAATATTTATTTTTGAGAGAAACAGAGATAGAGCATGAGCAGAGAAGGACAGAGAGAGAGGGAGACACAGAATCTAAAGCAGGCTCTGAGTTGTCAGCACAGAGCCTAACACTGGGCTCAAACCTACGAATCACGAGATCATGACCTGAGGTGAAGTCAGAGGCTTAACCGACTGAGCCACCCAGGTGCCCTGAATTTTAAAATGTAATGGGGTTGCCTGGGTGGCTCAGTCCATTAAGCATCTGACTTTGGCTGAGGTCAGGAACACGCAGTTTGAGTTTGAGCCCCATACTGGGGTCTGTGTTCACAGCTTGGAGTCTACAGCCTGCTTTAAATTCTGTGTAATGTCACTCTCACTCTGCCCTTCCTCTGCTCTTGCTCTTTGTCTCTCTCAAAAATAAATCAACATTACAAAAAAAATTTTTTTAAATGTAATGAACTTTTGGGGCACCTGGGTGGTTCAGTCAGTTAAGCTCCCAAGTATGGCTCACGTCACAATCTCAGGGTTTGTGGGTTCCAGTCCCTCAATGGGCTCTGCTGACAGCTCAGAGCCTGGAGCCTGCTTCAGATTTTGAGCCTTCCTCTCTCTCTCTGCTCCTCCCCTGCTTGTGCTCCTTCTCTCTCAGAAAAAAATAAACATTAAATTTTTTTAATGTAATGAACATTTCCTCTTCAATTATCAAAAACATAATTTTCCTCTTCAATCATCAAAAACAAAATTAACATTGTAACTATATTGAAGAAAAACTAAATGAGAATCCTTAAATATGCATATGTAGTAGAGGAAATACAATTTTAAAACATTTAAGAATTTATATCAAGACTATTATATACACTATTTATTCCCCTAGTATAATAATGCTAAAGTCAACATCTGTCCCAATTTGTCTTCAAAAGGTAGTTCCTGCTTATGCAAAATTACCGTAATGTACTAATGTTTGTGAGCTACATACAAATGATAATATATCTTGGTTATTTTGCTATTTTTTCCTGTGACTGCACATGAAACTAGATAAGAATGGGCCACCTCTTTCCTGCTATCTGCTTTTTTGAATTGCCAGAGGCAAACATCATCAATTTCAAGACAATGAGAGATTCCACTGAGCTACAAAGTGATTTGAAATTCATGAATGTGCAAGTTTTGTGCATCAGAGGTCATTGTTCCACCCACCAAATGGACAGAATCAGCAATTTCAAGCTACCTGTTCTGAAGAATTATAGATTCAAAAAAGTCTATATGTTGCCATTTAAAATTAATGACGGTTCTCCCCTTGTGAGGACAGGATTATTTTTTTAAGTATTTTTGTTCTTATATATCAGAATTGCATTCATAGAAAAGAAAAGATTTTATTTTGGTTTATTTGATGTATAAAAGAATTTTAATTTATTTTATTTAGTATGATAAATGGCAACAAGTGGACAGAATAAATATATCTATTAGTTATTCTCACAACTGAAATCAGAAAATACAGAGAAAGCTGTTCAGTGAATATGAAAGAAGAAGAAAATTGGTTTGATTACGTTAATTTCCTGTTATTCTTGATGAGAAGGCTAAAGAAGACTTACTCTGGAATCATCTTGTAGCCACTTTCCAAGATTTACAGAAGGAAACTGGACGAAATTATCTAAGTTATGCCTGAGATGTGCTTGCATACCAAAATGAGCAGGCTACCTGAAGTCAGAAGGTGGCTGATGAAATGCAAAACAGAAAAGTATGGGAGCAGAAGAGCAGATATAAATAGGTAAAAGAAAAGATGAAAATAACCTTTATGAGAGAATGTAATATTTAATGTTTATCATTTTAAATTAAAAGATATTCCAAAGTCTTTGTTATGCATTTAGGTATAAAGTCATTTAAATGTGAAAGGGGATGCTAAATAATTGTAAGCAGATGAAAATGAAATATAGCTAAAAAACATAAATTCAGATTCTATATTAAATAAAGGCTTACCATTCCCTATGTTACAGCCAAATAACACTTAATATTCAATTAAGTCTTGACCAATTAATTTTTCTAATCACTTATGATTCCAAAGCAATTCTTTGAGAATGATCAAGTTTATCTTAAGAAATTGTTGGAATGAACACTGGGTGCTCTATGTGAGTGATGAATCATGAGAATCTACCCCTGAGGCCAAGAACACACTGTATACACTGTTTGTTAGCTAACTTGACAGTAAATTGTATTTAAAAATATCAATCAATCAATCAGTCAATCAAATACTTTCCTTAATAGCACCACAAACACACATAAAGAAATAAAATTACCTACAATTTTATTAGACTTCAGCAACAACATATACAGCACACAAGAAACACCATGCATAAGATTCTAATGCAAATTTTTATCCTTCTTGCTTAAAACAAGCAAACACAAACAACTTAGCAAAAATCCTCCCCCACCCCCGATAAGGGAGGTGAGCAATATTTTTGTGAACGCAGAGATTCCTTTCTGCTCTATATTGCCCTAGGATTTGCAGATCTCTTCTCCTTGTTCTCTGCTAGTTGGGCTGGACAACTGGCTCCTCGTTATATTTAGTTCACCAAACCCAGTTTGATTTCTTTCTTGTTCAAAGATTATGTTTTATTTGTAATTGTATCAATTAGAAAAATGAAATGTTGCTTCATTCCAATGTGCTGTTTGTAATGCTGCCTGCTTTACATGCAAATCCTACAGATGGTTTCTCTGTGTACTTGGTAGGTGTTATGGTTCTGCTTTTACAATGAGAATGCTGTAAAACCTCCTCACTTGAAGTCTCCACTGAGAATATGTTTTCCCCTATTAGACAGAAATATATCCAACATGATAATATCAAAAGAGCTGGTCACTTTTAATCTTCAGAGTCTCCCTTCCATCTTCACAGCAACTCAGATGCTGTTCCCGTTGAGCCCTGTGGTATTATGAATAGTTGGAATTATATGGTGCCTGCACATCAATCCTGGCTTGACCTCTTACTTGCTTTGAAGCCTTGAGCAAATTATCTAATCGTTGTGACTTTCTTTCCTCATGTCTAAAACAGATAATTATAGTACTTGCTTTATGAATTTATTTTAAGGAAAATATAAATTAATGCTTGGAAAACGTTCCAAACTATGCTGGCATGTAATAAGGTATCATTGGCTATTTCTTCTATACTTCCGTAAAGCACAATTGTCAATCTAGATAATTATTTACATTTAAAAAAGCTATAATATAAATAGGCATTATATTATAATTACTTATGCTGTCATTGTAGTTTGAACATGTTTTAATATATAAACCTTTGCAGAAATTACAAATGTTTTATTTAGGTAAGTATGTGTCAGCCTCAAATTTTTTCAAAAGTAATGGAACTAAGCTTTACTTTGTAAATTTACTCTGTAAATTTCATAGGGGGGAAAACCTGTCACTTCATGAAATCTTATAAATGACAAATTTCAAATCTTAATATTACCAACTCTGTCAGTACAACTCCCAGATCGACATATTTTTAAACATTTGAAATACACACTGTATAAATCAACTCAGGACAGGCAAAGTGACAGTGCCTGTGGAGTTCACTGCCTGTCTTCCTTTGGTAATGAGACCAACTGATAATTCTATGCTCTAAATAACTAAACTTCACTAATATGAACTCAGATCTATAAATTATATTTTATATGTAGCTGACTAGTAAGCAAATGTGATTTCATGCAAATACTTTGCAGTGGATTAGTAGATGGAGAAGCCACATCTGAATGCTAATAACATGCCTCTATATATACACAGGATAAAAATTCCTTCAATCCACAGGAAAGTGTCAGCATTAATAAAGCAATATCATGCTATACTTCCCCCATAGCTGGCCTATATTGACATGAAAAATTATAATGATAGAAATATAGAACTTTTCAGATATAAATAACCTCACTGTGCTATGAAATTTTTATCAGGAAGGGATAACTAGAGAGAAGGAAGAAATCAACTGTAAAGAATATTATTGCCATCTATTGACAGTGGGATTTATGATAAAATGTAAAATCTATTTTCATTATATAATTTTGAATGTCTTATTTATTAAATAATGGCATATCACTGTGCATTAAAATGATTCTGATTGAGAAGGTATATATCTGGAGGTTATAAACGGGTGTTCATATCATTTTAAAGGTTCTTTAGGATATTATTTCTATATTGATACATATCAAAATTTCAACATTTTGTACCATGACTGATAAAGACATTTAAAAAGGAGGTGGCATTTTTTGTTGAGGGTTAATGTTCAATCTCCAAACACTGATTATGATAATTCCTTTCACAGAATAGTTACTAGGTAGAAAATGGTAGTTCAATATTTCTTGAATTCCCAAGATGTCTCTGTCTGACTTATAAACTAAGTGATTTGATTTTTTTTAAATATTTTTATTTATTTCTAGGAGAGAGAGAGACAGCGTGAGCAGGGGAGGGTCAGAGAGAGAGGGAGTCACAGACTGAAACAGGCTCCAGGCTCTGAGTTGGCCGTCAGCACAGAGCCCGCCGCGGGGCTCGAACCCACGAACCGCGAGATCATGACCTAAGCGAAAGTCGGACGCTTAACCGACTAAGCCACTCAGGCGCCCCTAAGTGATTTGATTTTAATTAACTACTATAAAGCATGTGTGGTTGCCTCCATGATCAGGTCAAATACTTTGACAAAAAGGATTACAAAAACCCAGCCTACCAAGGGGTCTTTCAGGTAAAAAAAAATAATCTCTGTATTGACGAGAAATATTTTAAAGGTGTCCTAAGTCTCTTATCTTTGCATTGGTATGGTCTTAATTTACCACTGCCATCAGCTCCAGTGTCTAGTCTTTTCATTCATTTTGATACCTACATCATTAATTTCAATCAACTCAAATATCTACCTGTAAAATACATACATCCCCATAAAAAACTATAAAAGGTAAAAAAAGGGAAAGCTAGGGAAATAAATGAGCTTTAAACATAAAATCTTACTTTCACTTGGTCTATTTGAGTACCTTAAAACCTTGGGCACACAGCTCTGACCATATTTTCTGCACTAAAGAACTAAGACAGAATATGATGCTGTAGGATCATTGCTTCTTCCAAATATGTATACTTAAGGCCAAGGAAATAGCTTTATCCACTTGTTCAATCTCAGTATATATTTCTAGAATAGCAAGAGAAAATAATTATATACACTGAATTATCTTAACATAGAGTGGCTGTTAGCCAGAAAAGCGTACTGAAACCTTTCATAATACATATGTGTATATTGCCTTCTTCTCATATTTCAATTTTAAAGATAGTGCTGGTTTCCTGTACATCGTGATGTATCCTATTATGCTGTTACAGGAGGTGTAATTGTTAGCTTAGGTAGAGTGATAAGTAATTGTGGAAACAGATGATGATTGTAAGCCATTCTAAACCTATTACAACAAAGCCATTTAAAGTAAACTCTAGCGGCAAGATTAGATTCCTCTCAGACCTAGGTTAAGATCAAAGACAAAGGCAGGCAATTGAAATTGTACCTATTTTGTAACTGGATGTGTATAAACTGTAAACTACAAAAAAAGTTTCACAGTGGTAGAAGAGGCTTTTTGTTCTTTTTATAACATCTTGTAAAACAGTTCAATTAGTATTTTTCCTTATATGAAATTCTAAACATTTTTATAAGATTTGATTAAAGTCTTAATCAAAGTTAAATAAAAATGCAAAAATCATTTTTTGTGTGTGTGGCAGCAGTTTTGATCCACATGAGAGGAAAGTACACAGATAAATGTGTATCTGTGTGTATGTATGTGTGTTTATTTATTTGGTAACCATTTCTTCCTAGGAATAAAAGAAACAGGTTTTTAATGGGGTCCTCATCAAATCAAAAAGGAATATATTGCTTTATTCATCACATTAAATTTAATATGGGAAATTCTATAGGATGTATATGAATATACAATGTACAACTTTTAAAGATAGTGTTTATATGAGTACAGCAATGTTAAGTATACTATGTTAAATATAAAAAGATATGCTAAGATTTTACAGAGAAAGAAAATAAAGCTCAGAAATATTGAGTAACTGATCAAAAACAGCTATAAAAGAGAAGCCCATCCTCAACCAAAGTCAGTTAATTCCAAGTTTTTATGCTCTTAACTACTAATCTATTCCGTGCATGAGATCTTTGAAATAAGAAGTACATACCCAGAGTTAAGCAATATATTATTTGTAACAAGTAGTCAGGGGCAGATTCTTGGAGGGAGTGACATTTAATCTTTGCAGAGAGGCCCAGAGAAGCCACAGACAATGAAAGGAGCAGTCCTAAGCAGAAGGAACTTTAGTGAGTGGTTTGGTGAGAGTTCACCCATGGCATGTTTGTTCAGAAAGCTCAATGACCAATTTTAGGCAATTTGAGTTGATATGTGACTGTAGTCATAGGCACATATGCACAAATGGCTTGGCCAAATTGTGGAAACTAAATAATTTGACTAGAAGACTGGATTTTATTCTGTAGACAAAGAAAGTGTACTGAATATGTTTAAAATTTCAATTAAAATTGCTTTTGGAAAGGGGTGCCTGTGTGGTTCAGTAGGTTAAATGCCTGACTCTTGGTTTCAGCTCAGGTCACGATCTCACAGTTCATGGGTTCATGCCCCACATTGGGCTCATGCTTGGAATTCTCCTTTTCTCTCTGCCCCTCCCCCACTCGTGTGTGTGTGTGTGTGTGTGTGTGTGTGTGTGTGTGTGTGTGTCTGTGTCTGTGAAATAATTAAATATAGACTTTAAAAGACTGCTTTGGGGAAGGTCAATTTGTCTGCAATATGTAGGATGGTTCTTGATAAGACCTACATAAAAACTTAAAATCTACTTAAAACCTCTATGTAGACATGACTAATTAGCTCCTTTCAAATCATTAATTAGATTAGTTTACTATGATTCTTATATCATTAACAATTTGACCATGGGATGTGTGTGTGGGATGGGGGGAAGGTTAGAGGTGCTAAAAAATGGCATCTGGAGTGGTTTTTAGTTCAAAAAGCTTAGACCCAGTGATTTTTTATCATGTTTTTCCCCACTCAAAATCAGCACATCATCATGATTCTTAGAATTCTACTTTTTTCCCAGACAAAATACCCTAATCACTTCAAGAAACATCATGATAGATGGAATCATGATTGCCCATGGTACTAGTCAAGGATATGACAGCAATTCTTTCAAGACATTCATGGTTTTAGTCAGATAAGCAATGAGTCATAAATATTTGTGGCTGTTACTAGAGTTCAAAGAAGGAAAGAAAAACAGAAAGAAAGAAATGAAAAAGAAAGAAAGAAAGAAAGAAAGAAAGAAAGAAAGAAAGAAAGGAAGGAAGGAAGGAAGGAAGAAAGGAAGGAAGAAAAAGGAAGAAAGGAAGAAAGGAAGGAAGGAAGGAAGGAAGGAAGGAAGGAAGGAAGGAAGAAAGGAAGAAAGGAAGGAAGGAAGGAAGAAAGGAAGAAAGGAAGAAAGGAAGGAAGGAAGGAAGGAAGGAAGGAAGGAAGGAAGGAAGAAAGAAAGAAAGAAAGAAAGAAAGAAAGAAAGAAAGAAAGAAAGAAAGAAAGAAAGAAAGAGAACAGAGAGAGAAAGAAAAGAGAGAGAGAAAGAGACAAAGAAAGAAGGAAAAAAGTTACCGGCTACTACTCTCCAGCTTGCTTACTCTCAGCTTCTCTGCTCTTCTCAAGGACCTTAGCACTCATTGTTCCCTCTGCATTAAATGCTTTTCTCCGAGATGCCTCTCTTTCACTTTATTAGAGAGAATAGCCAATACTTTGTCACTCCCTGTTGCTTGGTATTATGTTTTTATTTATCTATGGACTATCTTCCCTACAAATACCTAAAAAATTAGATGACATATATATTGGGGTTACTATGTTCTAGACATTGTTCTAAGCATTTTATTTAGAGTAAGTAACTCATTCAACTATTTAAAAGATATACAACTATCTCCATAATACCAATGAGGTAACTAAGCTATAAGAAGACTACACAATTTGCTGAAAGTTACACAGTTAAAAATTATAAAGAAGTTGGGATTTGAACCCACACAAGTGGTTCCAAAATTTATGTTCTCAACTACCACACTTTTCTGTCTTATGTAAGTGTTATGGATGCGGGAATTTGATCTATTTTATTCACTACTAAACTCCCCCTAATTACAACAGTCACTGACACATAAGTGACAGTTATTTTCAGAATGTGGGTATGAATGAGAACGTTAGTATTACACTAGGAAAAATGTGTGAGATCTCTTGTATAGAAAGCTTGTTGGGGAGCCTGGGTGGCTTAGTCGGTTAAGCGTCCGACTTTCGCTTAGGTCATGATCTCGCGGTTCGTGGGTTCGAGCCCCGCGTTGGGCTCTGTGCTGACTGCCAGCTCAGAGCCTGGAGCCTGTTTCGGAGTCTGTGACTCCTCTCTCTGACCCTCTCCTGCTCATGCTGTCTCTCTCTCTCTCTCCTAGAAATAAATAAAACATTAAAAAATTAAAAAAAAAAAAAAAAAAAAAAAAAGAAAGCTTGTAATACATTGGGACATCAACAATGAATGGATAAAAACCAAGGCTACAACACCAATATATTCACAAGGGTCAAAATGCTTCACTAATTTCACTGTGAAAAGAAAACAGAAGTTGATAAGAGAATCTTCAATACAGAAGTCGATATTTATGATGGTTTATATATATATATATATATATTTGATCAGTTATTTAACCTTTGTATATAGTTAAGTTTTAAGCATTTTTATTTTTTTTAATCTCAGAAATAAATACTCAGCCCTAAAAAAATCAATCTGATATTTTAAGTAGAGGTATCTGGGCAAGGATAGACCCAAAATATTTAAGGTCATGTTGACCCTGCTCATCAGATGCATTTCATTTATATAGCTTACAAAATATTATCTGTTTCTGATCAACCTTAGCTCTCTTAGCTTGTAGACAGATAGTGCATTTTTCAGTTTATAGTAAAAAACAATTTTTCACCCCAAAACACTCAATGTCTTTTCCTTTCAAGTGAAATTAAAGTTTATTATATATACATGTACATATATACATATACATACATATATATACATATCCCAAATGATATTACTTTCTGCCTTACAAGATTCATATTTGGGGAAAATAACCAAAGAAAACAGAAATAACAAGTCAATTTTTTTTTTGAGAGAGAGAGGGAAAGAGAGAGGGCACGTGCGCATGATCTGAAGAGGGGAAGAGAGAGAAGGAGACAGAGGATCCAAAGTGAGCTCTGTATGGACAGCAGAGAGCCAGATGCGGGGCTCAAACTCATGAACTGTGAGACCATGACTCGCCTGAAGTCGGACACCTACCCTACTGTGCCACCCGGGTCCCCCACATTAAATATTTTTGTTAAATATCATGAGAGTCTGTATCTAAGACAACAATATTTTTAATGGATATGTATCATATAGGAATCAGTTTACTGAATCTTATTTCAACTAATTAGATTACTATTAACTAGGACCTACTGAGACCATTGAGAATGGAAATTTATTTTTAAATACAGAGTCTGTGTCCTTAAACCTGGAACTTTTGTCCAAAGCTGAGAGTTACCAAATGCTTTGCAAAAAAGATTTAAGGCATTAAATAACACCAGTCTATAGAATATATTGTAACATACTTTATTTTTGATTAACATAAAACTTTCATATAACTGCACAATTACCAGGTACTTCCTTCACAAGGAATGGCTCCTGCAGGAAGCTCTCTTCTGTAACAGACTTTCTGAGAACCTTACATTTTGAAATATAGAGGGGACCTTAAATATAAAGCTTGGCTTTTTCAAATATAGAGGAAATTTTACTGTTTAGATATTAGGTTTAGGAAGAAAGCACATTATTTAGGGATCCTGGTGATAGAAACATATAAGTGGAGTTACTAAGATCAATATAAGTAGTAAGTGAAATAATGCCATAAAAACTAAGGTCGAGAAACTATTTCTAAAAATATACTATCAGCTACAGAGGTAACATATTAAAGTTGCGTGACTACAGCTGGCTGGCATTCGGGAATTGGGGTGAAGATAATAAACTATAGTTAGAGGAGACACTTTGTTTTAAGAATAACATTTTCCAAACTGCATATTTTAATATATGTCTTCTCTTCTTCCTTACAGGAAACAAAAGCTCTTTGAAAATTTAGACTGTGTACCATGCTCACAGTGAAATATCTAATTTATTAGAACAAAGGCAATATGCTTTAAACAAAAATACAACACTGCTTTTTTGAGCTGTTCTTGCTTAACGGATGCCCCTACCATTAAAAACAATAGCAGTTTCTGATTACTAACTATGCATATGTGCAAGTAAGGTTTAAGAATATACTCAAATAATTCAGTAAAGATTTTGGTGTCTTTCATTTTGTTTGTCTCGGCAATAACTTAAGATTTATGATTGGAAAAATGTAATATCAAAAATTTACAGAAGGTTAGGAGACAAAGGTTCTTATTTTCTTCCCCTGGCTCTAAACTAATGTACTGTTTGACTTTCTACAAAGGACTTTGCATTTTGGGACCAAAAGGCTTCTCATCTTTTAAATGGGTATACATTAACAAAAACAACAACAACAACAAAAAACATTTCAAGGGATTGTGGTAGAAATTAAACTATTAAAAGTTAAAGTGCTGAAAAGAGTTTACTCCTATTTTATTGCATATTTTTACATATTTCCATGCATTCCCTGTAATTGATCTGTATCTTTTAAAATAACATCTCTGAAATATCTCTCCCTATTATTCCATCTGATACTTGCATCACACCTTTGGCAGTTCTGGTCCCCAATAATTCTCTGGCTGAACACATTTCCCCAATTCAGTCAGTTTTCTACATTACAAATTAACCTAAAATAATGATTAAATTATACTGAGCCTTTGTTTAAGATGTGCTTGTGATTCCTTCTTTCACAAAATGAACTGTGAACCATTTATCACAATAATCAGTTCATTCAATATATGATTCCAGCTTCTATTTTAGTCAGTGCATCTCATTTTTATTGCTGTCAGGATGTGAAAAGAAACTAGTAGCAAAGCCACTCACACTGGTTATAGCAAGGAAGCTGCTGACCTACAATGGGGCTCTGATAGAATCTGAGGCTTCATTAATACATAATGGTGACAACATCTCTGTATGCTTGAAACACAAAGAGAATCTCCTCTCTTTCTCAATAGTCCAATGGGATAATCTCTCAACCCCATGAGCTTTTAATTTCCAACTCAGTTCCTTCATCCATGTGCTCTACAAGGAATGCCCTTTGAATTATCCAAGTAACAAGAAAGAGAAAGGAAGATGAGAAGTTATTTCTCTATGAATCATTTGAAAAGCCTCCCATTTGGAATTAATTTCCTGTGTCTTTCCTTACCACTTTGTTTTATGGAAGTTAACTATTGTCTTACATTCTGAGTATCCAGTGATTTTTATGTTTGTCTTTCATCTCATATTAAGAGAAATCTAAAGCAGGTCCCATGTTTTATTCATCCTTTGATGTCACATAATACTTGGAATTGTGTCACTTTATGACATAAACAATGTACACTTTGTTCTATTATTTGGAAGGCAGAGTAAACAAACTTTCACATGGAATTGCTATGGAGAAGTCTTAGACCAAAATAAGTTTTATAGCTCTGTAGGAAGTATTACTTCCTGACTTTGTTCTTATAGTATTATTTATTTTCCATTCATTTTAGAAGACTCAAAATAATCTTTGCATTTTTTATTAAATTTTATTTGAATCTAAAGATAATTATCGATTTATACATTTAAGTCATTTTCAGCTCATGAGCTTTTTTCCATTAAATTTTGCTATATACACTCTGAACTTCTTGAATATTAATTATTCATATATTTCTTGTGTCTAGAACCCATATCCTTCATACCCAAATTCTCCAACATCACTGTCATTGCATATTATAGCTTATGGCACATGGTGAGTGCTCAAGTAGTAGAATAAATGAATGAATTGTATACAATTAAGATATTTTGAAATTTTTAAAGAAAGGGAATACATTGAAGGAGAGAAACAGTATTACTAAAAGTATTTAAGCTTACTTATGATGGCATCATTGATTCAGTTTTTTCAGAAAAAGGCAGGAGACATTAACTTTAAATGATTCACCTTTCAAATTATTTAAAACAATAAAATATGTATATTTCTAAAATACCCAACATTATTCAAGCAAAAACACTTAATGTTTCTAAAATTGTTCAATCTATGTTGCCACAAGTTGGCATAGGCACTTATTGGAAAGTAGAACAATTTATGGTTCTTACTACCGTTAATAAGTTTCACTGATAGGAGACTCATTCCAATATAAATTATTAAGGTATTTATCATTCTTACTATCTATCAGCTATTGTAGCAGCTAACTTGAAATGAATTGGTGTTTCTCTACTTTGTCACTAGAAGCTAGAAAAGCATAGCATCATAAACATTAGCAATATTAGAACTCCCACTGGCAGCATCAGTAGGGAGAGCCTGAATCGGCCAGAGGACTCTAAAATAACTCACTCCAAGAGAAACTGCTCTTAGATTATTTAGGCATGTGGACAAATACTAAGTCAGGATATTGCTATGGGCTATAGCAAAATCTAAAGTACTTATGGTTATTTGTCAAAGTGGCATGGTACACTGATAACGCATTCTTAAAGACGATTGAAAACAACATAGGTTATATCAATTACCTATTGCTGTATAACAAACCACCCCAAAGCTGAATTAAAATAAGAGCACTTAAATTGCCATGATTTTTTGGATTGGAAATTTGGATTGGACTCAGCTGAGCAGTTTTTTTGCTGGTAACATCTGGCTGGAGATTCTGTCAGTTAGTCTGTTGTTTGTGGGATCCTTGGTGTCATGGACCTTAGCTGCGAATGTTTCTCCATGATTTATTCTCCCTGAATCTCACCTTCCACTAGGTGTCTGAGGCATCCTCAAATGGAGGTTAGAAAGCAACACAGCATTAATCCCAATGTGCAAAGGATACTGTTTTATTTTATTTTTTATTTTTAATTATTTTTTTAAATTTACATCCAAGTTAGTTAGCACACAGTGCAACAATAATTTCAAGGGTAGATTCCTTAATGCACATGAGAATTTTAAGATACAAAACAGATGAACAAAAGGATCTGTTTTTTGGGCTAAAGTATATCTCATTTCTAGGCCAGAGTCAATGTTGGAAGGGGCTGTATTATTGCGTATACATAGAAATATGTGATCCATAGGCCAGTACTGCAACAATCTACCATTTGTGGTTAGTCATAAGTGAACTCGGGGCATATTCTACATTCTAATTATTTTATATCACATCTTTTCAAAAACAATTTTACACTGACATCATGGCAGAATATTTGTCAGAAATGCAAACTTTTCTTTTTAAAAGCACAATTTATATGTATATTTGAAATTGTATTCTCCTGGTTTCTTTAGCAAAATGTCTTTAAATAGACAGGATGGAGTCTTTGAATCACATATCAGAATTTAATCACAAGCTATTGACATTTATTGCAGAAGGTGGTAACAATCAGATACACACATTTACAAGTAAGTGCCTCAAAAATGAATGCCTCGATATTGGTTAATTTTTTCCAAACTTAAAAAAAAAGTTTATTTATTTAAGACAAATAATCTCAACAATAAATTTAGGATTAATTTTTCTGTGGGTCTAAAGCAAATTTTCAAAATGTTAGATAAATACCTGAAATCTGACTAAAAGTTTTCTTGGTTTCAAAGAAGTCCTGTATACCTCAGGTAGACTTGCCAGATAAACACAGGATGTACATTTAAACTTGAATTTCAGATAAATAATGAGTAATTTTTTTACTATTAGATTATCCCCAACATTACTATATTAACTGGGCATCCCATAGTTTTATTTGCTAAATCTGACAACCCTTACTGCAAAACAGTAGTTTAAAAAGGTTTCATTCATCATTTTCTAAAGAGATGATATAATGAGAAGTCATTAATCAGGTATACTTGGTAAAGGAGACCTAGACATGAGAAAATCATATATCTTTATGTTTCAGAACTTCATTAATTGTATTTTGAAGGGCATGAGACCACAGAAACAGACATGTATGCAAATAAGATTCCTGTTGGATAATATGTTTTTCTAGGCA
Organism: Proteles cristata cristata; assembly: GCA_017311185.1. NCBI lineage: Eukaryota > Metazoa > Chordata > Mammalia > Carnivora > Hyaenidae > Proteles > Proteles cristata. The sequence goes on from JAESUZ010004062.1 coordinate 18,612, forward strand.
AGGCTGATCTGTTCATTCAACAAATGATTTTTTTGATAACTGGAGGTAAATCTTCTAAATGCCTTATCTTATATCTATTGATATTTTACATATTTATGGTTATCAAAACCATCTAAAATTGTGTAATATTGTCTCATTTTAAAATGCAAATTTACTTGAGATGTTAAAGTTCTTAATAATCAACTCACATATCTGTCTAAGAAACAGAGTGTTTGAAGCTAAAATGGTATCATAAAATATGATTTTTTTAGGAATATGTAATCTTCCTCTAGTAGATAAATGATCATAGGAGACAGGAGAGAAAATGAAGGATTAGATCTGTCTCATCAATCAGATTGTAACTAGAAAGCACTAAATGTTTAAATCCCAAAATATCTTTCCCTCTTTCTCTCTCTCTCTATCCCATATGTACATATACTAGAATATATATGAAACATATATCACCTGTATATTATTAAAATAGCAAGAATGCAGAGTAATTAATCCTTTAAGATGAATAACAAGAAGGAAATTTTTATGTGACCATATTGGTGATTATTTTTTATACTACAGGAAAGAGTTGCATTTGGATAATTAAGCTTACATTAATTTGTATATTTGACCTGAATTCCCTCAGACAAAAAACAAAAACAAAATGAAAAACAAAATCTACAAAGAAAAACCACAATAACTTGCAGTGCATTTTTCCTCAGGCCTATTCCATAGATTCAAAATAGTACTCGTTAATAAATCTGAAATATATCATAGACTCCTTGACTAAAGTAAAAGCTTTTTGAAATGTATATTAATCATCTCAGGCCACCTTGACAGAATACATAGTCTGGGCGGCTTAAACAACAAAAGAACATTTATATACGGCTTGTAAGATCAGGTGCCTGCATGGTCACATTTTGATATCAACTCTTTTGGGCTTAGAGATGGCTAACTTCTTGTTGTAGCCTCATATGGCAGAGAAAGAGGAAGCTCTCAACTACCTCTACTTTAGTGACTTCACTTTTATAAGGACACTGATGCCACAAGAGCAGGGGCCACTCTCATGACCTCATCTCACTCTAATTATCTCTCAAAAGCCCCATCTCCAAATATCATCATATCGGAGAACAGGGTTTCAGCTTAAGAGTTTTGTAAAGACGGGGCGCCTGGGTGGCTTAGTCGGTTAAGCGTCCGACTTTCGCTTAGGTCATGATCTCGCGGTTTGTGGGTTCGAGCCCCGCGTCGGGCTCTGTGCTCACTGCCAGCTGGAGCCTGGAGCCTGTTTCAGTCTGTGACTCCCTCTCTCTCTGACCCTCCCCTGCTCGCGCTGTCTCTCTCTCTCCTAGAAATAAATAAAACATTAAAAAAAAAAAAAAGAGTTCTGTAAACACATAAACATTAAATCCATAATAAAATATTGCTTCTTCTAGAGTCCTATTTTACAAAAAAGCATATACCTTCGCTTATTCATTCATATTCTTATAAGCATTCCATGTACATAATACACCACATGACTAATGCTAGATTTACTGTTAAATTAGGTTTTTCTTTTTGAATTTTATTTGCAAGGCAGAAAAAAATTAAGTCGTGGTAGAATTTATGATGGTAGAATGTAGGCTTATCCCTACAGTGAACAACCTCAATAGAGAGAAAGCAATTATTTCCATATAACCTCAAGGAAAATAGTTGAGATGTATTAGTTTGATTTAGGTTTGAATTTGAACTACTCTCTTTGTCTATGGGAGAATTGTGCAGTGATGGTCAAGGACTAAGTCATATAGCTACTCTTGACACAAAAGGATGAGTTATTTCCACCTAAAACAAATGGGAGACAACTAGTCTATTATCAGAAGAAAGTAAGAATTTGAATGATTAGAACAGAGATCTCCCATATATAGAATAATATCAGATGTTTATTTAGTCATCTTAAATTTCCCAAAACTTAGGAAATAAGTTTAATTCTTTAATGATTTCTCTTTTTCTCTCAATAACAATTATATAATATTTAATATTATTGACTTTTTGACTTATATGCACATTAATTACTCCTTTAAAAATATATTTACTAAAGACAAATGGGAAACTCGGTGAATAAAAAGAGTGAAATGTTTAAAATATCAGAATATAGAGAAAAAAGAATCCTTTATATGCCATTTGATTGATGGCATTACAGCAACATGTCAGAAAGCAAAATAAAACCACCCATAAAGGAACTCTTACTCAAGAATATAGAAAGAGGGAACTTATTTATCTGGATGCTTTGAAGACTCAAGCAGAAAATGTTTAGTATCCTATGAGTTCCATGCTATGATTATTTCTAGCATTTGGGACTGAAAAATGTAAGTTTCCAACTCTCGTTTTTACCACCAGAAAATGTTATCAAGTTAGTAAGGATATATATCCTTTCATGCATCAAATCTTTACCTGGAAATGGAAGATTTTTAATTTAGGAATCTGAGATTTTCTTTCCAGGGCTAACATTATGCAATTTTACTTCTGGTACTATCCAGATATGGTAGGATTAAAAATTCTTTATAAATCCAGTGAAGAAATGGGCAGAAGATATGAACAGACACTTCTCCAAAGAGGACATCCAGATGGCCAAAAGACACATGAAACGATGCTCAGCATCCCTCCTCATCAGAGAAATACAAATCAAAACCACACTGAGATATCACCTCACGCCAGTCAGAGTGGCTAAAATGAGCAAATCAGAGAACTCTAGATGCTGGTGAGGATGTGAAGAAACGGGCACTCTCCTACACTGTTCATGGGAATGTAAACTGGTACAGCCCCTCTGGAAAACAGTGGAGGTTCCTCAGGAAACTAACAATAGAACTCCCCTATGACCCAGCAATAGCACTGCTAGGAATTACCCAAGGGATACAGAAATGCTGATGCATAGGAGCACATGTACCCCAATGTTCATAGCAGCACTCTCCACAATAGCTAAAACATGGAAAGAGCCTAAGTGTTCATCAACTGACGAATGGATCAAGAAGATGTGGTTTATCTATACCATGGAATACTACATGGCAGTGAGAAACAATGAAATCTGGCCATGTGTAGCAACATGGATGGACTTTGAGGGTGTTATGGTGAGTGAAATAAGTCAGGCAGAGAAGGACAAATATCATATGTTTGCACGTATAGGAGGATTAGGAGGAACTTGAGGGAGGAACAAGGGGAAGAAGAAGGGCAGAAATGGTGGGGGAAAGGGAGAGAGGCAAACCATGAGAGACTCTTGAATGCTGACAAAAAATGAGGACTGATGGATGTCAGGGGGAGGCAGGATGGGCATGGAGGAGGGCACTTGTGGGGATGAGCCCTGGGTGTTATGTGGAAACTAATTTGACAATAAACTATTTGTAAAAAATAAATAAATAAAAAAAGAAAATTCAACTTCATGCAATAAATAAATAAATAAATAAATAAGCTTTTTTTAAAAAAGAAAAAAAATTCTTTATAAACCTGACTCTAGCAAGAACTGAAAAAGTAAAGAATTAGACTACTGTTGGATATTCATTCTGTGCCAAGAACTTTCACATGCAATTGTTACTGTAGGGGCAATAGTTATAAAGTTGTGCTTGTTTCTTCCTACCTTATCCTTAATGAAATGAATTCAAGTCATAGTTTTCAGAGATAAAATAACTTTAATTAGAAACTCACCACACCATAGTAAATAGTACACTAAAATCCTTCTGTTCTCTTTATTTTGATATCTTAACAGGAACCAAAAATAATGAGACCTATTTTTATAATTGAATTACCACATTGAATAATTGGACATCTGTCAAGTTAATTTCAAAAATAAATTTGGATGTGAGGAAGAAAGAGGTTGGCCAAATCTTTTGAAAATCTAAACAGAGGCTCAGAATCACAGGCTATACCTCACCTGCTAATCTGCTGATACAGATATCTACATAAAGATTATCATCATCTACTTCATTTATCCATGGTCACCATATGACTATAAGACCCCAGATAGCAACCAAAGTAAAGATAACACAAATTAGATTGCTTTACTGTTCAATTAAATAGTAAGGATACATAAAACAATATATTTTTGTTTTTTTTTTAAATTTTATATATAGAGAGAGCATGAGGGTGGTGAGAGGGCAGAGGGAGAGAGAGACTCCTAAGCAGGCTCCATGCTTAGAACACACCCTGATGCAGGGTTCCATCCCACAACCCTGTGATCATGACCTGAACCCAAATCAAGTGTTGGATGTTCAACTGACTGAGCCACCCAGGCACCCCTAAAATATATTTTTATTTATAAAATGTGTGGGCCATATAGGGTGCAGACAGGAATTCTTATTTGTTAGTCTGTGTGTGTAATCTGTCACTTAACATGATTTAGAATTTACTTTAGATGCTGAATATACATATTTAAATTTTGATTCTTCTGCTTGCTAATTACAAAATGGACATTTATTTAACTTCTTGTTTCAGTTTTCTCATCTATGAAAATAGAGATGATAATAATAGCACCTCCCCTAGAATAGTTGTCATGAGAATCACATGAAATAGCACAAATAATGTTCTCAACTCAATGGCTCAAACATAGTAAATATTGTATATATTACCATTATCTTATTTTTATCAGTGGTAGTGACAGCATCATCATCATCATCTTCCAGTTCAACCATGAGGGATGAAATATGTTACACGTTGTTTTCATTTATGATGCTCTTATTTAACATATGTGATCTTGATAAAACTACTGAATCTCTCTAAGCCTTAACTTCCTCCTGAGGAAAATACTTTTAATCATTACAGAGAAATGCTGTTACAGGTACAAAAAATCTTCCTTTTTTTTTTGCAGTCTTTCTCAACTTTGCCATGATGCATTTTGAGTGATATTTAATATTTTTCAAAGTGAAGAGAAATTAAAAACAAGTTATTAGCATAAGTGTAAAGCTCTTTATATTATATTATACGATATATATGTATATATATATTATGTATAATTATATAAGTATATTATAATTATAAAAATATATAAATAATTTAAATGTATAATATATCTTTATATTGTACAGTGTCAGTTTCAGTTTCAAATGCAAATATTAGAGCATTTTACACTTATCTGGAACCATCAAAATTACACAATCCATATTTTGTCATTCATCTCCATAGGGTCTCTCTTGAGTCAACTAGAATAAACAAACACAAGCTAGATTCAGGAAGTTTGGAAGGAGGAATAGTAATGCCTCTAGGTACGGAGGGGACCTGAGGAAGAGCATTCTTATGCACAAGACATTCATGGGAAAATCTAGACCGATGGGAGTAGGCATGGGGTGGCCAGAGGCACATATACATGTTCTATGTGAAGGCTGTCAAATTCATCTCCTGCCAGTCACTGCTAACTGATAAAGCCTTTTCCTTGCCAAGGTGGGGAAGTGAGGAAGATCTTTTGTACTTAACTATCTTTTTCAAAATATTTAAATGAATATAATTAACCATATATAATAAGCTGATGCTGTTTCACAGCAGATATCACATGTGAATAAGAAGATATGTTAAGAACACTTTAAGAGAATCCCCTGTTATTCAATCTTGACTTCACCCCTCCAAAATATGTCTTGCTTCTGTTGCTAGACTTTACAATTTCCAATGATTTCCTGGGAATGACACCTGGAAATTAGTCTTCTCCATTTGCATCCCAAAGCCAATACTATCAAAATTGTCAACATTATCAAAATTAAATTTAGAATTCTGGTATTACTAACAATCTGGTCAGAGGCCAAAATATATGAACAAATAATAAACTTATAAATTTTATGATTCATTAGGAAAAAGCTGTGAATAGTAAGATGTAATATTGAAAAGCTGAAAGTCACACAATTTTTATACCAAAAGAACTCAGACTGAGGGCAAAGAAAAACCAAGAATATAAGGACACCAATAATTATTATCAGTGGTTTCTGAACCATCTATGTGTTCAAAAAAGCTACATAATGCACAAACACATTTCATATCATATATTCATAGAAATAAAAATATGGAATGAAACAGATTAGATGGTAAAGTATAACTGATGTTACAATTATTCAATTGTTTGTATAGCTGAATTTTACATTACATTATGTATATACACACCATATAAAAAAGTTTTAAGAAAATTATCTCCACTTAGTTTTATTTCAAGTATCAGAAGTACTAGAAATATCTAGTTATGTATCTGATAAATTCTATTTTTTAAAGTAATTTAAGGTTTATTTTTGAGAGACAGAGAGAGACAGAGAGAGTCAGAGAGAGACAGAGTGAGAGACAGGTGGGGGAGAGGTAGAGAAGGAGGAAGACACAGAATCTGAAGCAGGCCCCAGGCTCTGAGCTTTCAGCACAGAGCCTGATGCTGGGCTTGAACTCACAGCCCCCAAGATGATGACCTGAGCTGAAGTCGGATGTTTAACCGACTAAGCCACACAGGCACCCCATTATCTGCTAAATTAGTAACACCAATCTAGGTTCATTTAAAAATTATAACCCATGTATCATTTGGATCACTTCAAAACTCTCCAGTTATCTCACTTGTGTAATTTAAATAGTTCTATTAAAAAGTCAATATGCATATTTGGGTTTCAACTGATGTATAATTTAAAAGATAATGAAATTGTGGATTAGGAGGAGATTATTATGACTAAAAGATAGTAACTCCATATAATTTAGTCCAAATATATATCTTAATTTCCTAGGAGACTATGCATTTACTTTCAACTGTGTCAAAAGTAAATTTGTTTCAAATTAAAACAAGTGAGATCATTTCCCTTGAATGAATCATTGAAGACAACTTTCTAAGAGAAGGACTCACATGGTAATAGTCTTTAAAAATTGTTTTCCAAAGATATAAGACTGCATGTACATTATTGTGTAGACTATTCTATATTTGGAGATAGCTGATATGAATTAGGAGATTTATTTTCATTGCTTAAATTATTATCAGATTTTAGTACTGAAACAAAGTGCTAAATAACCTCTTTTCCTCAAATGCAGATATATCTTTCTTTTTTTAAAAAAAATATTTATTTAATTTGAAGAGAGAGAATGAGCAGGAGAGGGGCAGAGAGAGAGGTAGAGAGAGAATCCCAAGCTGATAATCAGCATGGAGCCCAATGAGGGGCTTGGTCTCATGACTGTGAGATCATGACCTGAACCAAAATCAAGAGTCAAACTCTTAACTGACTGAGCCACCCAAGTACCCCAAATATCATCTTAAAGTTTAACAATCAGCATGAGGCACTGACACGTTCATCTTCCTGAGCCTTACTAAGTGTAGGCAACTGACTTCCTATTGCATGATATTAAAAAGAAAAAGAAAACATAAAGGCTTTTAAGGATAAGACATTAAAATTTAGTAGTGAAGAGAGTGGGTTTGTCATCCCCTCAAAAAAGCAAAAACAGAAACAAATACCAACATCAACAATCACATTAATATTTAAAAAATAACATCTTTGTTTCTTAACCATTATTGTTTTCTTAATGAAAACTTTATCAGCATGTAGGCATTAGCCTGGACACTAGTATTTCTGTACAAGGAAACACACAAAAGAGGCCACATTTATAATAAACTTTATAAGCCTTACAGTTTGAACACAAATCTATCTAGCAACCCAGATATAGCATGTTGAGTTTCCATTCTTGATTAAAGGATAAGAGCTGAGTATGCATGGATAAATTTAAAAACCTCAATACTGAGCTGAACAGGTGTTTAAGTTTGAGAGTAGGTATTAGCATTAAATATATCTCACCATACTGCTTTTTCAGTTTTCAAGAGTCACTGGAGACTATTAACTTCCTGGAGGCTCACCAGAATCTGGCATATATTCTGCAAGACAAGGCCAACACAACTTAAATGCTACCGACTTCTTTAGTTTTTTTAATGTTTTATTTATCTCTGAGAGAGAGAGAGAGAGAGAGAGAGAGAGAGAGAGAGAGAGAGAGAGAGAGAGAGAGAGAGAGAAAGTGCTAGTGTGAGCAGGGGAGGGTCAGAGAGAGAGGAAGATACAGAATCTGAAGCAGGCTCCAGGCTCTGAGCTGGCTGTCAGCACAGAGCCCGATGCAGGGCTCAAACCCACAAACTGTGAGATCATGACCTGAGCCAAAGTCAGACACTTAACCAACTGAGTCACCCAGGCGCCCTGCTACAGCCTCCTTAAATCAGAGTTTAGATTACTATGTATTCCTATTACTTAAAGGCATATTATTGAGGTTATTTTTGAACTAAGTTTTGGACAGTTGAGGGAATTGTTTTAAGGAAGAGAAGGAGAAAAAATATTTCAGTTAGAGGCATAGCATAAACAAAGTTCATGATCAAGTACAGGGCAAGCACTAAAATCATAAACCAGACTAGCACAAAAACAGCTCTGGTGAGGAGAAACAGGAGACAGTTTGAACGGCTTCCAAACTGTTCCTCTTCCTCCCTGCTGCAAAAGTCATTGTTCAGCTCCTATTCAAAACATCACCTTGTAATTCATCCAGGTCTCTCTTTTATCCCTTATTCTAGAAATTCCTGGCCATTCAACTTAATTACTGTGGAGTTTGACTACTGATTCAAAGTTAGAATGATCATATAAGTTATTTTCAAATTAGTAAAATTTGAGAGTCAAAGGGAATGTTACTGATAATTATGTCATGACATACGTAGGAACCAGGTTTTTTTGGGTCTGAGTACATACAGACTCTTATCTTGGGTGTCATCAAAACTGGCCCACCAATTTGGCTTCATATTCAAAAACATTGAATATATATTGTCTTCCATATTCAAAAAAATTTGACAACAGATATACTCTGGATCTTGCCATCATTCAAAGCAGTCTCACACCCAAAACTTTAATGTACAGTATAATGATACCTGCCATCTCCTATACATCTGACCTCTCACTCCCATGTTATCTGCTGTTTGAACACATTAAATCTAGCAATCACTATAACTACTTTCCCTTATTGTAATTCCTTCCTCAGAGTCACACTGTTCCTTGTCCAACACTAGTAGGTCACTCAGAACCTCCAAACCTTTTTACCCAACCCCTTCTTCCTCTTAGATTTCCACCTTTAAACTGCAAACCCTCTATTTTGGCTCATCTTACCCCTTGGCTTCACCGCTGTAACATATTTCTAAATATGTATGGTACATTTTCTAATAATAAGCTATGGGTAAATGATCTCTTTTACTCTATATTATTTTCATTGTCTCACATATTAGATTTCAAATTCCAAAGCAAGGATATGTAAATGATGTGTGTGTGTGTGGGTGGGTGCATGTGTATACGTGTGTGTATACGTGTATATATATGTGTGTGTATATGTGTATGTATAAAAATTAATGTATGCATATATATAATTATTTATAAACATTCATAGTTGAGTCAAATGCACAATAAATATATATTTTTTAATTTTATATTTTATTTATTTCTGAGAGACAGAGAGAGAGCGCATGAGCAAGCAGGGGAGGGTCAGAGAGAGAGGGAGACACAGAATCTGAAACAGGCTCCAGGCTGGCTGTCAGCACAGATCCCGACACGAGGCTCGAACCCACAAACTGTGAGATCATGACCTGAGCCGAAGTCGGATGCTTATCCAGCTGAGCCACCCAGGTGCCCCCACAAAAGATATTTTAATAAACAGATTTACAGACTACTTTAAGCTCATATATTCTTTAAAGCAAGCACTGGATATGTTGAATAAAAATCAGATAAAGTGTACCAAACCACCAAACGCTCACATTTACTCAGTCAGTACTGACTCTCTTATTAGTCCCTAAACCCAGATTATCTAGTGAATCAAATATATATTCCCACTTTTAACATTCTAAATCCCAAACTAGAACCTCAAATTCTCTAAAGAATCTATGCCATCATTTTGATACACCTTTTTCTCTGCCTGAACCAGCTGGTCCTTGGTTTTACTGTTACCTTAAACTCAGTAAATAGTACAGATGATCTAGTGGATTTGTGTGTGTGTGTTTATGTGGTGTGTGTGAAAAGGAGAAAGAAGATTGGAATTATTTGATCTCATTGATCAACAAATAATTGTTTTAGGTATTGAGACTATCACTATGAATTTTATCTTTAAAACAATTCTCCGAGGGAAGCACTATAATTTCTTCTGAAACAACAGAGTGATTTTTAGGCTTAAATGGACTATAAAACTTTTATTTGTTAAGTGAAAGTGACTCCTTTTTAAAAACAAACTTTTGCTTTTCTTTTATTTTTTTTTAAGAAAGATAGCACATGCAAGTTCAAGCAGGGAGTGTCAGAAGGAGGGCCCGATGTGGGGCTCCATCTTACAAACTTAAGATCATGACATGAACATGAGCATGACATCAAGAGTCGGATGTTTAACTGACAGAGCTACCCATGAGCCCCCAAAATAACCTCTTAATTTTAGAATAATTTTAAATTTTCAGAAAATTTGCATCCCATACCTAATTGTCTCTGTATCAACATTTTATATTTGTATGGGATATTTGTCATAGTTAACAAATCAATAGTGAAACATTATTATTAACTGAACTTCACATTTTATTCAGTTTATTTTGGTTTTTACTTAATGCTCTTTTTTAAAGTTTATTTATTCTGAGAGAGAGTGCAGGTATGTATGGGACAGAGAGAAAGAGAGAGAGAGAGAGAGAGAGAGAGAGAGAGAGAGAGAGAATCCAAAGTAGGCTCTGTACTGTTAATGCAGAGCCCAACATTGGGCTCTGGTTTGCAAACTATGAGATCATGTAACCTGAGCTGAAACCAAGAGTTGGGCACTTTACTGACTGAGCCACCCAAGTGCCCCATTAGTTTCAAGTTCCCCAATGAATACTACATCTCATTTAGTTGTCATGTCTACCTAAGCTCCTCTTGACCCTGACTATGTCCCCACATTACCTCTGTTGTGATCACCTTGAAAATTTAGAAAAGTATTGATCAGATATTTTGTGAAACATCTCACAATTGGGATCTATCTCATGTTTTATCATTAGTAGATCCAGGTTATAGGTTTTGGGAGAACAACACAAGTAACGTGTCATTTTTATCACATTACTATCACCACATTCTATTAATATGAGTTACCCTCTTGTCATCAACCTTCCTCACCTGGGGAATATTTGTCATATTTCTCCACTGTAAAGTTACCGTGATTTCCCCCTCTCTATACTGTACTCACTCAAAGGAATCACCTTATACTATACAATACTCCTCACTTAAACTATGGGGAATAGTGCTCTGTTCCATGGAGAGGTGGCTACATAAATTATTTAGGTACATAAATTGTATTCCCTGAATAGCTACATAAATTATTTGAAACTCTTCTGCATGGGAGATTTGCTATACACTCCCAATTTCCTTATTCAATTATGGTTTTTGGTTAAAATTTAATATTTATTTTTGAGAGAGAGACAGAGCAAGATCTGGGGAGGGGCAGAAAGAGAGACAGAGACACAGAATCCAAAGCAGGCTCCAGGCTTGGGCTGTCAGCACAGAGCCGGATATTGGGCTTGAACCCACAAGCTGTGAGATCATGACCCGAGATGAAGTCAGATGCTTAACCAACTGAGCCACTTCTGTAGCTCTGTATTTAGTTATTTTTATATGATTGTGGACACATGTATATTTATTATATATTTTGGGTAATAATCTAATACTACTTTATTTTGTTGCTCAAATTGTTTTGGCCACTGGGGACTCTTTCAGTTGCCTCCTGTGTTCTTTTGACATATTTTGCATTTTTGTTTGTCTTTCTTTGCATTTTGTTTGTTCATTTTAACAGATCCTTATTTTCTGGAACTTCGAGATGGTCCAGGCTCTCATATTGTATATTTCCTACCTTACACCAGCCCTATTATAATCAATTTCCAAAAAACCCAGAAAACAAACAAACAAACAAAAAATCCCAAGCCCAAACAAGCCCTGGTTCCCTTCACTGACTCATTGCTTATTGTTAGGTGTTGCTTCGAGTCCCTCTCAAAAGACAGAACAAGGAAATACAGTGCATGTACTAACCAGTAGATACATATGAAATAAATATCTACATATATTTCTATATTAAGCTAAACATGGTGTCTCCATCTCTAATCTAGTACTACCTGAGTATTCTATCCTCCCCTCTTTGTTTATAAGCTGTCACTCGTCACTCCAACAGTGATAAACAGTGCTTCCAACACATATCATCCATTTACTTGATTGTTCCATTCCAGTAATCATGAGCAGCAGTGTCATAAGTGGTATTCCACATACTATAAGAAACCATTTTATCAAGTAGAATATAGCACTTATGTCCATTTTCTTTTGCCTTTAGTCTTACACAATACCCATTCTTTTCTCTTTTTTTTTTCAAGTTTTTATTTAAATTCCAGTTAGTTAACAAACAGTGTAATATTAGTTTCAGGTGTAGAATTTAGTGGTTCATCACTTACATACAACATCCGGTGCTCATCACAATACATCACAACAAGTACCCTTCTTACTACCCATCACCATTTAACCCATCCCCCTCTCCCCTGCACTGACCTCCCCTCCAGGAACTTTCAGTTTGTTCTCTATAGTTGAGATTCTGGTTAGACTCTCTCTTTCATTTTTACCCCCCTCTGTCCATCTGTTTTGTTTCTTATATTCCACATACGAGGGAAATCATATAATATCCATTCATTTCTGAAGTTACTTGTTTCAGCACCTTTTCTCCTTACCCCCTTTAGTAAGCTATTTACATACATTTTACAGTTGGATGGCTTCCTTTGTAAAGTCTACATTCATCTTGTGCCCTTGACTCCCTTTTTACTTTTTTTAATCTTATACATTAGAGTTTACTTTTTGTGCTATGAATTGCAAAAAAATACTTAGTGTCGTGTATCCACCTTTACAGTTTTGTAAGAATAGTTCTATTGTTCTCAAATATCCTTTGTGTGCTACTTTTCAACCAATCATACTCCTCAAACTCCTGGCAACCATTGGTCTATCAAGAAGAATACACAAATCAAACAGGAATTCAGCAAAATAAAATTATTTTCTGGTGGAAAACTCTTTTACCAAAAACTACTGGTTTTAAGACAATCTGAAGTATGTGTATCTCTACTTATGTTAGAAAGAAATATTAAAGAATCACATTTGATGTCTATTTGCATATACTTTTTCAAACTTTGTTTGAAGGTGATTATTTTCATTTATTTAGTAACCATTTGAAATGAATGTCTTTATTTAACCCTAACCTTAGGAAATGAGTAATTTCATGTTCAAATTAACCCAAATTTCACCCATTATATTGATCATGTTAGTGTTATTAGAAAATTCAATTGTGTATTTTAAAAATAAGTCATTTTAATTACAGAGGTTAATGTAGTGAGTGTAAGCATCCTAGATAAAAACTTTCAGTTGTTCATCTCAATGTATGATGATCTATATTGGTTTTGTGTGCATCCATCTATGTAATTCCTATTCCATCTTTACAGAGACAATCATATTTTCCACACATGAACAGAAAAATAACTCCTTAAGGATATTTTGATTTAACAATAAAGCATTTGACTTAACAATATAATTCCTTCTACTTCAGTGAGTATTGATTAAAAATCTCCTATGATCCCAGAATACCACAAGATCCTGCGTCATCTGGTGATATAAAAGAAGTATAAGACAATCTAAAGGAAAACAAAAGATCTCGTTGGAAAAAAGTCATGAAAATATCTATCCATTCACCCATCTACATACATATATTTACATATATTCTTTCTCTTTTTCAATCTATTACCTTTACATTAACAAACGAATAACTTGAACCCATCACATTATTCACATTCTGAAAATTCTACAATGTTTTTATTACCAGTAAGTTAAAGTCTGTATACAATAAGCCTATTAAATTTTAAATCTTATCTCCAATTATTCTCAGATACTAAACATTTATTTTTCCTAAACTGGTCTTCTTGTTGACTATCAATACTATGAATTAACTTTTTTATCTTTTTACATTGTACAATAAAAGCTTGACTACACACTTAAGTGAGTTGGACAATACTTTTGGAGGGTTTCACTGAGGGGACATCCACTTGAATCCAAATAGTTACATATGACTAACAGTGGTTGAACTGTTAAGGATGGGTAGAACAGTGTAATTGCCATGTTGCAAACCAACATTTTCAGTAGCGAAGTTTACCTCCTTATGCTCCCATTTTCATATTTTAATGAGGATTTCAAATATAAGCTTTACTGGCCAAGTAATATGTTTCTTTTCAAAAGTTTTGTGAGGTTAAGAGTATTAATGAAATATTTAAGATTTGGAGATTGGCCTGAAGAAAAGGAAACTGGGCTTTCTTTTGTTTCTTAGAATATTCAGATTAATATTATTTTCCATTAGCAATAACTACTTGTCATTGAATAAGTTCAATTTTTAAAACTTTAAATCCATCTCGATATTAAAAGAACCAATAATACTTTTTTTTAAAGGCAGAGAATCAATTAATATTATAAACGTTTCTGACTGATATAGAGCCTAGACTGAGGTGGCTTGGCAGTATGCTACCATACTGATGAATCCTGTCCTTCATTTTTAGTACTTACAGACATAAGAATTATTTCAACTCTGTGAAACAATGAGAGAATCATCCATAAATATGATGGAAATGAGGATACCATTATGGAAGTCTTTAAATCCTTACTCTATACCCACTTCCAATATTGTTACTTCATTTGAACACATTGAGTCTGGTAGCAACTCACATGATAAATGTAACTCTTTTACTTTGTCATTTTATTGTTCAAATGTAAAACGTGCTAAAAATAATGTCACAAAATAGGTAAAAAAAAATACTCCTAATTTTCTTGGGAATGATCTTGATTTTTAAAAATAAAATATTTGCAAAATAAAGAAATAAATGCTATACACATTTTACCTGGGAGCTGGATTATCAACTACTGAGATACTGGAGCAGGTGTATGTGTACAAAAATAATAACATCTCTAAGCACATGTGTACTTTATGACTTTAAGTGTAGTTCATTCTTCAACTATTTTACTTCCTCAAATTTAGTTTTATCATTTAGTTGTTCTTGCAATTTAGTTTGCTACCACCAGATGGAGAAACTGTGCCAAGGCAAAGCCAGGGGTCCACAAACAATGGCCCTTCAAGCTTGTTTTTTATAAGTCTTATTGTAACAAGACCACTCCCATCTCTTTATGTAGTAAGTGTGGCTGTTTCTGCATTACAATGGCAGAGTTGAGCAGTTGTGACACAGACTGTATGTCTTACAAATCCTAACAATTTATTATTTAGTCCCATAAAAAAAATGTTTGCCAACCCAAGGTCCAGGCAGTAAATTTTATGATTTAAATTACAAAATAGCTCTCTGTTTACTTCTACCACATTCAGTCATAAATTATTATTCCTATATTCATGGTTTATATCAAAAGAACTCTACGATATTAATAAGAGTACTACTATACTAGTCCCGGTAAAAACAACAAAAATGCTGTATATTAGATGTTTAACAAATAGTTTCATTCTTGCTCATGTAACAATCTACTGAGTGTCCCTGATTGGCAGTAGACTTTTCTTCCAAGTAGTTATGCAAGGATTCTTTCCATCCTGCAATTCCCAAACCTACAGATCTTAAATCCTCTGTATCCAAATGTAAAAGGAAAACAATAACAACAAAAAAGTTTGGAGAAGGCACACCTACTTCTACAAAATTAAAACATTAAACACACACAATAACAATAATAAATCAACCCAGAAGGAACAAAAACATACATTACTTTAGCTCACATTCCACTGGCAAGAAATTAATCTGATGTCCCCACCCAAATGCCAGAGTGCTAGGAAATGTAGTTCCTGAATTGGCAGCCACTTCATAGAAATAATTCTACTCTACGAAAAGGACAGCGTGGATCACTGGTAGACTGCTAGCTATCTTTGCCACTTCATATTTCTTGATGTCACTTTTTATCAACTTTATGTCAACCTAAGGATATTGTAGATTCAGTAAACATTTCTATATTGGTTTTTTTTTCGCATTCTGTTTTTGTAATGGTTACTTTTTAAGTCTAATTTTTATGTTATTTTTTGGAAGTGGGGAAGTAGAGAGAGAAAGAAATGCATTTATATTACATGCCTATCATGTGACTGACTAAGTAATTATTGAAATAGTATCTATCCCAATATCTGTCTGCTTTTTGATTTACAGAAAATTGAAACTCATTTGTACCCAAAATGTTATAAGAACCCCCTCATCACATTCCATACCTGTTTGTACACTTGTTTTATTCTACCTTGTATAATTGGGAGTTTATATATGCATTTACCACATAAGTCTTGAATTCTAGAAAATGTGTTCATCTGTAAAAATTCTATAGGGCCTACATATCACCATAGACATAATATGCTCAATAGGTTTGTTGAAAAAAAGATTACCATGAAAGTTAGGCCTACATTTTTTTTTCGTTTTGTTTGTTTTATATTGTTTTTACAAGGAAGACCAAATAATTATATATATATGTATACACCTAGAAATATATATAATATATATATTATATAATATGTTATTGGTTGAAAGTCTAAGGGGTTTTTTTTAGTGGTTGTCAAAAAAAATAAATTTTGTATGTAGCTATTGTGATGAGCACAGAAAATAAACACAATTTCTAGTCATATACATTCCAAACATAATTTAGAGAATCAATATGAAATTAATTAAAATATAATAAGATAATTTTCTGTAATGTTTTTCTACCTAAAGATAGAAAGGGCTATATAACTTTTTAATTTCCTTTGATCCTATTGATTCAAAAAATACTAGAATTTCAGGTATCTTGTGATGCTAACACATGCTAATTGAGTTAATAAGTGAAGTAGAGAGAGGTTTATTATTCTTGGATCACTAATTTGATTTTTTGTAACTTTTTACAATATGGAATTTAGACAGAAAATGTTTTAATGAAAAATTAATGTACTTTATTTTCCGGGTTAGAACATCTTAATTCATAATTTGTTTTTCATTAAATTTTTTACAAAATGTTTATTTTCTTGAGAAAGAGAGAGCATGAGCTGGGGAGGAGAAGAGACATAGGAAGGCACAGAATCTGAAGTAGCCCCCAGGCTCTGAGCTGTCAGCACAGAGTCTGATGAGGGGCTTGAGCTCACAAACCATGAGATCGTGACCAGAGCCAAAATCAGATGTTTAACTGACTAAGTCACACCGGCACTCCAACATTCAGAATTTCAAATGAAAACTGCAAATATTTATGTACATCACTTCCTTTCTCTTAACATAAAATAATAATCTTCCAAAGCAAATCTCAGTTTATATTTATTCATCAGTGGATATCTAAGAATGAGGGGGTTAAAAGAGAATGTTGAGGACTTTCCTTGAACATTCTCTCACTCTATAGTAAATTAGTGTCTGAAATTTCTACAAAAAGTTGAATTAATTACCCCTGGGATACACATTAGTGGACTACTGTGAATTACCATCCTGCTTTCTGTTTCAATGGACTTAAAACACACAGTATATCTTTTATCAGGTTGCAAACAAATAAATTTATATAGTTATCAAAAGAAATCTGAAAGTAATTCCCTCTTTGAATCTGTTAAATTTTTTACCTGTAACAAAGCATATTCAAATTTATTATAATTTGAAATGCAAGTCATATCATTAAGGAGAAAATTTATTACAAAAGATGTCTATGTTACTATATTGGCACTAAAGGTTTTCTTTGTCAAGATTTTTATATACATAAATATTGGGAATGTTAGAAATACTTATAGAAAAACAATGAGTGGCAGAATTAGATACTAGACCACATGATGCCTCCTACACCTGCAACAGATACCAAGACAAGAGAGACTGTGTAATAAAAGGCAAACGAGGGGCAGTAATTGTTCTGCGTGTGTGGGTTGAGGTAAAATATGGACTACTGTGCAGCACAGGGAGGGATATTGTGATAACTTTTCTAATCTATTTGTCAGTCATTATCTGTCTACCCATTTTATTTCAGATTACAGGTCTGATAATAGCATTTGTCTCGTACGTTACTAACTGGTTCATGTTTGAATGAATTTTCATTTCCATGATAAGTATCAACAGGTAAGAGAAAACATTGAAAAGCCCAATAAATCAATGAATCAACTCAGAAAAAGTCAAAGTTATTAATAAAAAAGGCTTTTTAAAGTTAAAAATGCCATTGTCAAAATAAAAATAAAATAGAAACTTACGTTCCAAAATATACGATGAAGAAGTGGAGAAAGGAAAATATGAAAAAAATAAGATGAAAGTCAGAGAGAGTACCATAGGATGCTTAAATCTGATGAATGAGTATCTAAAAAATTAGAGGAAGATTACTAACAAAATAGTAAATGTTTTGAGAACATTTAGAGAAAAACTACTATGGCTATAATTATAATAAAAACAAATCCAGCTTTGATTTCAAGAGTAGAAAGAAGACCCAAATCTTCACTCTGAAATAATTCTCTAAGGGCTAATGCAATAAATGTAAACATGCCTCATATGTCTAGAAACATAATTGTAAATTTTCCTAACACCAAGTATGAAGAGATGACCCTAGAATTCTTCAAGAAAGGGAAGTCACCTACAAAATCTCATTACCAGATATCTTTTAAAAAGTCATCTACACACTTAAACACAAAGAAAAAGAAAGGAACAGAGAGACAATATCGAAGATACTGGTTTAATTCTCAGGCAGGTAATTATGCAGCACTAACAGAAAGTAAGCTGACTAAATTACACAAGAAGTCTGAGCACTTTGAGGGATGTGTGGGGATATGCAGAGGAAACTGAATTGCCCCATATCAAAGTATGGAAAGAGTATAGAAACAAAAGTAAAACCAAGCAAAACATGATGTTGAGTTTTCATATCCTTAATTATGACTTCAAAGCTTATTTTAATGACAGATATGTGGATCAGAGGGGAGTTTTCAGAGGATTCAATCATGAAAAAAGTTAATAGATAATTCTTACGCAAATTAATTCAGAAATAGAGGTAATAAAAAACTTATTTGGAGTTACAGAGATAAACAGAATAAGAAATAATTAGAAGAGTTATTAAAGTGCTTACTTCAGGGAACACTACAAAGAATGGGAAAACAGAAGGGAGTTCTCTTATTTTTCCTTTGTACTGTACCCTTTTAAAATGTATTATTTAACCATATGCATATGCTGATTTTATGACTTATTTAAAATAGTTATTGAATACTTACTATTTGAAAAATAGCACTACAGGTGTGGAACATATAATAGAAAAAACAAAAAGACAATATTTTTTTGTGTGTATGTGTGCGTGCACTTAAAATATCACGTTAGGAAATGTGCACAGTTGAAAACCTTTGGATTTTTTTTAGCACAAAATGAGTATTTATTCCATTAACTAAAAATAATAATGGGCCCAGAATTTCTTGCCTTACACAATTCCCCTGCTCTCCACTGGGATGTGCTATGACACTGGGGGCACAGGAAGAAGTAAAGACAATCTTTCATATGAAAAAAAATTACAAACTGCAAAGTTAGCTACAAGGTTGGCTAATGTCACTGCTTTTTCTTTTGAGCCCGAACTATCAGAGCTACAGGAATCAGAAGTCTGCACAACCATATGCTTGTTCCTGGGAAGGAAAACAGTCATTCTTTTTCTTCTCAGGCACTACTCAGGGAAGAATGCCCTTAACCATAAGAAATGAAATTATATACACTAATATTTTCTACTTTACTGAGAAAATAGAGTATAATGAATTACTCCAGATTCTGTAGGAAGTATTTCTATTGACTTTCTTCTCCACTGATATTAGCATTGAATATCTACATTTAACTTAACATTTAATAGCAACAATTTATTTTATTTGATAACATCAGGATCTAGAAACCATACTCGGTCTGCTATACCTCATTCACAGGTTGAAGAGAGTTCGAAAGAGGTTACTTCCTTTGAGAAATGCAGTAAGGTATGCCACTAATCTTAATGTGGCAAATGGGACAAATTTTAAGTAGATTTATAGTATTTTCAGGTTGCTATAAAAGTAAAGATCAGCACATGTTTCTTAGAGTTTGACTAAATAAAGTAATGGAAGTTGTGTCATTATATGCAGTAGCTTTACATCACATTAACTTTCTTTAATTGGTAAAAGTTAAACCTTGGGGCGCCTGGGTGGCTCAGTTGGTAAAGCATCCGACTGTGGCTCAGGTCATGATCTCCGGGTTTGTGGGTTCGAGCCCCGCGTCTGGCTTTGGGCTGACAGCCAGCTCAGAGTCTGGCGCCTGTTTCAGATTCTGTGTCTCCCTCTCTCTCTGACCCTGCCCTGCTCGCTCGCTCTCTCTCTCTCTCTCTCTCTCTCTCTCTCTCTCTCAGAAATAAACATTAAAAAAAAAAAAAGTTAAACCTTCAATCCATATAGGTTTCTTTAAAAGCGACCATGAAAATAACCTTTGAAATTCATTTTAAATCTTAAAAGTGTATGTAAAAAAGTTCAAAATATTAGTTTTCTTTTTTTAATTTTTAAATTTATTTATTTTTGAGAGTGAGAGACAGAGTACAAGGGGTGAAGGGCAGAGAGAGAAAGGGAGACAGAGAATCTGAAGCAGGCTCCAGGCTCTGAGCTATCATTACAAACCCCAATGCGGGGTTCTAATTCATGGACTGCGAGGTTATGACCTAAGCTGAAGTTGGAAGCTTAACCGTCTGAGCCATCCAGGTGTCCCCAGTTTTCTTTTAGATAGAAAAGGCGCATAGGGGTGCCTGGGTGACTCAGCTGGGTAAGCATCCGAGTCTTGGTTTCGGCTCAGGTCATGTTTTCAGGGTTGTGGAACTGAGCCCTACGTCAGGTTCCATGCTGAGTGTTTCTCCCTCTGCCCCTCTCCCCTGCTTGTGTGCTTTCTCTCTAAACTAGAATTTAAAAAATAGTAAAGACATAGCTTCACATTAAATGAACATGAGATAAGCTCAGGATATCCTTGCTATCCAGCTGATTTTCCAATGTATTCTCAAGTCAACTAGAAACTCAAGATTTTCTGAATCTCACTGAGTTAATGTAAAAATTATTTCCTAAAATACCACAGTGAATCCGAGTCCAAATGTAATACAGTCCTCCATTAAAGAGTCCAAAAACAAGATGAAACAAATGAAGTTATCTGAATTTCTCTCAAACTTTAAGTATTCTGAGAAAAAGTAGAAAATGAAGGCAAAATAGATATTCATCTCATCTTTTATTTATTTTATTAGAATGTGACTAACATATAGATAGACATAGCTTCACATTTTATTTACAAAATTATAAAATTCTATTTCTTTTCACTTCATCTGCAGAAAAGAAAACCATCTAGAGTACTGTTCTCTTTTTTATGTTTGCCCCATTCCCTTAACATCTGTAACTTTTCTTTCTGGAGTGATCAGAAGAGATGTAATGATGATTAACATGGCACAGGCAAGGAGAATATGCTACTGTTATGACTGTTTTATGCAGTTCCTGTAAATTGGAGTAACAAATGACATCCTCCTTTAGCTGAATCTGAGATAATCAGACAGCATCTGCCTTCTGTTCTCTGTCTCCATTTGCAGAAAGGAAATACTAACTTTAAAATCATTCATTTTTGAGGTACTAACTCCTTCTATTCCCTCCAAATTATCTCAGTGTTCATTTTTGAGGTGTTTTCCATTGACCACTCAATACTATCAAATCTAACAGCATTCTTTGATATTTCTGAATGGAAAACTACTTTTCAATATTTTTATCCTTGAAAAGCCTGAACTTTTTGCTTAGTATAAAAGACAATGTTTTTTATACTAAAAGAGGGAATATCCCTAAAAGAGGGAATAATTAATCTTAAACAAAACAAATGAAACACTAACCAACCTTCCTATTCCTCTCTAAAATCAATGTTATTCCCCGTTCCCATCTAGACAATACTTTGCTGCCTTGAAAACATCATTTCTGTAACACAATTTAATTATTTTTCATCATCTGGCATTTTGAACCCATTTAGGAACTTTTGGCTCTCCATCTGTCTGTTTGGGTCAATTGTTTTCATCAGGATATAGAAGGAAGTGGCAGAGGTTGCTTGATATGGTAAAGCAAAAAACTTGAATCTTTACCTACACTATGTAACTGACTTATGGTTTTGGCCATTTAGAAGGTATTATTGTTTCTCATTGACAAAGCTAGTAAGTGTGATAAGTGGATATTTAATATCCCATAATCTACCATTGAAAATCTAATAATGTACCATTTGAAGTGATTTGGGGAAGCCATTATCCAACCTACTCTAGTCCTCTAATATGCACTGGCTACATAATTAATCTTTGAGCACAACAATTTCCATTCTTCACTGGAATACCTCAACTCATTAGGTAAGATTTCAATCCAACGTATTTTAGGTGCTTCAGAGAATATGTTGGTTCCATCATAAATAGGGTTTGACACATATCCCATAAAGTTCAAATATTTGGGGGTTTTTCCTTTTGTTCAGTTGTTTTATATATATTTTATGACACCTATTCAAATAATTATAATCTTTTAGAAATAAAATATAATCATAGCTTTCAAGAAGCTTATAATTGTGAAACTTCGGTTAGATAGATATAGACATAACTGAAGTACATATTAGTTTTACAATGCTCTGTTAAATTACCAAAACTCAGTGACTTAAAACAACAACAAAAAATATTATCACACAGCTTCCCCTAGTCAGGATTCTGGGTATGGGTTAGCTGGCTCCTGTTCTAAGTGTCTCAACAGCTAAGAGCAAGGGGCGAGCTAGGACTGCAATCTCACTGGAGGGCCAGTATCTTATTCTAAGCTCATGAATTATTGGTAGAATTCAGTTTCTCATGACTATAATAAGACAGAGGTTCTTGGTTTCTTGCTAGTTGTTAACAGGGAGCCATTCCCACCTACTAAAGGCTATCCACCATTTCTTGCCTGTCCCTCTTCAAGACTGCAAGGTTGGCAGAAGAATTTCCCATGATTTAAATCTCCTAAGAAAGGTTCTAGTGTCTTTCAAGGGTTCATATTATTATTAAATCAGGTCCACTTAGAATAATCTCCGTCTTGATTAACTCAAAATTGAATGAAAACATCTAGAAAATCCCTTTGCCATATAAGATGTATAATCATATAATTATATATGCCTATAGTATATTAGGTATATGCACTGCTCTTGTTCATAGTCAAGAGAAAGGGAATAACACAGAGAATGTACATTTGGGGTAGAAGAGAGAATACTGAATGCCATCTTAGAATTCTGACTACCACAAAGTACAAGTTAGAATAAAAGAAGTGTCTAAATGAGACAGAAGTTAGATTTATATAAATGGAATTTATGCATACTATATATACATCGAGGAAGAAATGTAGATGAGAAATGGTGAGCAAGTCTCAAAGAAGATCTACTTTTCCAGTGGTAGAGATGTGCCAGAGGAAGAAATAAGGTATTTCAGTAAAGAGCAAGACATATACCACAGCAAAATATAAAAATATGGAGACTATTCCTACAGCCCAATTTAACCAATAAAGCCAATAGTGATGATTTAGGTCATTCAGTGAAAGACTTTAAACACTGTACTTGTTTTCATAGGCAATGAAAAGCTATTAGATGTCTGAGGGGATTGAACTGAACTACTTGCCCTTTCAGATACATTCTTTGCCCTACATTCTGGGAGGCCCATCTATCTGGACCATATTTATGAGACCCCTTGCCTTCAGGCTTCTTGGTTGGGTTTGTGCAATCAGAAGTACTGACAGGATATCTGGAAAATAGGCGAGTGAGATAGGTTATATTACTAAATTACCTTCCTGAGAGGATGGCTTCCTTCTTGATGACAGGTGGGCTTTCCGTATAGCCCTTTGTATCTCTGAGTTCTAATAACCATTTCCTTCTCTCCTTCAGATACAGTGACAGGAAAAACACTGGATGTGAACACCTAGATATGGTAATATCCCTTGTGTTCTTTCTTCACTCATCTAGCACCTTTTATAATTATATTAAACTGTGTTAGAATTACCAAATTGAATGTGCTATTTATTTGCCGCTGAGACCTTACTGAAATGGGGACTATATAACCGCAATTCTTGTGGGATGATTAGCGTGACAGCGATGAATAGTTGAGATAGAGGGAGAAGATACTGAATATGTTTATCCAACCAAGATTAATAATAAAGGCATAAACTAAGTAGTGATCATGAGAATACAGGACAGATGATAGAAGAAATAATGTAGAAGCATAATACATAGCACTATGCATCTGACTAAAATTAAGGGGTGAAGAAAAATATTAAAGGTAGTTCAAGGATAAAGCGTGCTAACAATTGAACTGCCACTCTACTAATGGAAATATCAATGTCATAATGAGAAATTTTCTTACAGGCTTTAGGAATAACAAGTTTGTTTCTGAACTAGTGTACAGAAACATGGCAGATATAGAAGTGGAGAAAACAGGTCGATTGATTTGGCATTTCAGAGCACAGTAGTAGGTAAAATTATAGGCGCAATAACTATATAAAAGATGTTATCACTAACTTCATAAGAATTATTATGTTTGGAGAAAAATCAAAAATCAAAGAATGTACATTAAGAACAAAACCTTAAGGCACTTATTTGTAGGGAAATTAGGAGGAAAATTTTCAGAGAAGAGGTGTCTTTTTCTCTTCAGAGGCAAGATAGAAAAGTGGCAGTGATTTGGAAAAAAAAAAGTCAAGAGGTTGCAAGTCAAAAAAAGAAAATAAAGAAGAGCATTTTAAGAAGCAGGAAATGGTTGGATTAGTGCCAATCTTGCCTGGTGCATGCCTGGCCACACCCCAAGCTAATCAACACAACCTCATCTATAGCCACCACTTTATAGGTATTGTCATTTATTTTACCATGTGATCATGTCATATGACCAAAACTGTTTTGACCAGGGATACACATCTTATCCAAAGATAAATTCAGAGTCTGATTGGTGGTCTATGAGTACATTTGTATGATGAGATAAATTTGGCCAAAGGAAGTCTTGCTTTTAATCATGCATATTGGGAAACTTGGGTTGATTGAGTCAACAAGTAGAAGGTGGAGCTAATAGTGTCTGAGGTATAGTAACTTCCAATGACAATAATGGATCATGTACAAGGCAAAATTAAGAAGCAACAGTAGCAAATAAAGGAAATAAAAGGCAGCTGATTGGCATAGGTACCGGATAGGCAAAAATAAGAATCATATCAACAATGGTGGTTTTAGATCAATAACTCACTGCTAAGGCCAACAGAAATGCATTGACTCAAGAACCATCTTCCACTCTCCTTGAGGTTTAGCCAATTTAATATTTATTTTTAGATTTTTCTTAGTTCTGAACATTTATCCAATATAAAACTGTATTTGTGCTAACTTGAAGGTCTACCTGTCTACCTGTTTCTAACAACCGAACAGGCCCAAAATGAATGAATAAATAAATAAAAGTTTTCCTTAAGTTCTCTGTATCTGATATTTATATCTACCTCTCTTGATTATCATATAAATATATGAAAATTATATATACATATAAATAAAATAAATAGAAATGGAAATTAAGAAATCAGCTGTCAGAGGGACACACAATCAATGATAGAAATTGCTGGGTCACCACTTAGGTGAACTGTCTTTACACACTCCAGAATGGCAAACTAGAAATTTGTAAATGGTAAAATTTTATTTTAATATTTTATTTATTTTTAGGGAGAGAGGGAGAGCACAAGTGGGGGAGGGACAGAGACAAAGGGAGAGAGAGAGAATCCTAAGCACCCTATACACCCTTAGTGCAAAGCCCGATGCCGGGCTTGAACCTACCAACCATGAGTTCATAACCTGAGCTGAACTTAAGAATTGTTTAACCGACTGAGCCACCCAGATGCCCCACAACTGGTAAAATTTTTAATAAGGCTCTCCTATGCAGAGCAAGAATATTGATAAGTAAATAATAGAAATACCAAAAATGATAACTACTATATCAATCTAATAGCCCCCAGAAATAAAACTGAACTGTCTTCAGTCTCCTGCTTCCCAAGTGCTATGTTCTGTGCCATCTGAATGCCATCTTACCCTTTAATAAAGTGTATATTAATTAAGAAAGGCAATTAACTTGCTGATTAACAACCTATAAGTGGTTTCCTGGAAAAAGGATGAACTAGGCTACCAGATGATCACCACCAGGAAATTAAACTAAGAATTAGAGAGTCTAAACCAATCAATTATTTTACAAGATATAAGGCCTAACTAGAACCAGAGATGACATGATGAGTCTTGTTTAATATAAATTATATGATGAAGCCTGTCATATTAATGTAATATAATATTAAAAATATGCAAACTCCTTCCTCTTGTTGAAGTCTGTAAAACTACTTTCAAAACAGTATGGTCTTTAAACTCTAGATTTAAAGAGCTTTAGCATCACTGTAATGCCTGTTTTGGAGTTTGTTGACAAAATGCTAGATATCTAACCATATTCTTCCCTTATAACTAAATGAGATAAACAAACAAACAAGTAATTTCTAGTGCAAAACCGTAGAGATAGTTTGAGGAAAATAGGAAGATTGAAAGTGTATGTTGTGTTTGGGAAAAAGAAACTCATTAATGACCTTTGAGAGAGCAATTTCAGGAGAGAGGTAGGGAAAAAAGAGCAATTTTAAGGGATAAAGACTGAAGGCAAAAATGGATAATAAGAGCTGAGAGGAAATGGCTTTAGACCAATATAAATGAAGATAGCTTTAGAAGAGAAGAGGTTAGGTCAAAGAATAATAGGGCACAGTTGGATCAAGAAAAAAGTCCTTTTTGTTACATTGCTTTGCCTTGAAGTATAGGAGAAACTCTCAGAATATTTTTAAGCAGCAAAGTAAGGTCAGCAAAAAGGATTAAATCATAACGTACAAGATAAGTGGGATCTTTTTACTGTTCAAATATTTCCCAGGAGTTATAAAATTAAATAGTGTATTTGCTTATTGTCTCCCAAACTCCTTTTTTAAAAATGTGATTAAATGTTCTCCAAAAAGGAGAAATAAGGTGATAGTCTAAGAAAATGGCACAAACATTTCCATATTACAAATACATTAATATAACAGTGACATGGGAAATATCAGACTTTGTAATTAGTGCATATTAAACTTCATATTAAGTGCTAATATTCAACTTTGAAATTGAAATGTATTAATTAGGCTAATACAAAGACAAGTTGAATGACATACGCATGTAACATACTGAATGTGATAGGAAGACATGAAATTTTTAAATGAGTGACTAAATGCCATTGAAGTATTAACACATATTTGGTAAAAAATAATTTTGAAATAACTATATTAACTATTAATTCAAAGCTCATTCTTCTACTTATTAGCTATTCTAAGTCAGGTATTTTCAAAAGCACTAGAAATTCAAAAACGAACATGGCAAGGTTCCTGTTTTCAATATTTTCCTAGATAACTGAAATGATAAAAACCACATCTTAGCATATTATCAAAAACTAACTGGAAATTTAATTTTATAAGTACAAAGTATCTTTTTTTATATAAGTATTAAACACACTGACATCATAATCTACATGAAAACATAGCCAACCCATGGAAATAGTATGGCTCTCATTTCTAAAATGGTTTAAGTACCCATCTAATCCACCAACAAAAATGATGCCTGAGTGATATTTCATTTTAAATTGTATTTTTTCAGCTTTATTGAGATATAATTGGCATATAACTTTGGTTTAAAGTGTACAAGGTGTTGATTTGATACACTCGTTCTTTGCAATATGACCACCACCATAGCATTAGCTAACCCCTCCATCACATCTCATTTTTAATTTTAAATGGTTTTACCCTTCTGCTCTTATCTCTCATTGCTATTTTGTTATTGCAAATATGCATTAAATAATAAAAACAACCTTTAATAATTTTCTAAATTCTATTCTTAAAATGTTTAAGTGCATGTGTAATCTTCATTGCCCTCTGAAGTGTGGAGGACTTTCCAGTTAAATAGAGATAGATGGATAGACAGAATATCAAATATAGTAAATTTATGAAATTCCACCTGAACATTTTACATCAAGTTTCTAATGAGTTCATAATTTGATGAAAAAGACTGACCAGTCCATCAAAATTTTTGATTTTCTTATTTTATAAAAATTAAGACATTTTAGGCAGGCAAAATAGATTAAAAACAAACAAAAATTATACTACTGGAGCACCTGGGTGGCTCAGTCAGTTAAGTATCTGACTTCGACTCAGGTCTCGATCTCATGGTTCACGGATTCGAGCACTGTATCGGGCCTTGTGCTGACAGCTCAGTGCCTGAAGCCTGCTTCAGATTCTGTCTTTATCTCTCTCTGCCCCTCTCCTGCTCCTGCTCCTGCTCCTGCTCATGTTCTGTCTCTTAAAGATAAACTTAAAAAAGAAAATTTTAAATCTATTCTATTATAATTCATCTGTACTGAGTCTGCATGTCAGCTTGACATGTTTCTGTATCTTTGTGTGTTTGTATGTGTGATGGATATCAATAAATGAAACTGTGAACATACTTATTTCCTTAAAATGCTCATTTCAAACTGATTGAATCTTAGTATCTTAGAGCAAAGCAGAAAAATAAAGGAGGTCAGATTGTCTGATTTTGGCTTAGCTGCTCTCCTATCTCTCATGTTCTACCAATTAAATATTTCCTTCTTTTGCCAACACACAGTGCCTTCCTAACATACAATTTATTACATCACAGATGAAAGCAATCTAAGAAACACATTCATAATAAGATCATAGGAGTTATTACATTATTCATTGCAGAAATGTTTGCATTTTAATGAGCAGGGAGTTAAATATTGTCATTCTGATTAAAAATTTTGCTTCTAGATTCAGAAAGAAATGGATTCAAATCTTGGTTCCATTAGGTACTATGAGCAATTCAACTAAACCTTTAAGACTCAGTTTCCTGTGAAATGGAAATAATAAGGTTCACTACATATAAGTGATACAATAAGAAAATGAGAAAATATATATAAAGAATTTAGCACAGTCTCTGACAAATAACTCGTTTTATAAATTTGAGTAAAGGAAATAACTAAAATTGATTGAACACATTCTCTATAAAAAGCACAAATAAATTATACATAATAAACTTCTATATTTCTACAGTTGAATCAACATTTAATTAATCATTTAAATTAATTAACATTTAATTAATCAGGCATTGTGTTCAGTTGGAGAAACAAAGTATTATATGGGTTTATTTCATCTATACACATATTTATTTATGTATGGGTGGCATCCCATATCCTCTCTGACAGATGACACAAAATGTCACCTTGGCTCAACACAGGTACTAGATTTAGAGTCACTTGAGTGGCTCCTCCCAGTTGTACAAGTGAGCAAATATTAGTTTACAACAACTGATGTCATGTAGAGAAGAGGAGGAGATTTGGGTGCAAATTAGACTTACTTTGGAAGTATATGAATGTTTAATGTTTTTATCTGTGTTCTTAATAATCTTGGCATTTTTATGGTAAATAGACAGCACTGGCCGAGTAAAACTGTATATTTTCTCCGTTTAAGTAAACAGCCCAGGGAGTGTATAGAGAGGACAGATAGCGGCACCGTATAAGGAAGGTAGCACAGAGGCTAAGCTAGGGTGTGAGAGGGACAACCTTCAGCTCAACAGGAGAAATCTTCCATGTAGCTATGGATACAGCTGTCATCACCGACACCAAATGGCAAAGGCTGAAGCTTTATACTGTGAATGAATTACACTTTGTATTTCTCTCTGTATGTCTAGTATTTGGAAGCAGGCCTGATATCTTTTGGACTGAATAAGCCCCAGACATTCTTGGTCAAATATGAAAAATGAAAAACTTTGAGAGAAAGGAGACAGATTTGAAGCTAATAGGGACAATTCCAGAAAGTGATTGTAAGAATTAAAGATGCATAGTTGTAGTTATATTATAAGCTATAATATAACTGATCAGAAAATGGATACATACAAATGGATATACGTATGTAATTTTAAAAGGGATACGGTGGAGAAATAGTAATGATATCTAACTTATCAAATATATGAAATAAGCAAAGAGTCAAATAGACTCTGTAATCCATTCACTCTCTTTACAAGCCCATCCTACTAACACAGACCTCCTGGTTTAACAAACTAAGTGGTCTTTATTGATGAAATGCCTTGAGCAGTGTGCACATGAAAAATATCATACAAAGAATGTAAGTTTCCAATTATGAAGTGGAGATGTCTCATGCCTTGCATGCTTCTTCCGGTCCAAGTCAGCTGACTGTATAGCTCACTTAGCAACCTCACATGTTACCTAAGCCACAGCATGTGCAAAGCAGGAAGTAAGAAACTGGGGAGTAGGGAGTGGTGTCGGAGGTCTCAGACTTTCTTTGTACCTTTCCAAATAATAAACTTACATGGTAGGTCCTATATATAGATAAAGAGCATCATACACATTCAAGGAAGTTATAGACACTAATTTTATAGCTCTTAAGGATAAAAAGTGCCCTTTTTTCTAAACTCAAAGTTTCAAGAAATACCAACACTAATTTTCACCATTTACAGAGTCTCAAATATGTGCTCAACATTTTGCATACATTGTTTAATCTTCAGAAAAATTAAAATGACAGTATTTTCATTTTAATTAAGAAAACAATATATAGGCAATTAATATATTAGAAGATAAAATAAAAATTTAAAGATATTAGAAAAAAGCCATTCCCAAAGTCCCCAAACTAATTAAAAAGGCAAGCTGGTATTTGAGCCTATCAGGAGCTGATTCAAAATACTACCTCTAGACTAGTGAAAGAATCAATCAAGCAAAAACTATAAAAGGAAACAATAAACCCTAGAACAGAGGGATGTGGAAGCAAAGGCCAAAGAAGTTTAAACCCATGAACTGACACAAAAGAGATCATTTGGACTGGTTTTAAGGACAAATAAGAGTTTAGGGTAGATAAGGGAAAAGAAGGACCTAATAGAACTCAAAAAATCTATATATTGATACATGGAAAATTATCAATAGTTATTGTGGGGAAGGGTTTTATTTTATTTGTCCCCCCCAAATACCCTTCAAATCAGACTCTGAGCTCCTTCTGCCTATAAGCAAGTCTGGAGCTGAGCCTGAGCCTGTTTTCAGAAATTGACATGTTTCTGTGAGTATGCTAGAGGCTCAGTCTATTGCTTTGGACCTAGAAGGGAAAAGTATGCTATAATGAACAATACTGCAATGAAAGTTCTTCTGTGCACTCTATTAGAACTGTGACTCCAGAAGCTATTTTAAATTAAAAAAAAATTTTTTTTGAAGATGTTATGTTGTGAAATATTTTGACACTTAGTGTCTATTTTCTGTTTTCAGTCTTCTGTTTTCTTTCTGATGTATTTGGACTCTGCTCAGGCACTACTGTATGTATGCATATATCTCTGTATGTGTATGAATGATGGGCCTGTGACTTTTATAGAGAAATATTAATCTTCTTTGGGGCAATCATGATTGCCTTCAGGAAAGTACAGCTTCATTAAAGGCCTCACTTAAAGAAAATGATTATAAAATAAATGACTGAGGGTCAATTTCTGTTAAAAAAATTGAATCTTCAAAACACTTGCCCTGCTCCTCAGGTTTGCTAAATTTCTAGACAATATTGCAGTTTGTAATGACCTGTCATGATGATTAAACCTGATCACTTCTTCAGGACTCTTAAAACGAAATATATTTGTTCACCATGCTTGAAACCACAATCAGGAAAAAAAAAGATTGATAGTTTTCCTTAATTAGTAAATATTCCATATTCCGAAGGACAGTGTTTTTCATTGAGTTCTCTATATTTAGGTGAATAACACCTTGTAGTCAGTGATTAGTAAAGGTGCAGGGGAGATTCAGGTAACTATGAAATCTATATTCTAGGAGTAAGAAGGTTCTCCCCAAGGTAGCCTATCCAAACTTGTGGGACAAGTACCACTACTGGGTTAGAGGTGATTTTATGTTTTAAAGAGGCAGCTTTAAATTACATAGGATTACATCAATGAGAAATGATTCCCTTTCTAGTTCTGTTTCAATCCTTTGGCACGATGATGTAATTAACAACCCCTGGCTGAAGCTAATCTTTCTTCTTACAAAAGAGAGGTAAGCCCTAGCATTAGAACCCTCCATCAGAACCTCCCGTAGGCATTGTATTTGGTGGGAAGTTAACAGAACTGTGATGGTTTCATTGTATTTATTTAAAACCACTTCTCAGGGCACCTGAGTGTCTGAGTCG
Source organism: Proteles cristata cristata (assembly GCA_017311185.1). NCBI lineage: Eukaryota > Metazoa > Chordata > Mammalia > Carnivora > Hyaenidae > Proteles > Proteles cristata. The sequence continues at coordinate 50,796 of JAESUZ010004062.1, forward strand.
GTTAAACATCCGACCTGAGACTTCTGCTCAGGTCATAATCTTATGGTTCATGAGTTGGAGCCCTACATCCTGTTCTGTGCTGACAGCTCTGGGCCTGGATCTTGCTTCAGATTCTGTCTCCCTTTCTCTCTCTCTGAACCTCCCCCACTCACACTCTTGTCTTTTTCTCTCTCAAAAATAAACATTAAAAATTAAAAAGAAATTAATAAAACAACTTCTTATTGGCAGATAGTTCTTGTTTTCTATTTACGGTAATGAAACAAAGTTTAAGTTCACTTAATACCTTTTAAGTAAATGAATTTATGAAAAAAAATTAAAGGAAAACAGAAAGTTGAAACTACTCTTTGATATTAAAATCTTTCCCACTCAGGCTAGATCTCTGGTGGTGGGGGGAAGTTTTCAAACTTAAAATGCATTAGGAGGCTCTGGGCCAGGACACTTCTGACAAACAGGTTAAAGAATTACCATGGTTCATGCAGGATGCTCAATAGTTATGAGTTAAGAAGGTCAAGAACCCCTATGAGTCAACCCAATGAACACAGTGATGACCAGGAGGCAAAAACAACCAAAACCAAAACCAAAAATAAAAGCAAAAAACCCAAAATAAAACAAAAGAACATTGGCAACAAAGTAATGTGACTTTTATTTAAATAGAAAACTAGCCAATTGTTCTTCCTGGGTTTTCTATTGAACTTGTCTTTTTTGTGCTGATAAAAATTCTCCCTGAATAGTGATGGAATCATACCCGACGATAAGGTGTTGTAGCTGCTTATATAAAGTACCACTTGGCCTTGTCTTATTCTGACAATCGAACTGCCAAACCTGCAGTGCTATTATGGATAGTATGCCTTAATCAAGTACAAAGTGAAGCAAACACTTGTCTGCCCTCCTCACCAATCCCACCTTCCTAAATCAGAGTGAGAAAATATCCAAAGTCACTCCAAAGGACACTAAAAGTCTCTAGAGATAATATGCTTATAGGATTATCAACAGGAAAAGAATAAAAGGATTTATTTGAAAGGATTACAGGGAGGGAAAATAAAGAAAATAAAGTCAACAACAACAAAAAAAGATATATAAGCTTAAAAGTTTTGAAACATATGGATACAGATTATGCATCTTACTGAATAAAAAATACACTGAAGAATTATATACTACACACATCTTTCTGGCTGTTTGGCTGAAAGCAATTTACAAAGTAGCATTGATGACTGAGTAGAACAACATGGACTCTGAAATAGATGTGATACAAGAAAAAAATGTTGAAGAATGACTTGCTTTTCAAGGACAAATGAATACATAATATTAAATTAGGGAGAGAGTGGGGGCGCCTGGGTGGCTTAGTCGGTTAAGCGTCCGACTTTCGCTTAGGTCATGATCTCGCAGTTCGTGGGTTCGGGCCCCGCGTCCGGCTCTGTGCTGACTGCCAGCTCAGAGCCTGGAGCCTGTTTCAGTCTGTGACTCCCTCTCTCTCTGACCCTCCCCTGTTCCGGCTGTCTTCCTCTCTCCTAGAAATAAATAAAACATTAAAAAAAAAATTAGGGAGAGAGTGGGGCGCCTGGGTGGCTTAGCCGGTTAAACGTCTAACTTTTGCTTAGGTCATGATCTCGCGGTTCGTGGGTTCGAGCCCCGCATCGGGCTCTGTGCTGACTGCCAGCTCAGAGCTTGGAGGCCGTTTCAGTCTGTGACTCCCTCTCTCTCTGACCCTCCCCTGCTCACGCTGTCTCTCTCTCTCCTAGAAATAAATAAAAAACATTAAAAAATAAATTAGGGAGAGAGTTTAATGAAAAGATGAAAAATGAGAAAATGTTGGTTTATATATAATCCAGTTCTGATAATAATCTGAGGTACAGGCTCACTAGTATGAGGAAGTTGAACACTTTTACCACATTTAACTTCTTTAAAAAATGATTTTTTAAAATGTTTATTTATTTGAGAGAGAGAATGAGAGAAAGCACAAGAGGGGAGGGAAGGGCAGAGAGAGAGACCGAGGCAAGGAATCTGAAACAGGCTCCAGGCTCTTAGCTGTCAGCACAGAGCCGGACATGGAGGTTGAGCCCACAAACTAGGAGATCATGGTTTGAGCCAAAGTCGGATGCTTAACTGACTGAGCCACCCAGGTATCATTACCACATTTAACTTCTTAAGGTAATATTACCTTAGATGGAATTTTAAAAAAATAAACTTGAAGAAAAATAGAAACATCTATGTGACAGATCTTTTCAGTATTTGTAATAATTTCTATTTGTACACATTCTTTTTAAAATTAGAGGATAAAATGTTAAAATCTCTATGCTTCCAATGTGAAGATATGCTGCATATATTATTTCAAACTGATAACAACTTTTTTTTTTAATTTTAACGTTTTTATTTATTTCTGAGAGAGAGAGCGAGAGAGAGACAGTGTGAGAAGGGGAGGGTCAGAGAGAGAGGGAGACACAGAATCTGAAACAGGCTCCAGGCTCTGAGCTAGCTGTCAGAATGGAGCCCGACATGGGGCTGCAACCCACGAACCGTGAGAACATGACCTGAGCCGAAGTGGGACACCCAACCGACTGAGCCACCCAGGGGCCCCAAACTGTAACAACTTAAAAACACTGTTTTTATAATTTCTACAAATGACAGAAATAGCACTCATAAGAATTACATAAATGTCTATAATTGTAAGGACACAAGTCTAAACCAGACTGACTCCATAACAGGCTTTAAGTTTCCCCTCTAAACTAGAAGGCCTAAGTTTCAGTTTCCCTGAAACTATCAGGCAGTTACACATTGCCCAAGGCTAGAGAAACCGCCCACCACATCACTCCACCACACCACCCTTGCAACACCCAATAAAGAAAGGCCAGCAACTATAGATAAAACTCTGTTACCTAGTGTTAAAGTTAACCCATTAGGCGCTGAACAAGACCCTAGACTCGCTCTGTAATTGGTTGAATTTAAAAGTACTCTAAATGTTGTAACTGGATCTCGCCAAAAGTAACAAATACTCTAGACAATGTGTATGGTTAAACCCGCTGTCAATGATATTGTATAATTATGATTGGATCACTGTTCCCATGCCACAATTTCTGTAACTCCACTGTCACAAACCTCATAAAAACCCTACTCTGCCTTTGTTTGGGGCTCACAGCATGGATCCACTGCACTGGTAAAGTCTGTGAGCCCAAGCTCGAGCCCATAATATAGCCCTTTGCCTTTGCATCGTGACTCGGTCTCCCCGGTGGTCTCTGGTCGTTGAGGATACTGCGATCTGGGCATAACATAATCATATTTACCTCATTCCCTGATAAAGGGTCACAAATAGCTTTATTATTATATAAGTTCAAACCTATGATAAGACAGAAAATACTTATTCAGTGGCTTCCTCAACTATACTCCAAAGGTGTGATTGGATTTTTACTTCTGCCTATGAAAGAGTAATGGTACCATCAAAACCAATTATTTTTATGCAGCCACCAAGTCCATGGAGAGAAGTTGAGATACCTGAGCTCCAGCCCAAGCACCAGGGCAGTGAGAATGTTGACTTCGTTAGTCTGGGCCACTGTCTTGGGGCTTGAGCAAGAAGAAGCTTCAGCCCACTTGGGCTGTCCTCACCCTTATACCTTCAGCAGTAAACAAGATAACACAACTTCTTAAAGATAAGCCTGAACATAGAAGTCTGAAAGTTGATGTTCCCACCAGGGGGTATAATGTCTTTTCTTATACCGTAGGATATCAAATATAAGAAAAAGATATTCTGATAAAGAAGTTGTTCAAGACGGGGTCAGAGTGTTATCAAAGAAGTACAGCTAACACTTTAAGGAACAGAAATGGACTATGCTAAAGATAAATTATCCAGTGAGTTTGTTTTTGATAATCCATACATCAAAGGAACATGAAGCTGTAGAGAAAGCTTTAATACTTGACTACTCTAGCTCTAGGCTTCAGGAAAACTTGTGGAAGTCCTAGGCTTACTGAAAAAATTGTGTGACTGTCACACACTTAAGGTTTATAATGTAACCCTTCAAAACAGCATACTTGTATCCCTTGGATACAATACCTAGTAGTGCAATTGCTGGGTTGTACGGTAGTTCTATTTTTAATTTTTTGAGGAAACTCCAAGTGGCACCGACACAGCCACGTCGTCTTCAACAAGCGCCAGCCGTAGGATGTCCACGTATTTGCTTGGAAGCCTTTTGAGATTCTTGCTCCAGAAGGTTAACAGGTTCTCCAGATTCCTGTCCTCTTCAGCCTCCAATTGGTAAGGTGATACTTCACTCCCTTGGGTCAGTGTGAGGCTGTGTCTGAAAAGGAACTGAAGCTCCTTCGGGGTGAAGAGGCCACTCTCTCTGTTCCATTCATGGGCCCTTGCCTATTCTCCCACTGGTCCTCAATGGAGACTGGGACTGAGCCAACATGAAAGTCCTCACACATAACCTCTTGAAAAATTAAATAGAAGATCTTGTAGAAAGGTATGTTGTTTTGCATTTATGTTACAAATTCCTGAATGGTAAATTTAGCATGCCTAGAAAATGAATGATTTTTCCTTCATATTTTCCTGAAAACTCTGGGTAAGACCTGCCTCTGTGATCATCATCAAGGGAGCTCAGTAACAGCTTTTGGTAGAGTAAATGGAAGCCAGTAGTCACTGATGTCATGATGGATCATAAAAGAGGCAATCAGAATTAAATAAATAAGAGGAAAACTTCATATGCAGGAAGTTCTATGTAGAACAGGCTCTAAACAGCTATGCATTGTAATACATTGCTACATTTTTCTTTAGGAGGGACTTATAAAATCACCCAGGAATGACCATCTGACAATAAAGAACACCAAGAAATAGTTACTGGACCTGAAATATTTACTGGATCTGAACAGAGAGAGATGGTGCCTAGAAAGAATCTTTATATGTATAGATTGGGCAAATCAAATATCTAAGCAATTCTTTACTCATTATGTTCCTATCTCCCACCCCTCACTGGGGAAAAAATTTAAGTAGAATATCATACAAATTCTGCATCTAGCCTTTTTTCACTCAATGTCTAAATTGTAAATAATTCTTAATATATACAGTCGCCTCTTTAAAGGCTACATAGTGCCCACACCATTATGCAAATATGTCACAAGAATTCTAAGTATACATATTTAGATTGTTTCATGTTTCAAGCTATCCAATAACTGCTGCATTGACTATCATCTCTATACATAACCTTGATACAGATGTGCAAGTCTCTCTACAGGATAAATTCTCATAAGTGGGTAGTCCAAAGATACGTATATTTTTTTGTTCTTTGGAATGTTACAGATTGCCTTCCAAAGATTTCTGAACCACGTATGTATTCTAACATGATTGTAGACCAGCAGCAGACAGTATTTTATGCATATCCTTACTAATTTGACACTTTATCAAACATGTTAACCTTTGCCAATCGATATGAAATAACACTATCTCATTATGGTTTTTAAAGTATTTATTTTATTCTATTTCATTTTTTTTTTCATCATGAGATGTATACTCTTCAATCTCCATCATTCATTTCAGCCAATCCTTCTCCCCCGCCACCCAAACATACACATACTCACTGGTAACCATCAGTTTGTTCCCTATAGTTTAGAGTCTACTTCTTGGTGTCTCCCTCTCTCTCATTTGTCCTTTGCTCAATTTTTTCCTTAAATTCCACATATGTGTGAGATCATATGGTATTTGTCTTTCTCTGACTGACTGATTTTGCATAGTGTTATACTGTCTAGCTCTATGCATATTGTTGCAAATGGTGAGATTTCATTCTTTTTATGGCTGAATATATTCCATATAATATACATGCACACATCACATCATTTTTATTTATTCATCTATTGATGGACACTTGGGCTACTTCCATAGTTTGACTATTATAAATTATGTTGCAATAAACATAGAGGTTCATGTATCCCTTTGAATTAGGGTTTTGTGTTCTTGGAATAAATGTCCAGTGGTGTGATTACTGGATCACAGGGTAGTCTATTTTTAATTTTTTTGAGGAACCTCTATACTGTTTGCAAGAGTGGCTGTACCCAGTTTGCATTCCCATCAACAGTGCAAGAAAGTTCCTCTGTTCCCACATTCGCATCAACACTTGTTTCTTGTGTTGATTTTGCCATTCTGACAGGTCTGAGGTGATATCTCATTGTAGTTTTGATTTTCATTTCCTTGATGATGAGTGATACTGAGCATCTTTTCATGTGTCTGTTGGCCACCTGTATGTCTTCTTTGGAAAATATCTATTCATGTCTCCTGCCCATTTTTCAACAGGATTATTTGGGGGGGGGGTTTGATGTTGATTTGTATCAGTTCTTTACATATTTTGAATACTAACCTATTTTCAGTTATTTCATTTGCAAAAATCTTCTCCCATTTAGCAGGTTGCCTTTTAGTTTTGTTTATCATTTTCTTCATTTTGCAAAACCTTTTCATTTTGAGGTAGTTCCATAGTGTTTTTGCTTTTATTTCCCTTGAATCAGGCGACTTATTTAGAAAAATGTAGCTGTGGCTGATTTCAGAGAAATCTAGGACTTTTATGATTTTAGGTCTTACATGTTGGTCTTTAATCCACTTTGAATTTATTTTCGAATATATTGAAAGAAAGTAGTGTGGTTTCATTCTTTTCATGTTGCTCTTCCGTTTTCTTAAAACCATTTGTTGAAGAGCTTATCTTTTTCCCATTGTATATTTACATATTCTCCTTTGTTGAAGATTAATTAACCATATACTGTGGGTTTATTTCTGGGTTTTCTATTCCACTGTATTAATCTATGTGTTCATTTTTATGCCAGTTCCGTACTGTTTTAATTACTACTGCTTTGTAATATAATTTGAAATCTGGAATTGAGATAACTCCAATTTTGTTTTTCTTTTTCAAGATTGCTTTGACTATTTGAGGCCTTTGTGGCTCCATACAAATTTTAGGATTGTTTGTTCTAGTTCTGTGAAAAATGCTGTTGGTATTTTGAATAGGATTGCATTAAACCTGTAGATTGCTTGATCAATAAATCACTATTGCCTCATATGGACCTATGAATTTTGAGATATGTTAAAATCATATTCAACACAAAACATTTCCCCCACATATCCTAGAAGTGGCTCTGGGCAGGAGAACAGGGCAGATTGGTAGACTAAAAGAGACAAACTTACCCTTACCCTTACATCTTTTGTACATTTTGTTTTTTCTCATGTATATTTATATTTTTCTAATTCTTTTCTTTAAAAAAAAATTAATGTTTTTATTTACGTGTGAGAGAGAGAGCACAAGTGTGAGTGGAGGAGGGGCAGGGGAGGGAGAGAGAATCTGAAGTAGGTTTCAGGCTCTGAGCCATCAGCATAGAGCCCAATGTGGGGCTCTAACTCTTAAACCTTGAGATCATGACCTGAGCCAAAGTTGGACACTTAACTGACTGAGCCACCCAGGGGCCCCCATGTATATTTATTTCTTATTCAAAAATAAAATAAACATCTAGTCATATGAATAAATACACTGGAAAATAATTTGGTTATGTAATTTTATATTCGTATATGTACATATGTATATATACACATAGTTTTGAATAACTGCTGACAGTTTTCTGAAAAAAAAATATATCATTGAGGTTGATCCAAGAAAAAGGGAATACTGTAATAGACCAGTGAACTAAATAGATTGGAGCAGTGTGTAATAAAACTTACTGTATCTGCAAACCTTTCAAAATGTTAAGACTTGATATTTGTACAATTAATCAACCTTTAGGTGAATCTATAACTACTCATATTAAAAATATTTGACAATAGACAAAGGTGGGTCAATCACATTTTAAAACTAGTATGATTTTTAAATTAAACAAAAAAAAAGAATAAAAAAGGAATGAAAATTTTGTGTGAACATGTGAACAAAAATGCACCTATCATAAAAAGAAACAAAAAAACAGTGACTAAAAAGTAAATAAATAGCAATAGCACATTTAATAATAAGAAGAATTAATAATAATAAGTAACAACATGTGACTATATAGGATTTATTTAAAAGGATGCAAGAGTGATCATGTTAGTGTAATAGAATAGAGAATGGTGGAGGGGCATTCAATAGATACAAAAATGATTCATAAGGGGGCTCTGGGTAGCCCAGTCAATTGAGCGTCCAACTTTTGCTCAGGTCATGATCTCAGGGCTTATGAGTTTGAGTCCCACGTTACGCTCTGTGCTGAGAGCGCTAAGCTTTGAGCCTGTTTCAGATTCTATGTCTCCCTCTCCCTCTCTCTGCTCCTTCCCCACTCACACTCAATCTCTTTCTCAAAAATAAATAAACATTAAAAAATTTTTGAAAATAACTCAATAAGTGGATATTATTTAGCATAGAAAATAAGCTGTACATTGAATTTAGATATAATCTATAATGTGAAATAAGAAATTTTTGTTCTTGCTCTATAATGTCAACATTTAGCATTTGACTATAGGTGTTTAAAAACAGTAAAATTATTTATGGTAATATTTGCTTCAACTTTGTGTTTAGACATATGCATGTGTAGAGAGAAGTATATACACATTATAAACATATACACAACAGAGATTAATGATAAAATGTATAAAAATTAAACCATTCTACATAGGCAATTTTTCAATTATTATTATTTTAATATTAATCCATTCTAGAGTCTTAGCATAATTGTCCTAGTCATGGGTTGAAAAGCTAAAGCCTTATTTTAACATTTCTTCTAGAGAGCCTATCTACTCTACTGCAATGATATACCATGTACACAAGCCTGATATTTCAGAGAAGATACAGTAAATTATTATATTCCTTCCAGATTATTGCTATATTTCATGTTATGATCTTCAAGACAGTATGTATAAAGCATGGCTGTTAACCATATAAACTTCTATTTCAGAGAGGCATGGTTTCAGTTACCACCTTAAGAACATTACTTATCCTATTATAAAGTACTGATTATATATGCAACATAAGTGTGATGGCAAAATTAGCAAGAATAATGCATCTAAACTGCTTATATAAGACACCTGCATGGCTCAATTGGTTAGTGTCTTACTCTTGATTTTGGCTCAGTTCATTATCCCAGGGTTGTGGGTTCAAGTGTGGGAGAAGTGTCTATTCATGTCTTTTGCCAATTTCTTCACCGGATTATTTGATTTTTGGGTGTTGAGTCTGATAAATTCTTTATAGGTTTTGGATACTTTAACCCTTTTTCTGATATGTCATTTGCAAATATCTTCTCCCAGTCCATCAGTTGATTTTAGTTTTGCTGATTTTTCCCTTCACTGTGCAGAAGCCTTTTATTTTGATGAGGTCCCAATAGTTCATTTTTGCTTTTGTTTCCCTTGCCTCCAGAGATGTATTGAGTAAGAAGTTGCTGCGGTCAAGGTCAAAGAGGTTCTTACCTGCTTTCTCCTCAAGGATTTTGATGGCTTCCTGTCTTACATTTAAGTCTTTCATCCACTTTGAGTTCATTTTTGTGTATGGTATAAGAAAGTGGTCCAGCGACATGCAGAAAAATGAACCTGGACCAGTTTCTTACATCATACACAGAAATCGATATTTTTATGGCATCTTCAAAGTAAGATTCTGATTTGCTGTGATTCATTTTAAGTGTGTGATATTTCCCTTCACAGAGACCCGGATTGGGCTAAATGGGATTCTGGTCATGTAGGACAAAATACCAAATTTATGGAACATTTTCTTCTGGTAATTCCCCAAAAAGAGAAATATGAAAAATATCAAATGTTATGTAGTAACTATATCAAAAGGAATCAAAAAGGTCACAACTAAGTGGGATGCGGAACAAAGATAAACAGTGTAAATGACCTAAGAATCAAAACCACTGTCATAAATTAGAACATAAGATCTCTAGCTCCTACTACAAATATCTGGCTTTTCCTGATTAAGAGGCTTAATGTTGGAGCACACAATTATTAGAACTAATACAGTTTTATTTAAAGAAAAAAGCATTAATAACAGACATTTATATTAAATCTAGAACATGTAAAATCTTAGAAATCAAATAGAGAAAACTCAAAAAGTATAGATATTATATAGTTGCTTGGTCCTTTTTCATTTGGGTTTTTTCTGGTATTTTTCCCCAAAACTGTAACTATTTATGTAATTCTCAACAGATTAGCGCCAACAATACCAGTAGTCTGAACCTACTCATAGATGAGAGTAACTCATTCCATACCACTTCTATTAATTTCTTATAAGAGTTTTTTCAAAAAGGAACAGACAGTTGTTTTTTCCTTAGGCCTTTAAGATTTTGTAAAGCAGATTATCTTTTGAAAAAGTTTCTATTTCGGCTTCATCTTCAGTACATCTTCTCTAATTTTTAATTTTTCTCTTTCAATTTGGTCTATTTCCAAAAATCCTTCATTAGTAAACACATTTTATCTCCTTTTGCTTTGGCATAGCTTGGCAATTTAACTTTGTTGCTGTTGTTTAAGAAGCAAATGTATTTTTAAATTATTTTTTAAGTATATAATGTTTTCCTATCATGTTTTAATCAGAGCAACAAGTAGATTTATTTAGAGTAATAGTCTATATTTAAAGTAATTATTTTCAACTTCACAGAGAAGAATATTGTAGTTGAAGCTATTTTAGTATGATAGAATTTATCAGTAAAAGGAACCAGAAAGATCACTTCAATGAATATTAATTAATGAAATAATGTTTGCAAAATAATGTTTGGTCAGTTTAAAAATAGGTCATGATTAGCATTAAATTTTACTTAGCTCTTTTTATTAATTTCTAGGATTCCATATGACTTTTTCCTGAAAAAGTAAATGATATTTAATTTTTGAGATATGATTCATTCAGCAACTTTTTCAGTAACTATAGAGAAGAAGAAATCAATAAGCCAGCTAGTTAATTGTACAAAATGACTCCTTGATGGAAATTTTTTTATTTCCCAACTAGGGAATAGTTATGTTACATATTCTGAGTATTGATAGTTTTATTGGTGCTATAATTAACCAATATTTTAACCATGTTTAATGAGGCATAGGGAGGGTACAGGCTCTTGCCTTGTTAATAGAGATCAATGTTCTGGAAAAAGTGAGAACTAACAGGCACATTCAGTACTGCTTTCCTCATATCCTAAAATATTAAGACTAATAACATGTTGAAATACAATGTCAATAAAATCAGAGAAACACATATAAAAAATCAAATAAGAATACTGAAGAAATTACCAAGACTAAAAACTGTAGAAACTCTCTCTGGATTATTTTTTTGAAATAAGATACCACATCATTTATCAGCTCAATTGTAACAATAGTCAAATGTGTTTTGATCATCTGTAATGGTATAGGAAGTGCTGACAATAATTAAAATAAATATTTTCTAGAAGCCTCAGCCTTTGTAACACCGAGAACATGCTCAGGAATTCCCTGACTCTAAATTTTGGATGTTAAGACAGCAGGCTCATTAAAAAAGACAGCATTTATCTAATAAAGTTTCTATGCTTCCACTAACTTGAAAATTACCTTGCTCACCAGCTCTACTGAAATCCAGTCATTATTTTTCCTCACTCCGATACTCACACTTCCAGTCCTTATTCCTCCATTGAAATAGGTACCAAATCCCTTCTCTCAAATCCTTTCACTTCTTCCTGTGTCCATAGCTAATACCTGGGTTCAGGCCACCATAACCTCTCAGGCTTTTAAGTGAATTTCTGTATCAGACTCTTAATTCATTTCCTGTAGTCCAATCTAACAAATCCTCTAAAAAAATGTGATAATATCATTACTGCTTAAAACTCAGTAGACACTTCACTACCATTGTTTTTGGGTAAGTTCTAACACATCTTAATATGGCCCAAGAATCTTGTAATCTGATCTCAACTGATGCATAGAACTGCTTCATCTTCCACTTACTTTTATGTTCCAGTCATACCAAAATGCTCTTAATTTTTCAAATGCACAGTGCATAGAGACCATATTCTTTCCTTCTCCAAGCCTTGCTATTTCTTTTCCATGGCCTATTCTTCTCTTCCCCTTTCTTTCCTTAACTAGTCATGACTCTTTAATTTTTACTTTTTTAGCAGCCTCTTCTGACATTTTGAGAGCTAGGAATCATAAGCTCCTGTCTGCTCTCAGTTTCACTTCTTTCCCAGCACTTATTCCAAAGAACTGTGCACTATGATATCAGTGCACTAATGTTAGGGACTCTATTTTCCTGTTTATTTGTTTTGTTTCCAATTTTTGTTTGTTTTGATTTTTTGTTTGTTTATTTTTTTGTATGTATGCACTGGACAAAGCTCAGCACTTTGAATTCAGTTAGAACTCAATAAAGCCTGAGCAAATTACAAGCTCCTTAACCATAAATCTTGTGCAAGAAAGGAGGATGACATAATCCTCAATTCATACTGCATTGTTGTCTGAATGAGTCCATACATTTTTCTTCTTACAACTCCTAAAAACAGTTTTTCTCCTCAATGAGTAGAAAGATGTGTCTAAACAAACAGCTCTTTCCCCAAATGTTTGGCAGATGCTGTAAAAGGATGCTAGGGTCAGCAGACGATGACTGACCTGTTTCCATTTTGCCTAGTCCAGGTAGTACTGATAGTATTTAAGGAGGAATTAGGCTCTATATTCAAGAGCCCTCTAGTTTCTTAACAGTTCTCCAATAAAAAAGGCGATTTCAAAAAAGCAATTCCAGTAAATGCTCTTTCATCAAATATTCTTGATAAGGAAAATATTTAAAATGTGTATTTTGCTTTATTTTAAGTAGCTCCTCTGTGGCCACACAGGTTAACATTCAGTATATATCTAATGAGATACAATTTTCTTCACAGTAAGAAATATTTTCAAAGTTTCTGATCTACAACTTGATTGATTTTTGAGGCTACTTGAAAATTTCTTTATTATCCTTGGTAAACTCCTCAGTCATATTTCCAAAAATAAGCCATTCCAGTCAAGGTTTACTCAACCTTATAGCCTTCCTTTTCAGTGCAAAGAAGAAAAACAACAACAACAACAACAAAACAAACAAAAGAAAAACAGACTTCTACATCAGGTAACAACTGAGCCTATCAAGTGTGAGTGGTTCAGCATCCCAATTACCTCCTCTTAAACACAAATTTATATAAATTAGTCCTTGTTTTAATCTTCCTTAGTTCCAGGGAAGGAGAGGCTACTTGTCCTAAACAAAAGTAATCCTTCTACATTGATCTCAATTCTTCCCCACTGCATTTCCTCTGGACCTTGCCCTGTCAGTCATCGTTACATCTATATTGTCAGCTTCCTTTTCTACTGCTCCTTGGCCTCCACTTATAACAGATTTATATATTGCTCTTTGCGTTCTCACCGTGCTCTCATTTGGAGATTAGTGTCCTCTTCCTAGGTCATTCAGATTGCTGACAGAATACAGTTCCTTGCTGCCTATTGGTCAAGGCTACGCAGCTCCTAGAGGCTCCCCACATTACTTGTCATGAATTCCTTCTATCCTCAAGGCCAGAAATGAAGAATATCTCTTGTGTTGAGTTACCCATCATATTCTGATTACTTCTCCAGAAGGATCCCAGCCTCTTTAAGACCTTATCAATTACGTTAGTTACATTGAGAACATTCTCTCTATGTTAAACTCAACTGAGCTGGGATCCCAATAGCTTAATTAGATATGCAAAATCTCTACATAGCAGCCTATTAGTATTTGATTTACTAACTGGGAGGTGTTTATATACCAAGGATGGGGAACTTGGGGGGTAATCTTCAGACTCTGCCTATCATACTCATTTTATTCTATACTTCCCTGATTTTGTGTTTACTTAGTTATTTGTTTTACATGTTTTACCATATAGTCTATGGATTATTACCTGTTTTTGTTTTTGTTTTTTTAGTTGGGGACAGGCAGCAGGAGAGGGAGAGGGAATCTTAAGCAGGTTGCACTCTCAGCTCACAGCCCGAGGTGGGGCTGGATCTCAGGCCTGTGAGGTCATGACCTGAACCAAAATCAAGAGTTGGAGGCTTAACTGACTGAGCCACCCAGGTGCTCAATTTTTGAGTTTGTCTTTTTGTCTTCTTTCAAAAATAGGAATGCTATATTTCCTTCTTAACAAAAGTAAGATGGCTACAAAGAGTTTACTCCATCTAGCTCCATTGAGACTTATTTATTTTGTCTAAATTTTGTCAGGTTTGTGTACATAGACTGTAAACAAAATATTTACATGATTTTACCTGTTATTCTTCAAAAGTATTTATTTATTTAAACATTCATTCATTTTTGAGAGAAAGACAGCATGAGCGGGGGAGGGACAGGGAGAGAGGGAGACACAGAATCCAAAGCAGGCTCCAGGCACCGCACTGTCAGCACAGAGCCTGATGGGGCTCAAACCACTAACTGTATGATCATGACCTGAGCTGGAGTAGTTCACTTAATGGACTGAGCCACCCAGGTGTCTCCAAAAATATTTTAGAATAAAATAGAAATAATTTATTAATTTTTCTTTAAAAATATCATTTTAGATAATTGTTCAGATTTACAATAGGCTTTTATCTAATATTTTTATGAAACAGCACACTAATATTGCTAATTAACCACTAAAAGATACATAAGTGAATTTTACACTTTTAGGAATTGGGTTCACTAAGCTGATATCATTTTGAATGCCTGACAAAGCATTATTTTTACTAAGGAATTAAAACTTGCTTATCACCGTAGACATTCTCATCTCTGATTCTCTGATGCTATAATTAACTGCTCTCAGTCTTAAAGTGCTGAGATATTGAGGAACATCACAAACCAAATAAATGGAAAGACATTTTAATAGCCCTTGTCTCTGGTGAGGGCTATCATCTTGATGTAAGATTGGCCTTATCCTGCTGTGAGGAATGCAGACAATCTTTCTTAGGTTCAGTGGTGGTTCAGTGGCCTGCTGTGATTTCCCCCAAGTCAATAGTTGTCATCCAGTCTGTTGACTATCATTTGAGATAATAAATCTTGATCTGCGCCATAGTAGAAGTCAATATCCACTTAAGTTAAGAAAATCACAGTGTTTTCTTTTATTGTAAAACAGGAATTGCCTAGACCTGGCTTGACCTAATCAACTAATCTATCTCCTGTGGTGAAAGCTACTCTAACATGTCTTGATTGGGTGAAAAGAATACTATAGACAGTCACTCAAATGTCAAGATGCTGTGATTTACTTTTCAAAATACTGTTTCCAATTTAGATGTGGAGATTCTTACAATCAAAGTTACAAACTCAGATTTACTGGCTTTATTATTGTCTATCATTTTTGTGAAGCAAAGTATTTATTTATTTACTAGTATTTTCAGTTATAGTTAAAAAACATAATTGCACTTAGGTATAACTTTGAATAATTGCTTTACCTTTTATGACCAATGAGCCATAAGCATAATATTTAAAACCTCACCTTTCTAAGAAACAATTTTCTCATCTGAAAATCAGTACTAATAATTATACTGTTACTGTGAAAATGAAATATATTATTTCTAAGTAACTTCTGGCATACAACTCTGTAAGAGGCACATCATAAAAATAGATGTTTGTTTGTTTGCTTTAATCTGGTTTAAAGTGCTCATTGACTTACTAGGCACAAGTACAACTGAGGTAGTTAGTATCCCTTACCTGGCATTCCAGATAGATTAAGACTGAGGATCTCATATCAAAGTATTTTCTGGATAGCCATCATATCATTAATCAGTAATTTCAAACTAGCCAAGAAGTGACTGATCCTTTTTTTTCTTTTGTTTAAATCATCTCATTTTAGACATCTTCATATTTTCTGGCCACAGTTCTTTTTGTTTCTCTAATTGTTATAATATATACAAATTTTTACTCTGCTCTAGGGATTCACTCTCTCCTGATCCTTATCTTCCATTTCATGCATTCATGCCAGAGCAGTATTTCAAAAACACAAAATCTAGTTTTTCATAGAATAATTGTGGCTGCATAAATCCATTATCATCTCACTCCCAAAAGACATACATATGAAGCAAAGATAACAAGCTATTCATATTTACAGTTATATTGATAGGAAAATAGTCCAGAGAGCCTTCCAGACATGGATTACATAGAAATTGCATAGAAAATAGGAGGATTTGTTAACCATGATACTATGAGTGTTGGTATCCATATTAAATTATCTGCAGACAAAGGGTTCCACATTATATAGGTAAATATTTGGCATCAGTATAATATCTGATACTGGCAACTAGGGAACCAAAAGAAGGGACTGCGTTTGAAATGTAGGAAAGGCACTCCTTCTTGGGAGTTGAGTTTCCTTGATAAGAGAAAGGGTCCTCTGCAGTTTTGATGGTATAAAAAAGGAAAGAAGCAAAGGATAAATGAAGACTCTGGCACAAGCAAAATAAAAAATAAGATCACAAAAATCAGAAAACATGCAAATTCAACTCCTCAAAATGGCACAATTAACGAAACTGTACTTCACTTTGCCAACAAAAGAGAACACTCTTAAATTGATAACAAATAAAAATAAATATTAATTGATATAATTAGCAATCATACTAATAGTTCAGAAAATACTGCCTGTCTCTAACACTTTTTGGTGACATCTTTACTTCTTCAATGGACCACAATGTTCCAGGACAATCTTATAATTATCCTGCCCAAGCCCAGGAATTAGCCACTTCTCCCAGGATAAATTTTATCCCTGAAGAGGAACCAAGAGCAGAGAAATAGTGTAACGATATGATTGGAACTTGAGTCATATACCTTTTTATTTTATTTTATTTTTATTTTTTTTAATGTTTTATTTATTTCTAGGAGAGAGAGAGACAGCGTGAGCAGGGGAGGGTCAGAGGGAGAGGGAGTCACAGACTGAAACAGGCTCCAGGCTCTGAGCTGGCAGTCAGCACAGAGCCCGACGCGGGGCTCGAACCCACGAACCATGAGATCATGACCTAAGCGAAAGTCGGACGCTTAACTGACTAAGCCACCCAGGCGCCCCAGTCATATACCTTTAATAGCCATTTACAGATAGGCAAAAATACTTCAGATCAGAAATTAAAACACTCAGTAAGGTATCTACAAAAGAAAAAAAAAGGCTTAATGTAGAATATGTAAAATAAATTTTAAAAAAGAACAAAAATCAAATCAGAAGTAGACATCTAGTTACAAGTTTCTTAAGAGATAATAAGACTAAAATTACAAAAAGAAAATTGAAATTAAGAAGTATAAGATGTCATATGGAAGGTGACAGATAGTGCTGCCTAAAATATGTAATATGTATATAATTGGAGTACCTAATACAAATGTTTTTAAAAATACTGCCTATTTCCAAATTGGTTCAGATGATCAACTATCAGACCTATACTGGCTGAACTATAATATATTAAAGATAAAAATGAAATCCTTCGTCTTGGGCTCCAGGTAAAATAGATTGTCTAATGAGGAAAAGGACATTAGTTTGTTCTCAGTTTTCTCTTTATCAAGGCATGAGAAGATAAACATTTTCATGAAACTCAATGAAAAAACATAGAAATGAAGGGTTTATGGTCACTAAACTCATCACGTACCAAGACTAGATAGTAACGTTGTTAAGAATGTTTGAATTCAGAGGAAGGGAGGCAAGATGGCGGAGAAGTAAGGAGCTCCGTACTTGCACTCGCGCCCATACATCACACAGAAAAGATCTGAAGCCATAGGAAACCATACAAAACCTGAGAGACTCGGAGAAAAAGGACGCAGAATCCACTGAGAAAGCCTTCTAACGTGAGTGCGAACCGGGGAAGGTAAAATCGGGCCGGGATCGGAGCCTCCACGGTGGGAGGCGATCCCCCTCTACCCTCTACGGGGAGTGAGAGGGGAAAAGGAGAGAGTCCGAGACAGAAAAATCTCCGCTCGGTGCATAGAAAGACCGTACTTGCCAAATACCTGCACACCGGGTCCCCTCGCGCCAACTGGTCCTGGGGGAGGCTGAGCACACAAACTGCTTCTTTGTGCCGCTACTGGAGGTTGGTTTTTAAAGCGGCGCGGGCGTGCCAGCCGCCATTGTAGCTCCAGGGCTGCTGGGACCCCTGAAAGAGACGCGCAGACACCGGGCGTCCGCGCTCCTGGCTGGCTGGAACTCGAGAGGGAAGGCAAAGAGCTAAAAACTGGGAAATTTGCCTGTGAGTTCGTGTTTCGGGTGACGAGCCATAGAGAGACCCGGTTTTCCTCACTCCAGCGGGCTCAGGCTACGCGGACCCGGCAGGCAAGCCCCCACGCATGCGCACCAGAGCCGACCCAGAGAAGGAAGCAGCGATCCTGACTCCGCCCCCAGAGCTCAGCAGGGAGTCTGGAATAGCCCGAGGGGGTTGTCTGGGAAGCTGTGTCTAAGGCAACTTCAGCGGGGCGCGGACTGGGATTTGGAGATTGGAACTGGCCTGGGTTGAAGAGTGCAACCAACTTCGGCTGCGTCCCCGGAACAGGGAGTTGACACGCCAAAAAAAAAAAAAAAGCGAGCTGCAGCGCGGGGTTCAAGAAGGAACTGGAGCACCGTCACTCTCCTCCCCACAATCGCCAAGGCAGAACCCCCGCCTGAGGCATCGGATCACGCCACGCCCATCCCTGCCTGAGAGGTGCCCTCCTCCCTTTTTTTTTTTCCTTTTTTTTTTCTTCTTTTTTTTTCCCCTTTCTTTTCTCTTTTTTTCTTCTTCTTTCTCTTTTCTCGCTTTTTTCCCCAAAACACTGACCTGATTAACTCTGGTTGCCAGTTTGCTTAAACAATCACAAGTCCATTCTGTAAATGTAAATTCTACACCTACCGACCTTTTCAGCTATTTCTCTCAGGAGTAATTAGACTATATAGTTTCTCTGGATAATTCCAGCATCCTTCTCTCACCTATCCAACCATATTCTACCCTTTACCTCTTTGAAAAAAGTTTCTTATCCCTTCTGCCTGTTCATTCTATTTCCAAATCTGCCTTGTCTCACCCTGCCTTCTCTCTTTTTCTCTATGCTCTTCAACCAGCGCTGCATACACACGGCTATTTAACTGTAGCTGGGAAATCCAGGTATATGCTTTAAACCGTTCTTTGTCCATCGGTTTTCTTCTTTTTTCCTTTTCTTTTCCCCTTTTTGACCCTTTTATGTATTTTATGCTCCCTATTATTCGCCCTCCCTCCTCCGTCTTTTCTATTAACTTTTTCATTTTCCCTCTCACTTTGCATGTTAGTTGAATCAGCCTGTGCGTTTGTGTGCTCCTGCTCCCTGTGTGTTTGTCTGTCTGTTTTCTTTTCCAGGGCTACCTCAAGAAACAAGCTAGAGTACACAAGGTGAAGAGTCCCAAATATCACTACGAATAGGAAAATAAAATAACTAAGGTCCCAACAAGAGTGACCGAGGGATACCATTCAAAAAACAATCTCTGAAAGGATAGGCCCTGGAAAGTCAAAGAGTCTTCTTGGATATAGCAGCGCTCATAGAAACAGAGAGCATAACAGGTCTTTAAAACCAACAAGAGCCGGAAAGCTAACTAAAATGACGAAACGAAAGAACTCTCCTCCAAAGAAACTCCAAGAAGAAATGACAGCTAATGAACTGCTCAAAACAGATATCAGCAGCATAAGTGAACAAGATTTTAGAATAATAATGGTGAAATTAATAGCAGGGCTTGAAAAAACATAGGGGACATCAAAGAAACTATGGCTACAGACAGAATGGAAAATAAAAATAGGCATGAAGAATTAAAAAATGCGATAAATGAGATCCATAATAAATTAGAGGCCTCCAAATGCACGGATTGAAGAGGCAGAAAGGAGAATAAGTGATTTAGAAGACACCATTATAGAAAAACAAGAAGCTGACAAAAAAGAGACAAACTGATCCAGGAACAGGAAAGAAGAATTCGAGAGCTCAGCGACACAGTCAAACGCAACAATATCCGTATCATAGGAATCCCAGAAGAGGAAGAGAGAGGGAAAGGTGCTGAAGGAGTCCTGGAACAAATTATAGCAGAGAACTTCCCCGACCTGGGGAAGGAAGTCAATGTGGAAATACAAGAGGCTCAGAGGACTCCTCTCAGACGTAACTTGAATCGATCTTCTGCACGACATATCATCATAAAAATGGCAAAATACAAGGACAAAGAGAGAATTTTGAAAGCAGCTAGGGAGAAAGGGGCCCTCACATACAAAGGGAAACCCATCAGAGTGGTGACAGACCTATCTACTGAAACGTGGCAGGCCAGACAGGAATGGCAAGAGATCTTCAATGTGATGAACAGTAAAAATATGCAGCCAAGAATCCTCTATCCAGCAAACCTGTCATTCAAAATAGAAGGAGAGATAAAAACCTTTCCAAACAAACAGAAATTGAAAGAACTTGTCACCACGAAGCCAGCCCTACAAGAAATCCTGAGGGGGATGCTCTGAAGGAAAGGTTGCAAGTAACAAAGATTCCAGAGACACCACCACAAACATGAACCCTACAAAAGATACAAAGACTCTAAACCCACATATTTCAATAATAACACTGAATGTAAATGGGCTGAATGCTCCAATCAAAATATACAGGGTAGCAGAATGGATTAAAAAGCAAAATACATCTATATGCTGTCTACAAGAAACTCATTTTAGACGGGAAGACACCTTCAGAATAAAAGTAAGGGGATGGAGAAATATATATCATGCCACAGGAAATCAAAAGAAAGCCGGAGTAGTGATACTTATATCAGACAAACTGGACTTTAAATTAAAGACAATCACAAGAGATGAAGAAGGGCACTACATAATAATTACAGGGTCCATCCATCAGGAAGAACTAACAATCATAAATGTCTACGCACCGAATATGGGAGCACCTAAATATACAAAACAATCACAAACAGAAACAAGCTTCTAGATAAGAATGTGCTAATAGCAGGGGACTTTAATACTCCGCTTACAGCAATGGATAGGTCAACCAGACAGAAAATCACTAAAGAAATAATGGACTTGAAAGGCACATTGGACCAGATGGACCTGACGGATATATTTAGAACTTTACATCCTGAGGCCAGGGAATTTACTTTCTTCTCAAGTGCGCATGGCACATTCTCCAAGATAGATCACATACTGGGACATAAAGCAGCCCTCAATAAATATAAAAGAATAGAGATCATACCATGCACACTGTCAGATCACAATGCTTTGAGACTTGAAATCAATTACAGGAAGAAGTCTGGAAAACTTTCAAAAACATGGAGGTTAAAGAACACCCTTCTAAAGAATGAATG
>JAESUZ010004063.1:0-18635 GCA_017311185.1 Proteles cristata cristata
GCCCTTTCTCATGTGGAAACCCAAGGCCTTCAATTTCGGCATACTCTCCTGAGCTGTTATGCATGAAGGCCTTTCCTTGGGTCTTCCCTTGGGCCTTTCCTTGGGTTTTTCCCTCTGGGGTGGAGGTCCTGGTGCTAGACCTTATCAATGGATCCCAAGTTGCCTCATGTTTTCTCTACTATTTTATGTTTGGCCTTCTTACTTTATTCTGAGAGCTCCTAAATTTTATCTTCCAAACATATTTCATTTTTAATACACTGTCTTCTTTCATCTCTCTTAAGGTTCTTTTCTCTTTACATTTCTACCTCACTGAATAACAGTCTCTGTATCAAGTGGCTTTTTAGTTGCGTCTCCCTTTTAGAATCCATTTCCTCAAAGGCTGGTGCTCCTTGGCTATGGGCACATATTGAGGAACTGACCAGAGGTGCCAGCAATGGGCAGGGTTCACTGGCAGTAAAGATCTCTGTAGGCTGATCTGGCTGGGCAATGATGATACTTAATCTTTATTTTCTTAGTCTTGTCAAAATATTCTGATATCCTGCCTGAGGTTATATACCTAACTGACCATATTCTGGGAGCCAAGCTGGGGGAAAAGAGCTAAGAGCCTCAAAGTTCAGACTTCAGCTCGAGGTATTCACTTAACTTCTTTGTTTCAAGAAGGTATTCCTACACCAAAGATACACAAAGCATCATAAGAGACCCTATGAAATATTGAACAACCGAAAAGAAATGGATACCCTAGAAACATACAACTTACCAAGACTGAATTATGGGAAGATAATTTAAACAAATCAATTAATAGAAAGGAGGGTGATTTAGTAATCAAAAACCTCCCAACAAACAAATGTCTAGGAGCTGAATGGCTTCACTGGTAAATTCTACCTAACATTTAAGGAAGAACTAATAGCAATCCTTCTCAAACTCTTCTAAAAAAGCTGGAAGATAAAAGAACACTTCCACACTTCTCCTATGAGGCCAGCTCCCAGACATTAATAGATGCATAAGAAACATTTGATAAAATTCAAGAACTATTCATAAGAAAATTCAACAAATCGGGTACAGAGAGAACATGCTTCAACATAATAAAGTCCATATATGACAAATGTACAACTGACATCAAACTCAATAGTGAAAAACTGGGGCGCCTGGGTGGCTTAGTCGGTTAAGCGTCCGACTTTGGTTAGGTCATGATCTCGCGGTTCGTGGGTTCGAGCCCCGCGTCGGGCTCTGTGCTGACTGCCAGCTCAGAGCCTGGAGCCTGTTTCAGTCTGTGACTCCCTCCCTCTCCGACCCTCCCCTGCTCACGCTCTCTCTCTCTCTCTCTCTCTCCTAGAAATAAAAAAGGAAAAAAAAAATTAAAAAAAAAATCTGTTACGTTTCTATACAGTAATAACCAACTATCAGAAAGTGAAATTTAGAAAACAATCCCATTTACAATTGCATCAAAAAGAATAAATACCTTGGCGTGTCTGGGTGGTTCGGTCAGTTAAGCGTCTGACTCTTGATTTTGGCTCAAGTCATTATCTCATGGTTTGTAAAATTGAGCCCTGTGTTGGGCCCTGCACTGACAATGCAGAGCCTGCATCAGATTCTCTCTCCGCCACCCATCCCTCCTACCTGTACACACACACACACGTGTGCTCTCTCTCTCTCAATAGCGAATACGTAAGCATTTACTAAAACAATAAGACACCTAGGAATTAACTTAACCAAGGAGGTTAAAAACCTATAAAATGAAAACTAGAAGACATTGATGAAAAAACTGAAGATGCAAAGAAATGGAAGGATATTCTGTGCTCATGAAATAAAATAATTAATACTGATAAAATGTTGATCCTATCCAAAGCAATCTACAGATTCAAGACCGTCCCTATCAAAATTCCAATGGTATTTTTCACAAAAATAAAACAATCCTTAAATTTGTACGGAACCACAAAAGACCGGTTAAGCGTCTAACTTTCGCATAGGTCATGATCTCGCGGTTTGTGGGTTCGAGCCTCGCATCGCGCTCTGTGCTGACTGCCAGCTCAGAGCCTGGAGCCTGTTTCAGTCTGTGACTCCCTCTGTCTCTGACCCTCCCCTGCTCACGCTGTCTCTCTCTCTCTCTCCTAGAAATAAATAAAAAAGTAAAAAAATATATTAAAAAATAAAAGTCCTAGAATAAAATTTAGGGCACAAGCTACTTTTTTTTTTTTTTTGCAAATAGTTTATTGTCAAATTAGTTTCCACATAACACCCAGTGCTCATCCCCACAAGTGCCCTCCTCCATGCCCACCCCTCCTCCCCCCCACATCCACCAGTCCTCAGGTTTTGTCAGCATTCAAGAGTCTCTCATGGTTTGCCTCTCCCCCTTTCCCCCACCATTTCTGCCCTTCTTCTCCCCCTTGGTCCTCTGTTAAGCTCCTCCTAATCCTCCTATACGTGCACACATATGATAGTTGTCTTTCTCTGCCTGACTTATTTCGCTCAGCATAACACCCTCAAGGTCCATCCATGTTGCTACACATGGCCAGATTTCATTGTTTCTCATTGCCATGTGGTATTCCATGGTATAGATAAACCACATCTTCTTGATCCATTCATCTGTTGATGGACACTTAGGCTCTTTCCAGGTTTTAGCTATTGTGGAGAGTGCTGCTATGAACCTTGGGGTACATGTGCTCCTATGCATCAACATTTCTGTATCCCTTGGGTAAATTCCTAGCAGTGCTATTGCTGGGTCATAGGGCACAAGCTACTTTGATTTTCATCTTGGAAGTGACTTTTTTTTGGATCTGACATCAAAAGCAAAGGCAACAATAGAAAACATAAACAAGTGCAACTATATTCAAACTATAAAGCTTCTGCACAGCAAAAGAAATAATCAACAAAATGAAAAGGCAAGTTATAAAAATGGGAGAAAATATCCATAAATCATGTACCTGATAAGGGGTTAATATCCAAAATATATGAAGGACTCATACAACTCAACAGCAAAAAATTAAACAATCTGACTTAAAAATGGCAGAGGAACTGAATAGACATTTCTCCAAAGAAGACAGATAGTCAAAAGGTACATGAAAAGGTGTCAACACCAGGAAAATGCAAATTAAAACCAGAATGAGTTATCATCTCATATGTGTAAGAACAGCGAGCATCAAAAAGACAAAAGTGGGGGCGCCTGGGTGGCTCAGTCAGGTAAGCGTCCAACTTCGGCTCAGGTCATGATCTCATAGTTCGTGGGTTCAAGCCCCGCGTCAGGCTCTGTGCTGACAGCTCGAAGCCTGCAGCCTGTTTCGGATTCTGTATCTCCCTCTCTTTCTGACCCTCCCCTGCTCATGCGCTCTCTCTCTCAGAAAGAAATACAACATTTTAAAAAAATTTTCAAAAGACAAAAGTGTTGGTGAGGATATGAAGAAAAGGGAACTCTTGTGTACTCACTGTCTGTTGGTGGGAATGCAAACTGGTGCGGCTGCAATAGAATACAGTTTG
Organism: Proteles cristata cristata; assembly: GCA_017311185.1. Classification (NCBI taxonomy): domain Eukaryota; kingdom Metazoa; phylum Chordata; class Mammalia; order Carnivora; family Hyaenidae; genus Proteles; species Proteles cristata. The sequence goes on from JAESUZ010004063.1 coordinate 3,472, forward strand.
ACAGTCCCTCCAAAATTAAAAACAGAAGTATGATATGATCCAGCAATTCTACTTCTGGGTATGTATCTGAAGAAAAAGAAATCACTATCTAGAAAATACACCTGCACCCCCATGTTCCCCGCAGCATTATGTACAATGGACGCAGACATGGACACAACCTAAGTGTCCATCAACAGATGAATGAATAAAGAAGACGTGGTATACACATATACAATGATATTATTCAGCCATTAAAAAAAAGAAAATTCTGCCAATTGTCACAACATGGCCTGGACCCTGATGACATAACACTAAGTGAAATAGGTCCTACAGAGAAAGATAAAAATTGTATATCACTTATGTGTGGAATCTAAAAACAAAACTCACAGATACAGAGGACAGGCTGGTACTTGCCAGAAGCAGGGAATAGGGAGTTGGGCAAAATGAGTGAAAGTGATCAAAGGTAAAACTTACAGTTATATGTTCTGGAGATGTAACGTACAGCATTGGTGACTAAAGTTAACAATACTGTATCACAGGGGCACCTGGGTGGATCAGTCAGTTAAGTGTCTGACTTCGGCTCAGGTCACGATCTCACAGTTCGTGGGTTCGAGCCCTGCATAGGGCTCCGTGCTGACAGTTAGCTCAGAGCCTGGAGCCTGTTTCAGATTCTGTGTCTCCCTCCCCTGCTCATGCTGTCTCTCTCACTCTCTCTCAGAAGTAAATAAAAAACATTTTAAAAAACTGTATCTCAAAAAAAAACTGGAGGGGCGCCTGGGTGGCTTCGTCGGTTGGGCGTCCGACTTTCGCCTAGGTCATGATCTCGTGGTTCGTGGGTTCGAGCCTCGCCCGCGTCAGGCTCTGTGCTGACTGCCAGCTCAGAGCCTGGAGCCTGTTTCAGTCTGTGACTCCCTCTCTCTCTGACCCTCCCCTGCTCACGCTGTCTCTCTCTCTCTCCTAGAAATAAATAAAAAATATTTAAAAAAAAAACTGGAAAAAAGAACAAAAGGATATTCATTCATGTGAATGGTTACAAAATAAATAAAATCAGTCTTTTTCTAATACACCACATTCTTGTAAAGAAAATATAAAGGGAAAATATTTACCATCCACAACTAAATAGCATCCTGTATCTACACATGTTCTTAAGACATGTACAGTAACCAAATAAAATTCTACATAACAAAAAAGATAGGAGATATGAATAAATGTTTGAATAAATGGAGAAATGTACCTTAGAAAAAGTAGCCTTACTTTTTAAAAAGAGGCCAACTTGATTTAAATTTACTCCATACACAGGGTATTATCACTCAAAAACCCTACATGTGGGGAAAGTAGTGAAGAAACCAACAGGAAGATTCTAAGTTTCACATTCATATGCAAGTACAGCTGGGAGAGTTCTGAAAAACAGGGACACTAAGAAGGAATATAGCCTTAGTAGATGATTAAATCCACTGAATTAAAACATTATGGTTCTGGCTGGAAAACAGATGGTTAAGGAACAAATTAAAATGTCCAACCTCAGATCCAAATAGGTACAGGGATTTAGTATTGAAGAAAGTTAGAATCTTGAATGAGCAAGGAGGATATACATTAGTGAATAAATGTTCATCTACTATGTAACCATTTGGGAAAAAAAAAGTCATTTCTCCGGTGCTCTTTGCATTATTTGCGTTTGTTTTAAAAAAAAAGTAAAGAACCTATAAAAGTAACAGAAGAAATTATGGACCAATTTTAAAGACAATACTGGGGGGGAAAAAGGCCTTCCTAAGTATGACATGAAGACAGGAACACCAGAAAAAAAGATTAATAAATTTAACTATAATAAATTAAATACTTCTGTATAGAATAAACACTCCAAGTGAGATTGAAAGATTAATGGCCAGTAGGAAAAAGTACTTTTGTGAAAAGGTCTACTATCCTAATACACAAAAATCTCTTGGAGGGATTATGGGAGGGGGGATGGGCTAAATGGGTAAGAGGCATGAAGGAATCTACTCCTGAAACTATTATTGCATGATATGCTAACTAAACTTTGATATAAATTAAAAAAATAAATTATTTAAAAATATATATACAAAAATCCCTTAAAACTAATAAGAAAGTTCACCCCAACAGAAACATGAGCAAAATACAAAAGTACAGCACACACCAGAAACATTCTGGTTGTTCAAAAATACTAGCGGAAGGGGTGCCTAGGTGGCTCGGTCACTAAGCATCCAACTTTGGCACAAATCATACTGTGGTTCATAAATTCAAGCCCCACACCGGGCTCTCCACTGCCAGCAAGAAGCCTGCTTCAGATCTTCTGTCTCCCTCTCCTATGCCTCCCCGCCCCCACTTGTCATTTCTCTTTCAAAAATAAATAAACATTAAAAAAAACTATTCGTGGGAGACAAACTTCAGAAGAGTTGGAGAACTCACATTAAACTTTAGAGATTAAAATACAAAACAGAGCTTTCACTTGTGGAATAATAAAATGTTTTTCGTATGGTGCAAAGTATTTCAAACTTTACCTGATTACTCAAATACTGGTGTTATATAGAGAACATGACTCTACTCTTAACTACAAGTCTTTCCCTAATAAACAACAACAAAAAAAGATATCCTACCTAGGGTACTCCACCACAGAGACCTGGCGGCCCCGGGTGTCCTCTGGTGGGGAAGGACCAACCTCAAGGACAGGCAAGGCCAGGTGCCCTGGCAGGGGACAGCTACATCACAGTCCTCCTCTCTTTGGACTCTCCGTCAAGTCCTGCTCTTGGTACTCTGGAGGTCTGGGAGTCCAGCTTCTGCAGCTCAAGTCAGCTGCCTGTCTCCCCACTGCTATGCCACACTACAGCTTTTTGGATTTCTCAGTCTGTTACGACTTGCCCTTTTGCTAGGAATAGCTTCCAAAATGTTGTCTCCCTTCTCTTTCCTCCTTTAATCTGTGTCCTTTAAGACTATGTTTAAAAAAAAAAAAAACCCACAAACCCATCTCTGTCACTTTAGAGGGAGCTGAGGAGGAAGTGGAAGTAAAGGTGTATGGCTTCTATACATCACCTTCACCAGAAGACTCAACACTTCAGAGATCACAATGTTCTACTTCCTGGGTGTCATGGGTCTATTAAAAGTTCGTTTCTAACTTTAAAAACATAAATACCATCCAAAATCTATAAGGAACTCACCAAACTCCACACCCAAAAAACAAACAATCCAGTGAAAAAATGGGCAGAAGACATGAACAGACACGTCTCCAAAGAGGACATCCAGATGGCCAACAGACACATGAAACGATGCTGAGCATCCCTCCTCATCAGAGAAATACAAATCAAAACCACACTGAGATACCACCTCATGCCAGTCAGAGCAGCTAAAATGAGCAAATCAGAGGACTCTAGATGCTGGAGAGGATGTGGAGAAATGGGCACCCTCCTACACTGTTTGTGGGAATGTAAACTTGTGCAGCCCCTCTGGAAAACAGTGTGGAGGTTCCTCAAAAAATTCACAATAGAACTCCCCTATGACCCAGCAATAGCATTGCTAGGAATTTACCCAAGGGATAGAGGGGTGCTGATGCACAGGAGTACATGGACCCCAATGTTCATAGCAGCACTCTCCACAGTAGCCAAAACATGGAAAGAGCCTAAGTGTCCATCAACCGACGAATGGATCAAGAAGATGTGGTTTGAGCCTCCCCTGCTCACGCTGTCTCTCTCTCTCTCCTAGAAATAATAAAAAAAAAAGATGTGGTTTATGTATACCATGGAATACTACATGGCAATGAGAAACAATGAAATCTGGCCATGTGTAGCAACATGGATGGACCTTGAGGGTGTTATGGTGAGCAAAATAAGTCAGGCAGAGAAGGACAAATACCACTGAACAGCTACTATTGCTATTTTTAAAGTTTCAGAACTTTTCTGACCCATCCCTCCGAGAATCCCATACTAAAATCTTGCAGAATCCCATACTACAGAGTCAGAGCTTCTCAAAATCGCATAAAATCTGCTTTCCCAACCCCAGTGTGTGTGTGCGCACACATGACACACTCCCCACCATGGATGGTTCCCACTTTCTCAAACTAAAAGAAAGACAATAAGACAACCTGGTTCTTTTTCCCAAATTCACAAAACACAGACTTTATTCACCTCCAACAGAATTAAAAGAGAGACTGGTAGCTTCTTTAGCCAACCAGCACCACCAGAATGGATGCTCTGTCTACACTGAAAATCATTTAAATCACATAACACGATCTGCATGGCAAGCTGCGTGTTTAGCCCATGAGAGAGGATTTAGGTGGAATCCCCACTTCCAAGAGAGCCTCAAAAGCCCATGCACAGTATCAGCTGCCGTTGGCCCCGGATGCTCTGGACCAGAGAGATGCACCTCCAGGACCCAGGTCCTGTTCAGATCACCTGAAAGATGGAGCCTGCCATCGCCTTGCCAGCACGGGCCCAGGAGCACACGAAATACTCCGCCCTGCATTCTGTTCTCTGCAGACAACACTGTTGTCATCATACTACAGGAAAAATGCTAAGGAACAGGACAATTTAAGAAAAATGAGGACATGCTACTCAGAAACATAAGATCACAGAGCCTCATGTTAGGAAGAACTCTTCTATTTTACACACACTTTTTTTTTAAAGGTTTTTTTTTAGGTAGTCTCTACACCCAAAAGGGGCGCGAATCCTGAGACGAAGAGCCACATGCCCTATAGACTGAGCCAACCAGGTGCCCAGGAGGAAGTCTTGTAATGTGCTAAAGCAAAGAAAAAGTCAAAGGGTTACTTGATAAGAGGGTCTTCAAGGACCTGTTCAGGGCTCAGAACAGATAGATGCTAGGCAGGTTCCCACAACCTCAGTCGTGTACACCAGACTCTTGGCCTCACATAAGCTCAAGGAATAATGCAGGGACTAAACAAACACCACCCAATACCACCACTGTTAAGGATGATTCTGAGAGTGGCATCTGTCTAGTCAAAGACCCCAGTGCTGTTCTGCCCAAAGTGGCTCCAGGCAGAACTGGGCCACAGTAACTTGGAGCACAGGTTATACATACCCAGGATCTCAGGGGCCTCGAGGGTTTTCTCTTCAGTGAAGGTGTTGTAGCACTCTAGGGCCGCCAGGAGCATGTCCATCCACTGCAGGGCAGCTCGCAGGCTGAACGGCCCTTGCAGATGGAGGAGCGTGGGCTGAGCAACGATGCCTGACGGCCGATCACAACCCCCTCCTCCCCCCTCAAATGTGTTTATGAGGAAGGAAGTATCTTTGTTCTTGAGGATATCTTTCAGCCACAAAGAAGGTGACTTGTTGCCTTAAAAAAGAAACAAGATTAAAACACACTTTAAATAGCTTTCACATAATTAAAATTAATCACTGTAATAAATAATAATAATAAAGCCAGAATTAAGTCTGATATGTTAACAAAAAGAATCAGAGAACAAGACTGGCAATTTCACAGTATTTCAAATATAGCTTCCCTAAAGAGTCCCATATAAAGTACCTACCAAAGCAGTAAAATTTCAGAATGATAGGAGATCATTTTTTTGTAACCACAGTAATCGTAACTTCTTTCACTGTAATTACTGCCAAGAAGGTCTTTCCATCAAAGCCATTCTCTTCAGTTACTTTAAACATTATATCAATGGCTGGATACCATTTGCATAGTTGTGAATGTCCTATCCTTTCCCTTGCCTTTTTTCTTGAAAATTATTACCCTAATTTTTGAGGAGTAATTTAAAGAATAAACACAAAAAAGAGCACTGCGACTCTCTAGTCCCTGTCCTACATCCTGGCTGTGCAGACCTTGCCTCTCTTGTGTCTTGGTTTTCTTGTCATAACGGTACTTACCTTTGAGGTTCCTACAAAGATCAACGAACTGAAGTAGTAAATATTTGAAAAAGTGTTTATATCACACAGTAAGTGCAATTTTTATTAAATAAGAGTCAAATATCTGTTTTAAAAGACATTTTTTCTTTTTGGTATTAATCATTTTCTAAACTGAAAATGAAAAAAACATTAAATTTTATTTTGCATGCTCTGAAATCGGTGACTGCAAAGGTCAAATCATCCTGATGCTACTGAAGTTAAAGGAAGAATGGAAAACAATAATGTATTTCTGATGTAGTAAGAAATAGTTTTCCTATTGTGTTAAAAAAAAAAACCTATCACAGCTATATAAGCAAAGTTTCAATATCCTGTTTTCAGGGTTTGTTTTAGAAAGAAATATTATTAAATCTCCTACTATCTTCACTAGAAATTGACAAAGAAAGGGGCGCCTGGGTGGCTTAGTCGGTTAAGTGTCCGACTTTCGCTTGGATCATGATCTCGCGGTTCGTGGGTTCGAGCTCCTGTTTCAGTCTTGACTCCCTCTCTCTCTGACCCTCCCCTGCTCACGCTCTCTCTCTCTCTCTCTCTCCTAGAAATAAATAAAAAAATTAAAAAAAAAAAAGAAATTGACAAAGAAAATAAAATACTGAGTAAAAATATTTAAGTTCTCTCTCACACGCTAAGAGTTGTAGAAGAGAAAGGACAGAAAGGACAGAAAAAGGCAGTATAGAGAAAGGAGAGGACAAGGGGACACAGAGAAGACATGGGCCTGGGAAAGCACATTCCAATTGCTAGGAATCTTCCCAGATCCCTGCCTCCTTCTCACTCTCCTTCCCAAAACTACAGCTTCTGTGACTCTGGCTTTCCATCCACAGGAATATCAGAAGTCAGAAGCCCCTGACACATGTCACAGGGACATGCCTGTGCTTGTCACTTCATCCCACGGATGTGGGTGTTGCCTAGCACCCCTGGTGACAGTGTAGTCTTATAGGGCACTAAAGGGTGGCTGAGCTGACTCGTGATTTTGGTTCAAGTCATGCATGATCTGATGGCCATGGGATCAAGCCCCGCGTTGGGCTCCGTACTCAATCAAGCCTGCTTGATTCTCTCTCTCCCACTGTCCCTCCCCTGCTGGTTCGTTCTCTCATTCAATCAATCAATAAAGAGACACTTAACACTGTCCCTTAAAAATGACTGGAAGCAGCATTATTAACAGCCAAGAGATGGAAGCAGCCCAAGTATCCACTGACTGAAGAATGGATAAGGAAGACATGATATAAACATTATTCAACCACAAAACAGAATGAAATCTTGCCATTTACAATGACATGGATGGAACTAGACAGGATCATGCCAAGTGAAGTCAGTCAGAAAAGACAAATACGATACGGTTTCACTCATGTGTGGAATTTAAGAACAAAACAAACAAACACGGGTGGCGGAGAAGAGAAGCAAACCAAGAAACAGACTCTTAACATAGAGAACAAACTGATGGTTATGAGACAGGAGTGGGGTGGGAGGAGCAGATAAACAGGTGGTGGGCAAGGAGTACACTTATGATGAGCACCAGGGAATATACGAAGTGATGAACCACTATACTATACTCCTGAAACTAATACAACACTGTATGTTAACTGACTGGAATTAAACCAAAATTTCACAAAAACCCAAAACATCATTAGGAGTTCAATATAGCAGAGAGAGAGGCAGACGCACAATTGGAAGGCGCAGAGGAGGTAAGCCAAGGAACGCTCACGCCTTTTATGCAAAGTATATGTTGGTGGTAAGCAAGGTTCACCTACTACTTGGCATCCTTTCTTTAACAGAAACAATTCTGAGAGGCAGAGCTCCACTTACTTCATTAAAAATACATGAGGCCCCTACTGAAGGCAATTAAGAACAAGAGAAATGTACAGGACCAGTGAGTCTGATATCACTGGAAATTGTGTAGGCTACAGGAAAACCAGAGACCCAACCCGGAGGGAGGGAGGGCCGGCCAACTAGCAGTTGTGACATAATATCTGGGCCAAGTTTCCTTTAGAAAGAAGGAAAACACACCCCACCCTTGCACCTCATCCAATCTTCATGTACGTTACAGGACTGTTGTGAGAATGACAATGTAAGAAAACTAACTTTGTAGAGGCGCCTGGGTGGCTCAGTTCAGTAAGCAGCCAACTCTTGGTTTCTGCTCAGGTCAAGATCTTGTAGTTTGAGAGTTCAAGCCCCACAGTGGGATCTGTGCTGACACCACAGAGCCTGCTTGGGATTCTCTCTCTCTTCCTCTCTCTGCCCCTCCCCTGCTCATGCTCTCTCAAAATAAATAAATAAACTTAAGAAAAAACCAAAGAAACTAACTTTGTTAATTAAAAGCAATAAACAAATATAAAATACTAATTATGTTATTAAAACAATTCTCTACGTTAAAAAAATCCAGTTGCACATTACCACTATATACATAAAATTATAACAGACAAATATATACTACATATTTGTATGCCAAATAAAATATGTAGTACAAATACAATCATAATATATGCTACAGATTTATATAGCATCACAATATATTCCACAGTGTAACAAAATGTAGAATCTTCAAAGTTTCAGAACTACACCAAGCAATTTTTGTCTCTTTCTCTATAAGGAAAAAGCCCCAAAGTAGTACTCTACCCCATTTTCTAAAAAGAACCGCTCTCTCATGATTGGTAGTGCACTGTCACTTTTCTTATCCAGAATCACACATCACAGCACATCTTTGTTCTGGACGCGTAACACAGTGCACTCCACCGGGGGGGGCCAGGGCCTGGGTCTTTCCTGGTTCTGGACACATGCACGGTGCACTCCATGGGGGGGGTCAGGGCCTGGGTCTGTCCTGGTTCTGGACGCGTGCACAGTGCACTCCACAGGGGGGTCAGGGCCTGGGTTTGTCTTGGTTCTGGACGTGTGCACAGTGCACTCCACGAGGGGGTAAGGGCCTGGGTCTGTCCTGAGGCATAGCTTCTCTAACCTATGCTCCCAAACCTGGGCTTGGACTTACTGGAGAACATAGAACAAATACGTTTATTCGTAAGAAATTTAGTAATTATTTCAAGTCTATAAGTACACTTTAATGGCTTACTGTAATAGTTATTTAAAAAGCACAGGCTCACTGTGTTCCTTTAGTCTCACAGTAATCTGAGATCATTTAGATTCAGGAGTCTAGAAATTTCTTTTTTTTCTACAAATAGTTTACTGTCAAATTAGTTTCCACATAACACCCAGTGCTCATCCCCACAAGTGCCCTCCTCCATGCCCACCCCTCCTCCCCCCCACATCCACCAGTCCTCAGTTTTTGTCAGCATTCAAGAGTCTCTCATGGTTTGCCTCTCTCCCTTTCCCCCACCATTCCGCCTTTCTCCCCCTTGTTCCTCCATCAAGTTCCTCCTAATCCTCCTATACGTGCAAAGATATGATATTTGTCTTTCTCTGCCTGACTTATTTCTCTCAGCATAACACCCTCAAGGTCCATCCATGTTGCTACACATGGCCAGATTTCATTGTTTCTCATTGCCATGTAGTATTCCATGGTATAGATAAACAACATCTTCTTGATCCATTCATCTGTTGATGGCCACTTAGGCTCTTTCCAGGTTTTAGCTATTGTGGAGAGTGCTGAGGAGTCTAGCGATTTCTTATTAATCACATGGTAAAACTTTTAAAAACTGCAGTATTTCATTAACTATTAATAAAATTTCTAAATCTTAACTGAGTATCATGTTAACAACTGCAATGGTCACCCAACTCTTCTTCATTTCCTTTAAATACCACAGAAAAGCAAAAATGCAGTAGAATAAAAAAGATACTGGGATATTCTAAATTTACTTCCTCATTATCATTTGACAGATAACAAATTAGCAGTTTTTTCTTTCTTTCTGTAAACCTTTGTGAAATGTAGAGCCCATAATTTATCCTTTGTCACGCAAATGACCCATAATGGTTATTGAACATACTTATCTTTTTATTAGGAACATTTTATTTGGTATATTCATCTGAATAATGGAAAGGTTACATTTTAAATAAGTACACATCTCTAAACTACTGGTAAAAGCAAGACCCATGATTTATAAGACATAAAGATCACAATACCTGGCAATAGAGGAACGAATTTATAAAACAGTTCTATGGATTTGTGTCGACATTCCGTCTGGGGCCTCCCACAGTGGGCTAACAGCCAATGGACAACATCTAGTAAGCACAATGATGCCCCGGGTGGAAATCCTCTATATGGAGATAACATACTCTATTTAATACGCGTCCCAACATTTAGCATTTAGCTAACCCAAGAATCTAGAAATCATAAACTCAACTCTGCCATACTAATCCATGTAGAAACCTCATCAAAAGGCATTCAATTTATTTTTAATGTATTATCATTAGTATACAATCAAATGTCACAGTTAAATAGGTCTAAATGCTGTTTACCTTCTTTTTGAGGAAAAAAGTTTAAAAACGTTTCTTAAAATTTAAAAGGTTCATGTTTCCTTTTCAATGTATTTTAAAACAAAAGGGGTTCTGAGATATAAAGTCGTGCTTCTCAAACTGTGGCCCCTGAACCGGCTGCATCAATATTATCTGTCAACTTGGAAGAAATGCAAGGTATTGGCCCCACTCCAGACATACTGAAAGATTCTAGGGCCAGGGCCCAGCAACTTGTGTTTTAACAAGACCTTCAAGTAAGTCTGATCACTGCTTCAGATTGAGACCAATGATCTAGAGAGGTCAAAAGTTAACAACATGATCTGAAAGAATCAATTTTAAAACAATTGAGGGAAGGGGCACCTGGGTGGCTCAGTTGGTTGGGCCTCCAACTTTGGCTCAGGTTATGATCTCACAGCTTTTCGGTTCTAGCCCTGCATCGGCCCTGTGATAAGAGCTCAGAGCCTGGGGCCTGCTTTGGATTCTGGGTCTCCCTCTCTCTCTTCCTCTCCCTCACTTGCACTCTGTCTCTGTCTCTCTCTCTCTCTCAAAAATGAACATTTTTTTAAAAAAATAATAAAATAAAACAACAGAGGAAATACTAATTAATATCCAATTTACATGTGCCAATACTCCTGCAGAGTGGTAGAAGCCAGGAGACACCCTGGACACCCTGCACTGACCCACAGATCTGGAGGGGCTATGCATGGCACACCCCATCCTGCTGAGAGACCTTGCTAGGATGGAAAGAAGAGAGAAGACTGGATACCACTGGCTAATATGGCAGTTTTGTCTTTAGGGAGCTTCATCTCATAATTCTAAATTTCCATGACTGTTAAAATGCTATTTCAATATTTCAGTTCTTATATTTCAAAATTTTTTTTAATGTTTTATTTATCTCTGATAGAGAATGCATGAGCAGGGAAGGGTCAGAGAGGGAGGGAGACACAGAACCTGAAACAGACTCTGGCTATCAGCACAGAGCCCTACGGAGGGCTCGAACCCACGAACCGTGAGATCATGACCTGAGCCGAAGTCAGACGCCCAAATGACTGAGCCACCAGGTGCCCCTCAGTTCTTATATTTCAAATTTACTCCACAAGAGTTCATGCATTTTCTAGTCAAATAATTCCACACTAAATCTGTACTCAAATAAATGTTTCATTTACAAATTGATACCTTAAACCAAGTATTTTCAAACACAAGTTTTTAGTGTCCTAGACATTGACTACTCCTATTTCCACATATTCCGTGTTTAAATTCTCTATGTTTCCACACATTCCTTCCAGATTTTCTTTCGTTAACTGAGAATGAGTTTTATGCTGGAAAAAAATTTAAAAAGGAAGCAATATCACCTACCGTGGCCTACGTCGTTTTTTCACTTTGTTTAAAGATACGTGCTTCTTTTCAATGATACGCCTTACGTGATCAATGGCATCACAACACTGTTGAACTGTACCTGTTCTCAAGTATAAAAATAAATTTCCAAAGGAGATATATAGCTGGTTATTATTAATATATTAGTATTATGTTTATTGGCCTAGTTTTTAAACAAAAAAGATAATTTTATAACAGAGGTAATATCGTTTCATCCCTCGGAGTATTAAATTTAAGTAAATGATTTACACTGTCCAAAACGAAACAAAACCCACATTTGATGCTGTAGGACAGTACAGTGCACATGCACAAACACACTCACACACAGCAGCACCACCTACTGAACTGTCCCCCAGCCCCCAGCCCCCAGCCCCCAGCCAGCCAGAGCACAGCCCCACATAACGGATCAGAGGTGGAAGACTCGACAGGCATTACGAAGCCCACTCAGCAGGCCAGATCCTGTGCATCTTAATTAAAGGCTATTATTTAAGGGATATAAATTCCTTGACCTCCCTTTTTCTTATGTAAGTTCAACCATATCATAGCTTAATAATATAGCCACTGAAGGGGAACGGAAGCAAATGAGTAAAAACATCCACAAACATCCTGGGTTATTTAGGAAAGGACCCTTACACAACTTGAGTTCTATTACAAAGAAAACTTTTCTTTCTATGCTTTGAAAATATGGCAGTGATTTTTAAGAGTCAAAGTTTTACTTGTTGAGAAAATATACCTATATGTCAGGATCAACAGAGCAATTTTAAGCTCTTTGATGGCAAGGGCCAAATTTTAAGCACTTTTACCCATAGAAGGCTGTGAACATGAAGGACAATAGAGCTCAACCTGTCTTTTGAAAAAACAGAAAACAACAGAAAAGAAAATCTGAATAAATCAAAGAGAAGTTCTGCCACACGCAGCTATGTAAGTCACTTACGTTCTCTGCTAAGATGTCTAAGAAGCCTTCTAGCCCAGAAATTGCAAGATATTCATTCTGACCACAGTACAGATGTAACTGTAAAAACTACCATCTATGGGGCGCCTGGGTGGCTTAGTCGGTTAAGCGTCCGACTTTTGCTTAGGTCATGATCTCGCGGTTCGTGGGTTCGGGCCCGCGTCGGGCTCTGTGCTGACTGCCAGCTCAGAGCCTGGAGCCTGTTTCAGTCTGTGACTCCCTCTCTCTCTGACCCTCCCCTGCTCATGCTGTCTCTCTCTTTCTCTCCTAGAAATAAATAAAAACATTAAAAAAAAGTAAAAAAAAAATAAAAAAAAAACTACCATCTATTACTCTCTTATTAGGTCTATTTCTGACTATTTTACATTATTTCTTAATTATGGTACAAATGGTTGCATCACAATCTTGTAATGAGATCTATATTCCACTTTTCGGTGGCTATTACGGCCAGCTTTCTCTACATGCTGTGATCATACATTCCCACATTCTGTGTCATCACAGTAACTGTCTGGCTTCATTGGAGATGCACAATCAAACTGCCCCACCTGCCCTGGGCAGGAGCTCTGACTGGCCAGGGGCCAAGCTCAGGGGCTGCCAGGGCTCAAGGTGAGTCTCAGAGGAGGCGAGCACTGAAGACTTCTACAAACTGCACTAGAGACACTGGAGGGGCACACCCCCCTTCACACTTGTCATCCTAAATGGGAGATGGGAGGAAAAACCCATTAGCTTATGAAGAACTACCTGAGGCTTAACCCCTGAGTGGAAAAGCTCTTGAAAACCTGTCAGGCTAACAACTGGCATGCAAACAAAAAGCTCAAGTAAGACCTACCTAAGGATTTCTCATCTGCGTGGGCTAAGGCCAGACTTTCCAGATATGTAACCAAAGCTTCAAACACAAACTGTTCTACCAGAGATTCTTCTTCCCTGTAAAATAAAGAATATTCATCTCACCTAGGAAAACAATAAAGCAGAAGTGACAACAGAAAAAAGTGATGTTATCAAAAAATGCATACATTAAATTTGATTTTAAAAAATGGCTCAAATGTTTTGAAACCTATAACCACCAAATACTTTTCAAAGAAGAAAACCTTCTCAAGAGCAGATCAAAAACTACATAAACCAAAAGATGCAATACCGGCTTTTTATCTGCATACAAGTACCCTTCCATCTGTGGAACTGCTCATAACACATACCTTAGGACCACTGTTCTGACCACACTTCCACACACCTCATTAAAATTAACAGAAAAAAAGATCTCCTACCATATGCACATTCTTTCAAAATCAGAGAATTTCAAAAGCCCTCATACTGTCCAAAAGCCAGTCAATTTCAATAGTGAACACTAAGCCTTTTAGAACCACATCAGGCAAATGGAAATAATTAATTCAGTCAACAATGTCTGTGGACCATATTCTTATACACAGTAAACTCATGCATGGGTGAAGGGCAGAGGCCAGATCTCTTTCTGGAAAATGTGTTCCTTACTAACACAGGACAATAAATGATTGAATAGAAAATGACAGGGCTAGGCACTGAATCTGAGAGGTTCAGAGAAAAGGCTGAATTGAAGTTCTTGTGTGATGCACGGCTGGGTCACTGTGCAGCCCACGGGGAAGGAGCACGTTCCCAGAACAAATGGAACTGGAGCGAGGTGCCGGAGGACGGAGCACTGACACTAACAATTACAAACTGGTGTTTGGTTTGGCAGGCGTACCGTCCTCATTTCGCTGTTTCTTTTTAAGTTTGAGTCCTAAGAAGGACAGTGTTTGTCAGAACTCCACAAGCTCCACATCTCCCCCAATGTCGCACATACACATCTGGCGCTGAAAACAGAGGACAGTACCAACAAATGTATGGTATGGGCAAAGATGTGGAGGCAAGATGGAAAACACAGGAGACAGCAAGCAAACCAAAAGAACTAGAAGAGGTTCATTTGGAAGAGCAGTTTGGGATGACACTGAAAAAGTTGGGGAGGTCTTAGAATGCCGGGCTGAGTTCAACAGCTTAGGTAAAAGAAGGTAAGCAGAGAAATGGCACGACAAAATAACTCAGAACTGTGCTTCCTAAGAAAGGTGGGCAAAACAGTTTATCAGCATGCAGAAAGGAGACAGTAGAATTTGTCTTTATATTATTCAACATGGAAGATCTCAAAAGACTTGTCTCTCATGCACATTTTCTCAAAAAGTCTGTTGGAATGTGATCCCACAAATCAGAATACACAACAGAGGAAAAGAAAACAAAAGATCAAACACAGAAAAGAAGTAAAGGGGATATTCAAGAGGAGAGGCCAGTTATCCAGATACGACAGGTGAGGAGATACCCAAGAAAGAGACTTGTTAACAGCTGTCTCCACCAAAACACTGTGTGATGGATTTTTCAACCTGGAAGGAATATGGCCCAAATTCCACTCTTGACATGATCAGGTAAAGTTCTTCTGTCCATGTTCAGCCTGGATCAGCTGACAGTGCTCATTCATTCCACAAGAGAAGTTTGTTTAACACGCTCCTGACACATGGGGGTGGACTCCTGGGAACTGAGATGCGGCAGTTCAAGGGCAGTCCACACCCTCAGACGATATTTCTCCCTGATGT